>CM038481.1:6441020-6510923 GCA_021464305.1 Kandelia obovata
GAGTTGCTAGGTATTAGTTAAGGATGATGAAGGCTTCACCAGGGCTTGCAAATGTGTCATCTGTGGAGGAATTTGAGAACAATGGGCTTTGGAAGGAAGTTGGATTTGGGAGCCCATGTTTGCGCATTTAAAATGGATTATTTTCATGGGTTATATTGTTATGTAGTGGGTTGAAAGAATTTCAGCATCTTAATGGGTTATTTTCATGGGTTTATTATTATCTAATGGGTTGAAAGAATTTCCTTAATAAGCCCATCTTATTAGCTAGGGTTTTTGAGGGTTAGCATATAAAAAGGGCAAAAAGGGTGGCTGGAATGGGGGGGGCATAATAAACCCGTACCAATGCATACAACTCTTTATCATAGATAGGATAATTAAGGCTTGCTCCACTTACCTTCCACTAAAGTAAGCAATTGGACACTTTTTCTACAAATCAAACAACTCCAATTTCAATACTTGAAGAATCATACTCAATCTGCAAAGCGTTTGCAAAGTTAGGTAAAGTAAGTAAAGGTGCAGAACTTAACTTTTCCTTGATGCAATTAAAAGTCTGTCTTAATCAGTACCCACATAAAACTCATGTTCTTTTTGACAAGCTCTTTGAGTGGTGCAGTAGTGGTGCTAAAGTCCTTAACAAAGCGTCTATAGAAACTAGCTAGACCATGAAAGCTACGCACATCACTAACTGACTTTGGTGTAGGCCAATCATGAATTGCCTTAACTTTTTTGATGCGAAAAACCCCAAGGGACCCAACACACACAAGGAATCAAAGAATGACCAGGAAAGCTAAATCGAGTTAAATAACACAAACCCTAGACCCAACATGTGAAGGAACACGAACCTAGAGTATTTAAGAAGGATATGGACGCCACACTCCAGAACAGAAAGAAATTGGGAGTGATAAGTCGATTGGAACGCCACAAGAAGAAGTAACTCTTATAAGTTCTTTAGTTCTCAAAGAACAGAGGGAGAAAACCCTTACTTTCTATTTCACTGAAAGTTGTATATCCTTCAGAGCTTACAAGGGGTGCTATTTAAGGCAAAGATAGCAATTTTAAAGAGGCACAAATTCCTACTTAGGACAAATCCATATTTTGAGAATTTCTAACAATGTAAAAATTCCACAATAGAGAATACACTCCTGTTTTAGGAATGAGTGCTATTGCTTATTACGGGCCATCAAGTACTCCAATGATATTAATTAGGCCTCTACTCTTTGTCAAACTTGAATTCGCATAATTTGAAGTCTGGTTGGCCTGAATGTCCTTAATCAGCCCATTTAGTGCTTTTTAATATGTTTTGCCTCTACTTGTGTTATTGGGCCTTCTGGAATGTGAAATGGACCTTTTGCATCCATTGGAGCCTTCCAGCCATCATCTCTACGGTTCACATCATTAGCTTGTGTTATTGGACCTCTTGTATCCATTGGAGCTTTCCAGTCATCATCGTTATGGTTCTCATCAACAAGGGAGTGTGACACCATCTTGCTCTATTGTAGGAATTTGAAGATGTATTCGCTGACGATGTTACAAGTGAATTGCCACCTAATAGAGGAATTGAGCATCAAATTGATTTCATCCCGGGTGCATCCATCCCTAACAGGCCAGCTTATAAGAGTAATCTTGAGGAGACAAAGGAGCTTCAAAGGCAAGTTGAGTTGCTTATTTCCAAAGGACATGTGAGGGAAAGCATTAGTCCATGTGTTGTTCCTGTCCTACTTGTACCCAAAAAGGATGGGACTTGGAGGATGTACGTTGATTGTCGAGCAATCAACAAAATCACTGTAAAGTATCGTCACCCCATACCTAGATTAAATGACATGTTGGATGAATTGCATGGTTCATGTGTCTTTTCTAAGATTGATTTGAAAAGTAGATATCATCAAATTAGGATGAGAGAGGGAGATGAGTGGAAAACAGCTTTCAAAACTAAGTACAGTTTGTATGAATGACTTATTATGCCATTTGGTCTTACCAATGCACCGAGTACTTTTATGCGACTAATGAATCATATTTTGCGTCCATTCATTGGTAAATTTATAGTTGTGTATTTTGATGATATTCTGGTCTATAGTAAAATCCTAGAAAAGCATCTACATCATTTACGTTCCATTGTAAGTGTTTTACGTTCTGAGAAATTGTATGCTAACTTACAGAAATGTTCCTTTTGTACTAATCAAATCACATTTCTTGGCTATATTGTCGGTGCTAAAGGTGTTGAGGTTGATGAGGAAAAAGTTAAGGCAATTCGTGATTGGCCTACACCTAAGTCAGTTAGTGATGTGCGTAGCTTTCATGGTTTAGTTAATTTCTATAGACGCTTTGTTAAGAACTTTAGCACCATTGCTGCACCACTCACGGAGCTTATCAAAAAGAACATAAGTTTTAGGTGGGGTACTGACCAAGACAAGGCATTTAATTGCATCAAGGAAAAATTAAGTTCTGCACCCTTACTTGGTTTACCTAACTTTGCAAACGCTTTTGAGATTGAGTGTGATGCTTCAGGTATTGGCATTGGAGCTGTTTTGATGCAGGAAAAGCGCCCAATTGCTTATTTTAGTGAAAAGTTAAGTGGAACAAGCCTTAATTATCCTACCTATGATAAGGAGTTGTATGCATTGGTGCGAGCTTGGGAGACATGACAACATTACCTTTGGCCCAAGGAGTTTGTCATCCATACTGACCATTAATCTTTGAAGCACTTGAAGGGACAAGAAAAGTTGAACAAAAAACATACCACGTGGATTGAATTCATTGAGACCTTGCCCTACATCATCAAATATAAACAAGGTAAGGAAAATGTGGTAGCTGATGCATTATCTCGCAGGTATGCCCTTATCTCTACACTTATTGTAAACTTATTAGGATTTGAACATATTAAGGATTTGTATGTGAATGATCCTGACTTTGCTAACGTGTATGGAGCATGTGAGACGTCAGGCTTGAAGAAGTTTTATAGGCATAAGGGTTTCCTATTTAGGGAAAATCGTTTATGCATGCCTATGAGTTCTTTGAGGGAGTTGGTTGTATGAGAAGCTCATGAGGGAGGTCTAATGGGTCATTTCGGTGTTAGGAAAACCTTAGATGTCCTTAATGAACATTTCTTTTGGCCACGTATGAAACGAGATGTTGAGAGGATATGTGAGAAATGCATAACATGCAAACAGGCGAAATCTAGAGTTTTGCCCCATGGCTTGTATACCCCTTGCCCATACCTAGCCATCCTTGAGTTGATTTATCTATGGACTTTGTACTAAGATTGCCACGAACAAAAAGGTGTAGAGATTCTATATTTATTGTTGTTGATAGATTTTCAAAAATGGCACACTTTATCCCATGCCATAAAACTGATGACGCAAACAATGTGGCTGACTTATTCTTTAGAGAAGTAGTACGTTTGCATGACATGCCACGAAGCATTGTTTCAGATCGAGATACAAAGTTCTTAAGCTACTTCTGGAAGACTTTGTGGGGTAAGTTAGGTACTAAGCTATTGTTTTCAACTACTTGTCATCCACAAACTGATGGGCAAACTGAGGTGGTTAATCGAACTGTTTCTACTCTTTTGCGTGCTATTATTCGAACAAATTTGAAAATATGGGAAGATTGTTTACCACATGTCGAGTTTGTGTATAATAGGAGTGTTCATTCTGCTACTAGTTATTCTCCATTTGAAATTGTATATGGTTTTTATCCGTTGACTCCTTTGGATTTGGTACCTATACTTGTGAATGAGTATGTCAGCTTAGATGGTGAACGTAAGGTTGACATGGTTAAAAAATTGCATGAAAAGGTGCGGCAACAAATTGAAAAACGAATTGAGCAATACGCATCCCATGTCAACAAGGGACGAAAGAGAGTGGTGTTTGAACCCGGTGATTGAGTTTGGGTGCATATGCGCAAGGAATGGTTTCCAGCTCAAAGGCATTCAAAACTACAACCTAGAGGAGATGGTCCCTTTCAAGTTGTAGCACGAATTAATGACAATGCTTATAAGTTGGACCTTCCTGGTGAGTATAATGTGAGTGCAACATTTAATGTTTATGATCTTTCCCATTTTAATGTAGGTGATGATTCAAGGTCGAATCCTTTTGAGGAGAGGGGGAATGATGAGAACCATAATGATGATGACTGAAAAGCTCTAATGCATACAAGAGGTCCAATAACACAAGCTAATGATGTGAACCGTAGAGATGATGGCTGGAAGGCTCCAATGGATGCAAAAGGTCCATTTCACAATCCAGAAAGCCCAATAACACGACCTAGAGCCAAAACAATTAAAGAAGAACTAAATGGGCTGATTAAGGACATTCAAGCCAACCAAGCTTCAAATGGTGCGAATTCAAGTTTGACAAAGAGTATAGGCCTAATTAATATCATTGGAGTACTTGATGGCCCGTAATAAGCAATAGCACTCACTCCTAAACAGGAGTGTATTCTCTGTTGTGGAATTTTTACATTGTTAGAAATTTCTCAAAATAAGGATTTGTCCTAAGTAGGAATTTGTGCCTATTTATGATTGCTATCTTTGCCTATAAATAGGCACCCCTTGTAAGCTCTGAAGGATATACAACTTTCAGTGAAATAGAAAGTAAGGGTTTTCTCCCTCGGTTCTTTTGAGAACTCAAGAACTTATCAAGAGGTATTTCTTCTTGTGGCATTCCAATCGACTTATCACTCCCAATTCCTTTCTGTTCTGGAGTGTGGTGAACAAAATAAGATAAATGATGTAGAATTTAACAATTTGGAGAACAAGGAATTAAAAATTAAAATAGGATATCAAGGAAAACGAATTTAATAAACTAAACTCACAAAAATCGGGATAGACATAGATGTTCTCTTTCTATTGTTCTTCTTCCTTCTTTTTTTTTTTTGTTTATCTTTCTTTTTTTTTATTAACACCAAACCATAGTAGAATACTTATATGCCGCAATTGGAATTGAAATTGGTATGTTTATGAGCTGAACAAACAAACAAAGAGAGAAGAATTGCAAACAAACAGATTTGTGCATTTGAATGACAATGCACATAATAGAAAAAATCAAGAAAAATAAATAAATCACAAGGTAGAAATTTGAAGAGTGAGTGGATTCAACTTGATTTAAAAACAGGCTCTGATACTAACTGATGCGGAAAACCTCAAAAAGATGTGACCTGGGGACCTAATGCACACAAGGAATTAAAGAACATCTAGGAAAGCTAAATCAGGGTTAAATAACAAAAACTCTAAACTCAACATTCGAAAGAACACGAACCTAGGGTATTTACTCCTTAAAAGAAAAGAAAGGAATTGGGAGTGAATAGTCGATTGGAATGCCACAAGAAGAAGTACCTCTTGATAAGTTTTTTAGTCCTCAAAACAACCAAGGGAGAAACCCTTATTTTCTATTTCACTCAAAGTTCTATGTCCCTTGGAGCTTACAAGGGGTATTTATAGACATAGATAACAATCCTAAAGAGGCACAAATTCCTACTTAGGACAAATCCTTATTTGGAGAAATTTCTAACAATGGAAAAATTTCACAATAGAAAAGAAACTCTTATTTAGGAATAAGCGCTATTACTTATTATGAGCCATCAAGTACTCCAATTATATTAATTATGTCTCTACTCTTTGTCAAACTAGAATTCGCACCATTTGAAAATTGGTTGGCCTGAATGTCCTCAATCAGCCCATTTAGTGCTTCTTTAATTGTTTTGGCTCTAACTCATGTTATTGGGTCTTATGGAACTGTCTCTTATACACATCTAGATGTGTATAAGAGACAGGTCGATTGGAACGCCACAAGAAGAAGTACCTCTTGATAAGTACTTTAGTTCTCAAAAGAACTGAGGGAGAAAACCCTTATTTTCTATTTCACTCAAAGTTGTATATCCTTCAGAGCCTGTCTCTTATACACATCTAGATGTGTATAAGAGACAGGTCGATTGGAACGCCACAAGAAGAAGTACCTCTTGATAAGTACTTTAGTTCTCAAAAGAACTGAGGGAGAAAACCCTTACTTTCTATTTCACTCAAAGTTGTATATCCTTCAGAGCTTAGAAGGGGTGCCTATTTATAGGCAAAGATAGCAATCATAAATAGGCACAAATTCCTACTTAGGACAAATCCTTATTTGGAGAAATTTCTAACAATGGAAAAATTTCACAATAGAAAAGAAACTCTTATTTAGGAATAAGCGCTATTACTTATTATGAGCCATCAAGTACTCCAATTATATTAATTATGTCTTTACTCTTTGTCAAACTAGAATTCGCACCATTTGAAAATTGGTTGGCCTGAATGCTGTCTCTTATACACATCTAGATGTGTATAAGAGACAGGTAGAGATGATGGCTATAAGGCTCCAATCTGTCTCTTATACACATCTAGATGTGTATAAGAGACAGCATTCAGGCCAACCAATTTTCAAATGGTGCGAATTCTAGTTTGACAAAGAGTAGATACATAATTAATATAATTGGAGTACTTGATGGCTCATAATAAGTAATAGCGCTTATTCCTAAATAAGAGTTTCTTTTCTATTGCTGTCTCTTATACACATCTAGATGTGTATAAGAGACAGCCTTCCTCTTCGTATTGGATTTAGAAAGTTCTATCCAAAGGTCCATTACTTACAGAGAATTGAAAGGCCTTTTTAAGCTGAAGATGTCTTTTATTTCATTTAGGAAAAGAAATCACTGAGATAGAGCAGACTTCAATCCACTCCGCAACCCACGAAAAAGAAAGAAGGATGATGAGAACCATAACGATGATGACTGGAAAGCTCCAATGGATACAAGAGGTCCAATGATGTGAACCGTAGAGATGATGGCTATAAGGCTCCAATGGATGCAAAAGGTCCATTTCACATTCTAGAAGGCCCAATAACACAAGCTAGAGCCAAAACAATTAAAGAAGCACTAAATGGGCTGATTAAGGACATTCAGGCCAACCAAACTTCAAATGGTGCGAATTCAAGTTTGACAAAGAGTAGAGACCTAATTAATATCATTGATGGCCCGTAATAACCAATAGCACTCACTCCTAAACAGGAGTGTATTCTCTGTTGTGGAATTTTTACGTTGTTAGAAATTTCTCAAAATAAGGATTTGTCCTAAGTGGGAATTTGTGCCTCTTTAAGATTGCTATCTTTGCCTATAAATAGGAACCTCTTGTAAGCTCTGAAGGATATACAACTTTGAGTGAAATAGAAAGTAAGGGTTTTCTCCCTCAGTTCTTTTGAGAACTAAGGAACTTATCAAGAGGTACGTCTTCTTGTGGCATTCCAATGGACTTATCACTCCCAATTCCTTTCTATTCTGGAGTGTGGCATCCATATCCTTCTTATATACCCTAGGCTTGTGTTCCTTCAAATATTACGTCTAGGGTTTGTGTTATTTAACTCTGGTTTAGCTTTCCTGGTTCATCTTTGTTTCCTTGTGTGCGTTGGGTCCCTAAGTGATGCGGAAAAACCTAAGGGAACCAACCCACACAAGGAATCAAAGATGAACCAGGAAAGCTAAATCAGAGTTAAATAACACAAACCCTAGACCCTGTCTCTTATACACATCTAGATGTGTATAAGAGACAGGTGCGTTGGGTCCCTAAGTGATGCGGAAAAACCTAAGGGAACCAACCCACACAAGGAATCAAAGATGAACCGGGAAAGCTAAATCAGAGTTAAATAACACAAACCCTAGACCCAACATGAGAAGGAACACGAACCTAGGGTATTTAAGAAGGATATGGACGCCACACTCTAGAACAGAGAGGAATAAGTCGATTGGCACGCCACAAGCAGAAGTACCTCTTGATAAGTTCTTTAGTTCTCAAAAGAACCGAGGGAGAAAACCCTTACTTTCTATTTCACTCAAAGTTGTATATCCTTCAGAGCTTAGAAGGGTTGCCTATTTATAGGCAAAGATAGCAATCTTAAAGAGGCACAAATTCCCACTTAGGACAAATCCTTATTTTGAGAAATTTCTAACAATGTAAAAATTCCACAACAGAGAATACACTCCTGTTTAGGAGTGAGTGCTATTGGTTATTACGGGCCATCAATGATATTAATTAGGTCTCTACTCTTTGTCAAACTTGAATTCGCACCATTTGAAGCTTGGTAAGCCTGAATGTCCTTAATCAGCCCATTTAGTTCTTCTTTAATTTTTTTGGCTCTAGCTTGTGTTATTGGGCCTTCTGGAATGTGAAATGGACCTTTTGCATCCATTGGAGCCTGTCTCTTATACACATCTAGATGTGTATAAGAGACAGGGTCAGTACCCCACCTAAAACTTATGTTCTTTTTGATAAGCTCTGTGAGTGGTGCAGCATTGGTGCTAAAGTCCTTAACAAAGCGTCTATAGAAACTAGCTACATTATGAAAGTGACCCACATCACTAACTGACTTAGGTGTACGCCAATCACGAATTTTCTGAAATTTTTCCTAATCAACCTCAACACCTTTAGTACTCACAATATAGCCAAGAAATGTGATTTGATTAGTACAAAAGGAACATTTATGTAAGTTAGCATACAATTTCTCAGAACGTAAAACACTTAGATTAGAACGTAAATGATGTAGATACTCTTCTAGGGTTTTACTATAGACCAAAATATCATCAAAATACATAACTACAAATTTACCAATGAATGGACGCAAAACATGATTCATTAGTCGCATAAAAGTACTCGGTGCATATGGTGGACCAAATGGCATAACAAGTCATTCATACAAACCGTACTTAGTTTTGAAAGCTGTTTTCCACTCATCTCCCTCTCTCATCCTAATTTGATGATATCCACTTTTCAAATCAATCTTAGAAAAGACACATGAACCATGCAATTCATCCAACATGTCATCTAATCTAGGTATGGGGTGACAATACTTTACAGTGATTTTGTTGATTGCTCGACAATCAATGCACATCCTCCAAGTCCTATCCTTTAGGTACAAGTAGGCACAGGAACAACACATGGACTTATGCTTTCCCTCACATGTCCTTTGGAAATAAGCTCCTCAACCTACCTTTGAAGCTCCTTTGTCTCCTCAAGATTACTCTTATATGCTGGCCTATTAGGGATGGATGCACCTGGGATGAAATCAATTTGATGCTCAATTCCTCTATTAGGTGGCAATCCACTTGGAACATCGTCAGGGAATACATCTTCAAATTCATGCAATAGAGCAAGAACAACACTAGGCAAAGATGGGTCAAATTTGTTAGTGTTAAAATAAGCCTCCTTGTACAAAAATAGGATCATAAACTGATTGGTATAGAATGCTCTTTTGACATCCCTTTCTTTTGCATAGAAACTGTCTCTTTTCTTCTCTTTTTCTTGTGTTCCCACATTTTCTCCCCTTCTTTCTCTTTTATCAATCTCTTTTTTCTGTTCACTCTCATTTTCAATCCTTAATTGATCCTCATAAGCTTGTTCAGGTGATAAGGGTATAAGAGTGACGGGTTTTTCATTCATTACAAAAGAATATCGATTCTTGAAGCCATCATGCATAACTCTCTTGTCAAATTGCCATGATCTTCCTAATAGAATATGACCCGCATGCATAGTTACAACGTCACATAAAACTTCGTTGTGGTACCTTCCAATAGAAAATGATATAAGAACTTGCTGATTCACCTTGACTTCACCATTCTCATTCAACCACTGAAGTTTATATGGCCTAGGATGCTTCATAGTATGTAAATTCAGCTTCTCAACCATAGTTTGGCTAGCAACATTAGTGCAACTCCCACCATCAATAATCATACTACATACCTTATCCTTCATCAGACACCTTGTTTGAAAGATGTTATGTCGTTGCACCTCATTTTCTTCCTTTACTTGCACATTCAATGCTTGCCTCGTAACAAGAGCTACACCATTAACTCGATACTCCTCTCCATCACTTCCAGCCTATGATGATAGCACAGAATCATCATCTGATTCACTTTCAGTTTCCACATGTCCATTACTTCTCAAGATCATAGCACGCTTATGTGGACATTGAGATGCAATGTGACCCTTGCCCAAACACTTAAAACATTTAACATCTCTATTTATACTTGCTTGGGATTCGAAATTACCTGCCTCCTTGCTAGAACCCACATTCTTTTGCTTGGATAGCTCAGCTTTGGACTTCTAATTGGCCATATCATCCATTTTACTCTGATTTGGCTTCCAAGACGAGGTAGAAACCGAATTCTGAACAAACTGTGTGGAACCCTTTCGTTTAAGTTGCCTTTCAACTTTCATTGCCATGTGCACCATGTCTTCTAATTCCACATAATGTTGCAACTCAACTATGTATTCTATGTCCCTATTTAGCCCTTGCAGAAATTGAGTCATAGTTGCCTCTCTATCTTCTTCTACATTTGCCCTAATCATGGTAATCTCCATCACCTTATGGTAGTCCTCCACACTTTTGGTACCCTGAGTGAGCCCTTGCAGCTTTCGGTACAACTCCCTGTAATAGTGATTAGGGACAAACCTCCTCCTCATAATAGCCTTCATCTCCTCTCATGTATCAATAGGCCGCTCACGATTCCTTCTCCTAGTCAAAACAAGTTGATCCCACCAAATAATAGCATAATCAGTAAATTCAATTGAAGCAAGTTTTACCTTTTTCTTCTCGGAATAGTTGTGTCAGTCAAAAACCAATTCAACCTTTTTCTCCCATTCTAGGTATACATCAGGATCATTCTTACCTTGGAATGGAGGAATTGTCAATTTAATAGTGCCCAAATTATGGTCATAGGTGTCTTGCCTTCCAAATTCTCTTTGATCCCTTCTATTGTTAAGAGTTCTAACCACAATAGTTTGATCCTCAAATTCATCATCGTCTACATCATCTTCATGCTCATAGGCACGTCTCAACTGCCTTCTTGCTCTGGGATCCTCATATTCCCCATGCCTCCTTTGCAACTCTGCTATTGTATTAGCTTGCTCCTCCATCCTCTCCTGCATATCATCAAATCTGGTATTCATGCACTCAAATTGTTGTTGCATACCTTTAATCATGAAGAACACATCACCAGCTCCCTCCTGAGCTGCACCTTTGTCTTTGGACGTCATAGTATTACTTTTACACAAAATAATTGAGATACCTCAGAGAACGCTCCCTCACCTGTTTCACTCAAAAGATGATGTCACACTACCTCGTGTTTACACTCTTGATGGCTTTTCCTTTATATGAACTTTCTCTCTTGTCTTTTACCACTCAGATTTCCCCCTTTCAGCTCTATAAAGAACTAAACAACATAAATGAAGAGTATTGATTCTGAACAAAATATGAAAAATGGTATAGACAAATGACATAGAATTGTACAATTTGGAGAATAAGCAATTAAGAAGGAAAAAGGATATTAAGGCAAACGAATTTAATGAACTAAACTCACAAAGTCAGGACTTGAGTAGTTAAGTCTTACTTCTTCTTTCTTTTTCTTTTTTTTTTGTTGATCTTTTTTTTTTCAATTAACACGAAATAACAATAAAATACTTATATGCCACAATTGAAATTGGAATTGACACGTTTATGAGCTTAACAAACAAACAAAGGGAGAAGGATTGCAAACAAACAGATTTGTGTATTTAAATGGTAATGCACAAACTCAATCGAAATAAATAAATCATAAGATAGAAAATTGAAGGGTGAATGGATTCAACCTGATTTAGAACCGTGCTCTGATACCAACTGATGCGGAAAACCCCAAGGGACCCAACGCACACAATGAATCAAAGATGAACCAAGAAAGCTAAACCAGAGTTAAATAACACAAACCCTAGACCCAACATTGGAAGGAACAGGAACCTAGGATATTTAAGAAGGATATGGATGCCACACTCCAGAACAAAAAGGAATTGGGAGTGATAAGTTTATTGGAACGCCACAAGAAGAAGTACTTCTTGATAAGATCTTTAGTTCTCAAAAGAACCGAGAGAAAAAACCCTTACTTTCTATTTCACTCAAAGTTGTATATCCTTCAGAGCTTACAAGGGGTGCCTATTTATAAGCAAAGATAGCAATCCTAAAGAGGAACAAATTCCTACTTAGAACAAATCCTTATTTTGAGAAATTTTTAACAATGGAAAAATTCGACAACAGAGAATAAACTCCTGTTTAGGAGTGAGTGCTATTACTTATTACGGGCCATCAAATACTTCAATCATATTAATTAGGCCTATACTCTTTGTCAAACTTGAATTTGCACCATTTGAAGATTGGTAGGCCTGAATGTCCTTAATCCTGTCTCTTATACACATCTAGATGTGTATAAGAGACAGATATACAACTTTGAGTGAAATAGAAAGTAAGGGTTTTCTCCCTCAGTTCTTTTGAGAACTAAGGAACTTATCAAGAGGTACGTCTTCTTGTGGCATTCCAATGGACTTATCACTCCCAATTCCTCTCTGTTCTGGAGTGTGGCGTCCATATCCTTCTTAAATACCTGTCTCTTATACACATCTAGATGTGTATAAGAGACAGTAATAGCACTCACTCCTAAACAGGAGTTTATTCTCTGTTGTCGAATCTTTCCATTGTTAAAAATTTCTCAAAATAAGGATTTGTCCTAAGTAGGAATTTGTGCCTCATTAGAATTGCTATCTTTGCCTATAAATAGGTACCCCTTGTAAGCTCTGAAGGATATACAACTTTGCGTGAAATAGAAAGTAAGGGTTTTCTCCCTCGGTTCTTCTGAGAACTAAAGAACTTATCAAGAGGTACTTCTTCTTGTGGCGTTCCAATGGACTTATCACTCCCAATTCTTTTCTGTTTTGGAGTGTGGCGTCCATATCCTTCTTAAATACCGTAGGTTCGTGTTCCTTCAAATGTTGGGTCTAGGGTTTGTAACTCTGGTTTAGCTTTCCTGGTTCATCTTTGATTCCTTGTATGCGTTGGGTCCCTAAGCCACATCTCTTTTGGGGTTTTCCACATCAAAGGAACTTTGCATGAGACATGAAACAAGAAAGTTCAGCTTTGTTAATTAGTGATGTGGAAAACACAGACCAAGGGTGATGCAAAAAACCCCAAAAAGACGTGGCATAGGGAGCCAACGCACACAAAGAATCAACGATGAACCAGAAAAGTTAAACCAGAGTTAAATAACACAAACCCTAGACCTAATATTCCAAGGAACATGAACTTAGGGTATTTCAGAAGGATATGGTTGGGAGTGATGAGTCGATTGGAACGCCATAGGAAGAAGTACCTCTTGATAAGTTCTTTAGTCCTCTAAAGAACTGAGGGAGAAAACCCTTACTTTTTATTTCACTAAAAGTTGTATATCTTTCAGAGCTTACAAGGGGTGCCTATTTATAAGCAAAGATAGCAATCCGAAAGAGGTAAAAATTTCTACTTAGGACAAATCCTTATTTGGAGAAATTTCTAAAAATGGAAAAATTCTACAATAGAAAATAAACTCCTATTTAGGAATGAGTGATATTACTTATTACGGGCAATCAAGTAGTTCAATGATATTAATTAGGCCTCTACTCTTTGTCAAACTTGAATTTGCACCATTTGAAGTTTAGTTTGCCTGAATATCCTCAATCATCCCATTTGGTGCTTCTTTAATTGTTTTAGCTCTAACTTGTGTTATTGGGCCTTCTGGAATGTAAAATGTGCCTCTTGCATCCACTGAAGCTCTAGCTTGTGTTATTGGATCTCTTGCATCCATTGGAGCTTTCCAGCCATCATCTCTATGGTTCTCATCATTCCCCCTCTCCTCAAAAGGATTCGATCTCGAATCATCACCTACATTAACATGGTAAAGATCAGAAACGTTAGATGTTGCACTCACATTATACACACCTGGAAGGTCCAACTTCTAAGTATTGTCATTAATTTGTGCTACAACATGAAAGGGACCACCTCCTAAAGGTTGTAGCTTTGAACGCCTTTGAGCTGAAAACCGTTCCTTACGCATATACACCCAAACCTAATCACCAGGTTCAAACACCACTCTCTTTCATCCATTGTTGATAAGAACCATAACGATGATGACTGGAAAGCTCCAATGGATACAAGAGGTCTAATAACACAGGCTAATGATGTGAACCGTAGAGATGATGGCTGGAAGGCTGTAATGGATGCAAAAGGTTCATTTCACATTCCAGAAGGCCCAATAACACAAGCTAGAGCCAAAACAATTAAAAAAGCACTAAATGGGCTGATTAAGGACATTCAGGCCAACCAACTTCAAATGGTGCGAATTCAAGTTTGACAAAGAGTAGAGGCCTTATTAATATGATTGGAGTCCTTGATGGCCCGTAATAAGTAATATCACTCACTCCTAAACAGGAGTGTATTCTCTGTTGTGGAATTTTTACATTGTTAGAAATTTCTCACAATAAGGATTCGTCCTAAGTAAGAATTTGTGTCTCTTTAAGATTGCTATCTTTGCCCATAAATAGACACCCCTTGTAAGCTCTGAAGGATATACAACTTTGAGTGAAATAGATAGTAAGGGTTTTCTCCGTCGGTTCTTTTGAGAACTAAAGAACTTATCAAGAGGTACTTCTTCTTGTGTCAGTCCAATCGACTTATCACTCCCAATTCCTTTCTGTTCTGGAGTGTGGCGTCCATATCCTTCTTAAATATCGCAGGTTCATGTTCCTTCAAATGTTGGGTCTAGGGTTTGTGTTATTTAACTTTGGTTTAGGTTTCCTGGTTCATCTTTGATTCCTTCTATGCGCTGGGCCCCTAAGCCACGTCTCTTTTGGGGTTTTTCGCATCAGTTGGTATCAGAACCTGGTTCTAAATAAGGTTGAATATTCAACCTTCAATTTTCTACCTTGTGATTTATTTATTTCGATTGAGCTTGTGTATTACCATTCAAATACACAAATCTATTTGTTTGCAATCCTTCTCTCTTTGTTTGTTCATTAAACTCATAAACGTGTCAATTCCAATTCCAATTGTGGCATATAAGTATTTTACTGTTATTTTGTGTTAATCAAAAAAAAAAAAGATCAACAAAAAAAAAGAAAGAAGAAGCAAGGCTTAACTACTCAAGTCCTGACTTTTGTGAGTTTAGTTCATTAAATTCGTTTGCCTTGACATCCTTTTTCCTTTTAATTGCTTATTCTCCAAATTGTTCAATTCTATGCCATTTTTCCTATTTTGTTCAGAATCAATACTCTTGATTTATGTTGTTTAGTTCTTTATAGAGCTGAAAGGGGAAATCTAAGTGGTAAAAGGCAAGAGAGAAAGTTCATATAAAGGAAAAGCCATCAAGAGTGTAAACATGACGGTGTGTGACATCATCTTTTGAGTGAAACACGTGAGGGAGTGTTCTGTGAGATATCTTAATTATTTTGTATAAAAGTAATAGTATGTTGTCCAAAGACAAAGGTGGAGCTCAGGAGGGAGCTGGTGATGTGTCCTTCATGATCAAAGCTATGCAACAACAATTTGAGCACATGAATACCACATTTGATGATATGAAGGAGAGGATGGAGGAGCAAGCTAATACAATAGCAGAGTTGCAAAGGAGGCATGGGGAATATGAGGATCCCAGAGCAAGAAGGTAGTTGAGACGTGCCTATGAGCATGAAGATGATGTAGATGATGATGAATTTGAGGATCAAACTACTGTGGTTAGAACTCTCAACAATAGAAGGGATCGAATAGAATTTGGGAGGCAAGACACCTATGACCATAATTTGGGCACTATCAAATTGACAATTCCTCCATTCCAAGGTAAGAATGATCCTGATGTATACCTAGAATGGGAGAAGAAGGTTGAATTGGTTTTTGACTGACACAACTATTCTGAGGAGAAAAAGGTAAAACTTGCTGCAGTTGAACTTACTGATTATGCTATTATTTGGTGGGATCAACTTGTTTTGACTAGGAGAAGGAATCGTGAGTGGCCTATTGATACATGGGAGGAGATGAAGGCTAATCACTATTATAGGAAGTTGTACCCAAGGTTGCAAGGGCTCACTCAAGGTACCAAAAGTGTGGAGGACTACCACAAGGAGATGAAGATTACTATGATTAGGGCAAATGTAGAAGAAGAAGAGAGGCAACTATGACTCAATTTCTGCAAGGTCTAAATAAGGACATAGCAAACGTAGTTGATTTGCAACATTATGTGGAATTAGAAGACATGGTGCACATGGCAATGAAAGTTGAAAGGCAACTTAAACGAAAGGGTTCCACACAGTTTGTTCAGAATTGGGTTTCTACCTCATCTTGGAAGTCAAATCAGAGTAAAAGGGATGATATGGCCAATTACAAGTCCAAAGCCGAGCTATCCAAGCAAAAGAATGTAGGTTCGAGGAAGGTGGCAGGTAATTTCGAATCCCAATCAAGTAAAAATAGAGATGTTAAATGTTTTAAGTGTTTGGGTAGGGGTCACATTGCATCTCAATGTCCATAAAAGCATGCAATGATCTTGAGAAGTAATGGAGATGTGAAAATTGAAAGTGAATCAGATGATGATTATGTGCCATCGTCAAAGGCGAAAAGTGATGGAGAGGAGTATCCACTTAATGGTGTAGCTCTTGTCACAAGGCGAGCATTGAATGTACAAGTAAAGGAAGAAAATAAGGTGCAACGAGATAACATCTTTCAGACAAGGTGTTTGATCAAGGATAAGACATGTAGTATGATTATTGATGGTGGGAGTTGCACTAATGTTGCTAGCAAAACTATGGTTGAGAAACTGAATTTACATACTATGAAACATCCTAGGCCATATAAACTTCAGTGGTTAAATGAGAATGGTGAAGTCAAGGTGAATCAGCAAATTCTTATATCATTTTCTATAGGAAGGTACCACGATGAAGTTTTATGTGACGTTGTACCTATGCATGCAGGTCATATTCTACTAGGAAGACCATGGCAATTTGACAGACGAGTTATGCATGACGACTTCAAGAATCAATACTCTTTTGTAATGAATGAAAAACCCTTCACTCTTGTACCTTTATCACCTCAACAAGCTTATGAGGATCAATTAAGGATTAAAAATGAGAGTGAACCGAAAAAGAGATTGATAAAAGAGAAAAGAGAGGAAAAAATATGGGGACACAAGAAAAAGAGAAGAAAAGAAAGAGTTTCTACGCAACAGAAAGTGATGTCAAAAGAGCATTCTATACCAATCAGTTTGTGATCCTATTTTTGTACAAGGAGGCTTATTTTAACACTAATAAACTTGACCCATCTTTGCCTAGTGTTGTTGTTGCTCTATTGCAGGAATTTGAAGATTTATTCCCTGATAGAGGAATTGAGTATCAAATTGATTTCATCCCGAGCGCAACCATCGCTAACAGGCCAGCATATAAGAGAAATCTTGAGGAGACAAAGGAGCTTCAAAGGCAGGTTGAGGAGCTTATTTCCAAAGGACATGTGAGGGAAAGCATGAGTTCATATGTTGTTCCTGTCCTACTTGTACCCAAAAATGATGGGACTTGGAGGATGTACGTTGATTGTCGAGCAATCAACAAAATCACTGTAAAGTATCGTCACTCCATACCTAGATTAGATGACATGTTGGATGAATTGCATGGTTCATGTGTCTTTTCTAAGATTGATTTGAAAAGTGGATATCATCAAATTAGGATGAGAGAGGGAGATGAGTGGAAAACAACTTTCAAAACTAAAAACGATTTGTATGAATGGCTTGTTATGCCATTTGGTCTCACCAATGCACCCAGTACTTTTATGCGACTAATGAATCATGTTTTGCCTCCATTCATTGGTAAATTTGTAGTTGTGTATTTTGATGATATTTTGGTCTATAGTAAAACCCTAAAAGTGCATCTGCATCATTTACGTTCCATTGTAAGTGTTTTACGTTCTGAGAAATTGTATGCTAACTTACATAAATGTTCCTTTTGTACTAATCAAATCACATTTCTTGGCTATATTGTCAGTGCTAAAGGTGTTGAGGTTGATCAGGAAAAAGTTAAAGCAATTTGTGATTGGCCTACACCTAAATCAGTTAGTGATGTGCGTAGCTTTCATGGTTTAGGTAGTTTCTATAGACGCTTTGTTAAGGACTTTAGCAGCATTGCTGCACCACTCACGAAGCTTATCAAAAAGAACATAAGTTTTAGGTAGGGTACTGACCAAGACAAGGCTTTTAATTGCATCAAGGAAAATTAAGCTCTGCACCCTTACTTGCTTTACCTAACTTTGCAAACATTTTTGAGATTGAGTGCGATGCTTCAAGGATTGGCATTGGAGCTGTTTTAATGCAGGAAAAGTGCCCAATTGCTTATTTTAGTGAAAAGTTAAGTGGAGCAAGCCTTAATTATCCTACCTATGATAAGGAGCTGTATGCATTGGTGCGAGCTTTGGAGACATGGCAACATTACCTTTGGCCCAAGGAGTATGTCATCCATACTGACCATGAATCTTTGAAGCACTTGAAGGGACAAGGAAAGTTGAACCAAAGACATGCCAGGTGGATTGAATTCATTGAGACCTTCCTCTACATCATCAAATACAAACAAGGTAAGGAAAATGTGGTAGCTGATGCATTATCTCGCAAGTATGCCCTTATCTCTACACTTACTGCAAACTTATTAGGATTTGAACATATTAAGGATTTATATATGAATGATCCTGACTTTCCTAACGTGTATGGAGCATGTGAGACGTCAGGCTTTGAGAAGTTTTATCGGCATAAGGGTTTCTTATTTAGGAAAACTTTTATGCATGACTACGAGTTTTTTTAGGGTGTTGGTGGTAAGAGAAGCTCATGAGGGTGGTCTAATGGGTCATTTTGGTGTTAGGAAAACCTTAGATGTCCTCAATAAACATTTCTTTTGGCCACACATGAAACGAGATATTGAGAGGATATGTGAGAAATGCATAACATACAAACAGGCAAAATCTAGAGTTTTGCCCCATGACTTGTATGCCCCTTTGCTCATACCTAGCTATCCTTAGGTTGATTTATCTATGGATTTTGTACTAGGATTGCCACGAACAAAAAAGAGTAGAGATTTTGTATTTATTGTTGTTGATAAATTTTCAAAAATGACACACTTCATCCCATGTCATAAAACTAATGATGCAAACAATGTGGCTGACTTATTATTTAGAGAAGTAGTACGTTTGCTTGACATGTGGCAAAGCATTATTTCAGATCGGGATACAAAGTCCTTAAGCTACTTCTAGAAGACTTTGTTGGGTAAGTTAGGTACTAAGTAATCTATTGTTTTCAACTACTTGTCATCCACAAACTGATGGGCAAACTGAGGTGCTTAATCGAACTCTTTCGACTCTTTTGTGTGCTATTATTCGAACGAATTTGAAAACATGAGAAGATTGTTTACCACATGTCAAGTTTGCATATAATAGGAGTATTCATTCTGCTACTAGTTATTCTCCATTTAAAATTGTATATGGTTTTAATCCATTGACTCTGTTGGATTTGGTACCTATACATGTCAATGAGTATGTTAGCTTACATGGTGAACGCAATGCTGACATGATTAAAAAATTGCATGAAAAGGTGCGGCAACAAATTGAAAAACGAACTGAACAATACGCATCTCATGTCAACAAGGGATGAAAGAAAGTGTTTGGGTGCATATGCGTAAGGAACGATTTTCAGCTCAGAGGCATTCTGATGCAGAAAACCCCAAAAAAAGATGCGGCTTAAGGACCCAACGCACACAAGGAATCAAAGATGAACCAGGAAAGCTAAACAAGAGTTAAATGACACAAACATTAGACCCACCATTCGAAGGAACACAAACCTAGGATATTTAAGAAGGATATGAACGCCACACTCCAAAACATAAAGGAATTGGGAGTGATAAGTCGATTGGAACGCCACAAGAAGAAGTACCTCTTGATAAGTACTTTAGTTCTCAAAAGAACTGAGGGAGAAAACCCTTATTTTCTATTTCACTCAAAGTTGTATATCCTTCAGAGCTTACAAGGAGTGCCTATTTATAGGCAAAAATAGCAACCTAAAGAGGCATAAATTCCTACTTAGGAGAAATCCTTATTTTGAGAAATTTCTAACAATGGAAAAATTCGACAACAGATAATAAACTCCTGTTTAAGAGTGAGTGCTATTACTTAGTACGGGTCATCAAGTACTCCAATCATATTAATTATGTCTCTACTCTTTGTCAAACTTAAATTCGTACCATTTGAAGTTTGGTTGGCCTGAATATTCTCAATCAACCCATTTAGTGCTTGTTTAATGGTTTTGGCTTTAGCTTTAGCCAAAACAATTAAAGAAGTACTAAATGAGCTGATTGAGAATATTCAAGCCAACCAAACTTCAAATGGTGCAAATTCAAGTTTGACAAAGAGTAGAGGCCTAATTAATATGATTAGAGTACTTGATGGCCCGTAATAAGTAATAGCACTCACTCCTAAATAAGAGTTTATTTTCTGTTATGAAATTTTTCCATTGTTAGAAATTTCTCCAAATAAGGATTTGTCCTAAGTAGGAATTTGTGCCTCTTTAGGATTGCTATCTTTGCCTATAATTAAGTACCCCTTGTAAGCTCTGAAAGATATACAACTTTGAGTGATATAGAAAATAAGGGTTTTCTTCCTCGATTCTTTTGAGGACTAAAGAACTTATCAAGAGGTACTTCTTCTTGTGGTGTTTCAATCGACTCATCACTTCCTATTCCTTTCTGTTTTGGAGTGTGACATCCATATCCTTCTTAAATACCCTAGGTTTGTGTTCTTTCAAATGTTGGGTCTAGGATTTGTGTTATATAACTCTAGTTTAGATTTCCTGATTCATCTTTGATTCTTTGTATGTGTTGGGTCCCTAAGCCACATCTTTTTTGGGTTTTCCGAATCAACAAACCTAGGGTATTTAAGAAGGATATGGACACCACACTCTAGAAAAAAATGGAATAAGGAGTGATTAGTCAATTAGAACGCCACAAGAAGAATTATCTCTTGATAAGTTCTTTAGTCCTCAAAAGAATCAAGTGAGAAAACTCTTACTTTCTATTTCACTCAAAGTTGTATGTTTCTCAAAGCTTACAAGGGGTGCCTATTTATAGACAAAGATAGCAATCTTAAAGAGGTACAAATTCCTACTCAGGACAAATTCTTATTTGAGGAAATTTCTAAGAACGAAAAAATTTCACAACAGAAAATAAATTCCTTTTAGGTGTGAGTGCAATTACTTATTACGAGCCATCAAGTACAACAATTATATTAATTAGGCCTCTACTCTTTGTCAAACTTGAATTCGCACCATTTAAAGCTTGGTTGGCCTGAATGTCCTCAATCAACCCATTTAGTGCTTCTTTAATCGTTTTGGTTGTAGCTTGTTTTATTGGGCCTTCTGGAATGTGAAATGGACCTCTAGCATCCACTGAAATTCTACCTTATGTTATTGGACCTCTTGCATCCATTGGAGCCTTCTAGCCATCATCTCTATGGTTCTCATCATTCCCCTTCACCTCAAAAGGATTTGTCCTCGAATCATCACCTACATCAAAATGGGAAAGATTAGAAACATTAAGTGTTGCACTCACATTATACTCACCAAAAATATCCAACTTATAAGTATTGTCATTAATTTGTGCTACAACTTAAAAGGGACCATCTCCTCTAGGTTGTAGCTTTGAACGCCTCTAAGCTAAAAACCGTTCCTTGTGCATATGCACCCAAACCCAATCACTAGGTTCAAACACCACCCTCTTTCATCCCTTGTTAACATGGGATGTGTATTGCTTAGTTCGTTTTTCAATATATTGTCGCACCTTTTCATGAAATTTTTTTATCATGTTAGCCTTGTGTTCACCATCTAAGTTGGCATACTCATTGACAGGTACAAGTACCATATCAAAAGGATTCAATGCTTTAAAACCATATACAATTTCAAATGGAGAGTAACTAATAGCAAAATGAACACTCCTATTATATGCAAACTCGACATGTGGTAAACAATCTTCCTATGTTTTCAAATTTGTTCAAATAATAGCACGCAAAAGAGTAGAAAGAGTTCAATTTTGCCCATCAGTTTATGGATGACAAGTAGTTGAAAATAATAGCTTAGTACCTAACTTACCCCACAAAGTCTTCCAGAACTAGTTTAAGAATTTTGTATCCCGATCTGAAACAATGCTTTGTGGCATGTCATGCAAACATATTACTTCTCTAAAGAATAAGTTAGTCATATTGTTTGCATCATCAGTTTTATGGCATGGGATGAAGTGTGCCATCTTTGAAAATCTATCAACAACAACACATACAGAATCCCTACCCCTTTTTGTTCGTAACAATCCTAGTACAAAATTCATAGATAAATCAACCCTGGGATGTCTAGGTATTGGCAAAGGGGTATACAAGCTATGGGGCAAAACTCTAGATTTCGCCTGTTTGCATGTTATGCATTTCTCACATATCCTCTCAACATCTCGTTTTATGCGTGACCAAAAGAAATGTTCATTGAGAACATCTAAGGTTTTCCTAACACCAAAATGACCCATTAGACCACCATCCTGAGCTTCTCTTACAACCAACTCCCTCAAAGAACTTGTAGACATGCATAAACGATTTTCCTTAAATAAGAAACCCTTATGCCTATAAAATTTCTCAAAGGCTGACGTCTCACATGCTCCACATACATTAGCAAAGTCAGGATCATTCACATATAAATCCTTAATATGTTCAAATACTAATAAGTTTGCAGTAAGTGTAGAGATAAGGGCATACCTACGAGATAATGCATCAGTTGCCACATTTTCCTTACCTTGTTTATGTTTGATGATGTAGGGAAAGGGCTCAATGAATTCAATCCACTTGACATGTCTTTTGTTCAACTTTCCTTGTCCCTTTAAGTGCTTCAAAGATTCATGGTCACTATGGATGACAAACTCCTTGAGCCAAAGGTAATATTGTCATGTCTCCAAACCTCATACCAATGCATATAACTCTTTATCATAGGTAGGATAATTAAGACTTGCTCCACTTAAATTTTCACTAAAGTAAGCAATTTGGCGCTTTTCCTACATCAAAACAGCTCAAATGCCAATACCTGAAGCATCACACTTAATCTTGAAAGCGTTTGCAAAGTTAGGTAAAACAAGTAAGGGTGTATAACTTAATTTTTCTTTAATTCAATTAAAAGTCTTGTCTTAGTCAGTACCCTACCTAAAACTTATGTTCTTTTTTATAAGCTGGGTGAGTGATGCAGCAATGGTGCTAAAGTTCTTAACAAAGTATCTCTAAAAACTAGTTAGATCATGAAAGCTACGCACATTACTAACCAACTTAGGTATAGGGTAATCACGAATTGCCTTAACTTTTTTGTCGTCAACTTTAACACTTTTAACACTGACAATATAGTTAAAAAATGTGATTTGATTAGTACAAAAGGAATATTTTTGTAAATTAGCATACAATTTTTCAGAACATAAAATACTTACAATGAAACACAAATAATTAAGATATTCTTCTAGAATTTTACTATATAACAAAATATTATTAAAATATATAATTATAAATTTACTAATAAATAAATATAAAATATGATTTATTTGTTGCATAAAAGTACTGCATTGATGAGACCAAATCGACATAACAAGTCATTCAGTAATTAGGTCATTCTTTCCCGCGTAATAAGCTGCTAAAACTTGTTTTGCGAGTCAAATGCCCGAATTGAACATATTTATATAAATGCAAGTAAAAAAAAGATAAAAGCAAACTTCATCTATAAAAAACGACGTAGTTCTGCCAGTACCAAACCCTCCCCTCCTCGGTGCTCTCCTATCCTCTCGCTCTCTTTCTGGCGTCTTTTGCCAGCCTTATTCAGCACGATAGAGTCATCAGTCGTCTCTTCTCCTTTGTTCACCCTTCAGGTGCGTCTGATAGAGGGGATTGTTTTCTGATTACTCTGAACTACTAGCTTCTAGGAGATTTGCGAGATGTGCGAGTGTGGTGCTATGATACTGAAGTGGCGGCTGGTAATATAAAGAACCCTTAATTCCCCCCAAAACCCGATGTTCCTCAAGAAACCCGCCTCCAAATCGCTAAAACCCTTACTCTTCACCTCTCAAGATCCCATCTTTTCGCCATTAAATCGCAAAAAATGTAGTGCTTGTTACATATACATTCAAATTCAAAGTTACGTGAACGTGTACATGAAGTGGAAGAAGGACCCTTACTATGACCCGATGGAACACATCCACCAGTCCATAGAACTCAAACGCATCATTTCCTTGAAAAATGTTATAGCCCGACAACCTAATGGGTGTATCCCGATCTCTTATGTTTCAAAGAGGGGATTGGAGTTTGATATCAAAATTAAGGTTGCTAGATTTCTGAGGCAATATCCTTCAATATTTGAGGAGTTTGCTGGTCCTAAATATGGCTTGCCTTGGTTCAGATTGACCCCGGAGGCTATCCAGATTGATGGGGAAGAAAGAAGGGCGCTTGAAGAGCACAACGAGAATTTGGTGGAAAGGTTGAAGAAGTTTATATTGATGAGTAATGATAAGGTATTGCCTTTGAAGATTATCGAAGGGATGCTGTGGTACTTGGGTATGCCTGGTGATTTTCTGAAATGTTTAGATAAAAATCTTGATGGGTCTTTCCGGTTAGTGGAGTTGGAGGGTGGGTTGAAGGGATTGGCTGTTGAGAGTAAGGAAAGGATTTTGTCGGTTATGCAAAGAAATAGAATGAAATCGGGGCTATATTCTGGAGGACCAATGGAGCCTATTGAATTCCCTCTTTTTCCGTCAAAGGGTGTGAGGTTGAGGACAAAGATTGAGAACTGGGTAAAAGACTTCCAAAAACTTCCTTATGTATCGCCCTATGAGGATTATTCGAATTTGGATCCTGACAGTGATTTTGCAGAGAAGAGACTTGTGGGGTTTCTTCATGAGTTGCTTAGCTTATTTGTTGAGCATTCTGCTGAAAGGAAGAAGCTTTTATGCCTGAAGAAGTATTTTGGGTTGCCCCAGAAGTTTCACAAGGCGTTCGAAAGGCATCCCCATTTGTTTTATCTGTCTTTCAGGAATAAGACTTGTACTGCAATTCTGAAGGAGCCTTACTGTGATGAGTTCGCCATAGAGATGCACCCCATGTTGGAGGTCAGGAAAAAGTACATTGATTTGATGGAAGGTTCGGGGATTATCTTGAAGAGTAGAAGGGTGAAACGTCCGTTAATTCAATGGGAGGAACAGGATTTGGATTTGGATTCTGTGGGTCAAGCCACAGGAGAGATGAAAGAAAACCAAGTAGGTTTGACTAGTGTTGAGTGCTGATTTACTTGCTTTTCACTGCAATTTGATTTTGTTATAGAAGGTATAGAGGAAATTGGAGCTAATGGCACTAGGAAGATGGTGTAATTTCATCAGGCATTCCTAACATTTGTTGTAGTTGTTCTTTAATCCATTTTCAAGGTGTTACTTTTTAGAGTGTTCAATTTGAAATAGTTGGTCTCCGACTCTCCTTATTTGAGTGGTCATACTCATGCTCTGCTCTTGCTGAAATTTTACAGCATAAAATGCCTTTGGATAACTGAAAACAATGATGGGCCCTGAGCTTATAGTCAGACAGAAGTGTAGTGAGTTCTGGTCGAGTGGCCAATTTCATTGCAAATGGATATTTTCTAATCTTCAAAATTTATTGGTTAGTCGGTTGAGTAGATCGTAATAGAGCAATTTTGTTCAAACATATTGGTGGCTTTGATAACAATGGTGGATCACTGACCGGCTAGAATGTGATGTAAACACAAATAGTTGAAATGAATATCATGTCAACTGCCCACAATTCATTCGCACAGGGAGAGAGAGTTACACATCGAAATAAGTAAATATTGTCTCCCACCTAAACAGAGGAGCTTTTGGCTGAGTATTGATGTCGCAACCCTGCCTCATCAGCACAGTCAGCGGTCAATCCAAGACTAACGAGTGAATTTTAACGTACGCCTATCTGGCATACTGAACAAATCAGACATGCAGGTTTTTCAGATCTAAATTTCTGCTATTTTGTCCTTGCCCCTTGTGGTTGGGGATGCCAAATTGATGGAATCTGAACCTTCTGGCACAATACAGTATAGAAAACTACACCTCAAAGGTAGGGTGCCGAAGCCTAACGAAATAAGAAATAAAAGCATAGCTGAAAAAATTACAAGCATCCGCCTCCTATAAATTACTAGATATTTACCTATGAATTTCTCAATTTAGAAACTACGCTGATAGACTCCTCTATTCAATACCGCCGCAACATTATTACACTTTTGTCTTTTATACAGATTAAGTATTAATCCCTTTAACCCTTTGATTTAAGAATGCAAAAAAATTGGTTAATTGGCTAGCTCACTCCATTCTGACTTTCATTACCATGCTCAAAGAGCTGCAAAATGAATCACAAATATGCATTTATGATTTCAGGAATGCAACCAGGCTGCTATATTTAAAATACTGAATACAGAAAAGCATACATTTTGTATGACGTAATTTCCAAACACATCAGTCACCATGTTGTATAAGTTTAATGTTACAGCTCAGCACATTCAATGCAAGATGAGTGAACACACACTAAACTAAACTTTGGATGTTACATGCCTGAATTCAACCGCATGAATAAGAATGTCAGAGATGTCAAAGGACCTGGTCTTGCTGTCCTTAAAATCATCCAATAAAGATGATGCATATTTTCTTTCCACATTGTTGCCAATATCACACTTCCACGACCCAACTGGTCCTCCCATTGAATTTCTCATCATATAGTTAAAGTACCCTAATTGCTCATTCTGGGAGATTTCAGATCCAACAGAGGAAAGTATGAGAATGGGCCTTAAGTTCCTTAGATATGGCATATGAAAATCATATCAGGGACTCCTAAGGTATCCCTGATCTAAACTTCCAGATTTACCTAGAAGTGTTGGCTCATATTGTTGCTTCTGTTGAGCAAGCAGTGCCTCAAAATATGCCTTCTGAATCCCATCCAAATCTACATTGGATGTTGCCAAATAATTTCTAACCGGATGAACATTTGGAGTAGTCAGCGCTCCTGCTGCATAATCAGAAGCTGTTTGCAAATATTGCACACAATGTTTTTCCAAAACTGAAGATTGAAAGTCAGTGCCTACTTGACTTCCCAGTTTGTTCAGGCCACCTCCAATTACAGGACTGCCCAAAGCTGGAGCTGAAGTAAAATTTTATTTTCAGACTAGTATCAAACAGGCTCACACATTCACACACACAAACAGAGACACATGTGCAAAAACTTGACAAGAATTTTCAATACAGATTCAAGAAGAAACTGAAGTTCCAATGGTGCTTCTCTTTTGCAGATGGTTAGGAGTTGCTGACAACTTGTTCTTCTCCCACCAAATCTAAAAAATTAGTTATGACAGTTCTCAAGGGTCTGGAGCTGGATGGATCAAGCTGCCACCTGTTGTATTAATAATTAATTTTTTTGAATGGCTTGATTTGTATTTGAGATATATTCATGTACTTTTCAATCAATTACAAGTTGTACTTTTTATTAGTTGGAATTTCAATTCCAAGTTCAATTTCAAATTATGAAAATTGACTGGTGTATCAGAAAGCATTTCAAATTTCGTATACATGAATCTTTCTATATAACGAAGGAAAATGATATGCCATATTAATTTCAAGTAAAGCTTATTAAGAAAAGGATTTACCCTGTGCTCCTTTCTGCTCTCCCTTCTCTGCATCTTCTCCTTCTTTCTTCAATTGCAAGCAACCTTGGCTTGCTGACTGAAACCAGCATTTGCAATTGTGTCTCTTCCTCAAATACCTTCAGGAACAACAAACATAACTTGAATCAATTTGATTCTCAACTACAGTGTCCAGCTTTTGATTGGCGGAGTAGGCACTGGTTGGAAGACCCATAGAATCCACACTTGATCCATCCAAAGTTACAAAGCCTGAGGAATTTACTTTCAAGTGAAGATTGGAAGAAGACAAGTTCTTTGAGTAATCCTAAATTCTCCATTTGAACTTGTCTTTGAAGCATTAACACTTGGAATAACCTCATTTTTCTGTGGCATATCACTGTAGTTGATGGGAGATGACAGATATTCAGCATTGGATTTGTCAACAAGTTGCCATGGCAGAATCTGGTTACGACCATTTGACATGTTTAAAAGGAAATCTGGCTGATTGGCTAAATCAGTTTGGACCTGAATCTGTATACAACTATTTTGATCTGCATGTATAGCTTTTGACAAGCTCAAACCGGAAAATGTAGAAAAATGGCCATTTTTAATCGTTGCAGCCCCATTTTTGTTCTCAATTGAAACAACTCTGCTCCCCATCAGTGGGAGGCTGGAACCAGCAGCCCTTCCAATCTGCTGCTGTTCAGGTGTTATGCTTCTCCTTGATAGTGATGAACCCACAGTAGAGGCAAAAGAAACAGTACTGCCTTGAACTCTCACAAAGCCAGGGGGAGCTGCAGCTGCAGCTCTCTGATCGCTCTGCTCCATCATGTCATGCAGCTAGACAAGAACGAGATATGGCATTCATATCCGCAACATTACCAAGACAATGACACTTTGGGCATTGTATGTGGCCCAAATATGAAGTTCCTTCCTACATTGAAAGGAATAAGAAAAAAAAGAACAAATATCTGTCTTCGGTTAACATAGAAAGCAAGCAACTATGCATAGCTCTCCAACCCTAAGCAATCAAATTATTGACCCGCTGGAATATTATTGCTCAAAATTTGCGTTTGACTTTACACGCTAGTAAAACGATTTATACATATGCAGGGAAACCTGTTTTCAGAAGATGGTGCAATAATGATGGAAATAGGTGCTTTGATAGAATTAGAGCCGTCAAATTACAACCCAACTCGAAACCACTAGAAATAGGTTTAGTGACCTCTTTTTCTAACCCAAACCTCAACATCCTGAAATTTTAGGATCAGGTCAAGCTGACTTGACATATAAGGAACTTTCTTTTTTTTCAAGTACAAAAGAAGTAAAATAGAAGATTCGGGCATTTAAACCGTGGATCTTATGCCCAAAAAGCATAGCTTCAAACATTTGAACTCTGATATCAAATGTTTGCTATTCGATATTTCTTTCTTTTTTTATTAATTACTTTATTTAAATTTGCACATTATAAATACAAGCATACACATATATAATAATTATATATTTTATTTTTATAATTATTTAATTTCTTCGTATTTAATATAAAAAAATCAAATAATTATAAAAGAATAAAATCTAAAATTATATAAAATAAATCTACACACATACATATGTACCTATGCTCTTGTGCTTGTTTTACATAATATAAATATAAATAATATGTATAATGTAAACATTTCATTAGTTATATATATTTTTATATTTATATACTTTTTATACAATTTAATATACAAAAAATAAATAATAAATAATAATATATTTTTCACTTATTTTAATATATAATAAACCAAAATTTTAATCTCAAATAAATGTTAAGTCAAGATCGAAACTCATTTGACCAGACCTAAAAACAACAAAAACACAAAATGATTTGACTCGAACACTAGAACTCACTTGACCCTACATGCTGGACACCTCTACCTAAAATTTATAAACAAATAATCCGAGTATGTTGTAAATGAATTCATTATGACTTAAAAGTCATAATCTAGGTATTTTTCATAAAAATAGAAATAAGATTATATACATCAAATTGGACCACACAAAATAAGAACCTCGTTTATTGAAATGCAAGTTCTAAATGAAATTACTCATGAACATGCTTCTCTAAGAGTCAAAGAAATAATTTGGCCAAGAAATAGTAGTTATCAAATTCTCATCACCAACGTGTTTAATCTCTCCATAGAATCTTGTAGAATTATGTGAAAAAAGAAAAAAGTCCAAATATAACATGTTCTTTAGTCATTACACAAATAAATCACCATCAAGGTGCTAAAATATACAAAAAAGATAGTGCTAAAATAAGCCGACACCATCAAACGCATGGAAAATATTCCCCATAGCATGCAGTTAAAAATAGAAACTATATTTCGAGCAAAGTATCATCCATAGCCATCAAGATGTTCAAAGCCACAGCATAAAAATGCTAGGTTTGTTACCTGAAAAATGTCAGCAAAGCTCTTCTTCTTTGCACCAAATCTAGCACTCTGTAATCCAGTTAAAACATCCAGGCCTCTATTAAGCCACTCAGCCGAACTCTGCCTCGATATAATATTTCTATTGGTATTCCTACATTCTATCAAATCATTCTCCATCATCTGCACAAAATGCCCTGGCTGCATTGAGAACAAGGATGAAATCTCACCATCATCAACCTGACTTCTTCTTCCACAAGTCTCCAGAACCTCCAAGTGAAAACCCACCAGCCTGGAACCTGCGCTAGTCCTCCCTTGATGTCAAAGGTGGGGGCAATCTTGGGTTTATGTTATCATGAGAATAATAATATGAAAGATATGTTGGAAGTGACCGAATCTCACCTTTAGTCAAAATTATATCGTTTCTGCTTGCATTACTAATGCTGTTGTCACCAAATTCGAGTTCCTAAAAAGACTAATGACTGCACTTAAAGATCCTTCAACAGTGAGTGGAGCACTACCGCTCCTATAAATGTCAAGTTCCCTTGCTCGGTTGTTTATTCATTGACTGTGGTGTGCTTGCAGAATCAAGTCCAACTCACTTTGCAAGCTACTTTCCAAATCTCCATTGGGCTCTTGCATGCAATCATCTGGTGTTGATAACATGCCTGGGCAGCTTCCAACAACCATCTCCCAAAGGTCTAACTCCACCTCTAGAAAAAGAAGATGAAGACAAAGATTTATCAAAAACAAAAAAAGAAGACTATCAAACACGGATTATTAGGGAAAAACACACACAGACACCAGTTATTGGCTTCTTTGTAGATAAAATTCTTAAGAGTAATAGAAACCAGAAAAAGGGGTGAAAAAAAAAACAAGAAGTGACCATCCTGGAATTGCCAAGTAAAAGTTCTCTAATACCATAAAAATTAAAAAACAAAATCCTACATAGCATAAATCTTGAAACAGGAAAGCTATTTAGAATAAACATAACAGGGAGTCTCGTTCAGAATTTCTAAGGCTCCAAACATGATAATGCTACCAGATACAATAAAGTGTAAGATCTCCGTTCATATACAATAATTTTACATATATAGATACAACGTGTTAGACGTAAAAGAACAAGCCCAACCACATTCTCTATTAATTTATACTCCTATTTTATCTATTTTCAAAAGCTCGCAACCACTTGTTTTCACAAAAAGGGTTAATTTTGATAGTTCGATTGGATTACAAATTATTTATTTGAACGTAAAATAAATTTAGTAAAAATAATAAAAATTAAATTATTATAAATTAATATCTAATATATAATTAAAATCTCAAATATAATATATAAGAACTCTTTTAATTTTCATATTAAACTTAAAATTAAAAATTTACTTTTGGGCAGCAGTTATATCAGACCAAAAGGAGTTTTTCATTCCTAAAAGAACTTAGGCAAACTATTAAATACAATAATATCAGTTGTATCTTATTTTTTATGCTTAATTAATTGGTGTTAATCATACGGATTAAAGGTTAAGATATTAAATATGTCTAAAAATAATTTCAACAGTACAAAACCAATTACAATTATTCAACAAAAGACAAGAAAATTAGAATAGCTCAAGAAAAAGCAAACACAAATCAACTGCTGAAAACATGTCATTTATCTATAAAATGCCCATCATTAATGATAGGAACTCTTTTCTTAGAGGAAAATGCTTTTTCTAGAGAGAGAGCTTAACGGATAAGGGGCTCCCATTTGGTTAAAAAATAGAGTAAGAGAAAAACATTTTTCTACTCTCTTTAGAAAAATCACCATCCAAGGCTGACAAAAATAGTGGGCATTTGAGAAAAAAGAAAAAAAAAAACACATATTGACGGTAACTAAAGTGAAGAAAATTTTCCTTTCAACCAATAATATTAATAATAAATGTATCTATAATTGAATTATTTATTTTACTTTTTTTGTATTTTTAAGGGTATAATTACACATAAATAATTTAGATTGAATTACAAATTAAACTATTAATATTTAATCATAATGAGCATAGTTTATAAAACTTGTTATAAGGGACCAATTAAATAAAATTATTATTAACTCAAGTTAATGGAAGTTCCAGGGCACACTACACCTGTTTCAGAGAAAAAAAAATGGAAAAGAAAAAGTGACTTATCTAGTGACAATTTGTTCGCATCCTTCAATCAACATTTTATACATTGATAAAGTACATATTAATATATATAAACTATTACATATCATTATACATGAAAATAATAAAAATATATATCAATAAAAAATAAGTAACGAAAATGAAAAAGGAAATTTCATTTTCTATAAAAAAAAAAAAAACAACTCGTTGAAAAAGTCGTTGATAATAACTTCTGGCCACCAGAAAATTTCTCAAAATCACTAACGAAATCTTCACGAGCCAATCTACAAACTCACAAATGAAAGGATATTGAGAAGCATGCTAACTGGCCGACGATAAACCTACAACAATCCCAGCACCGCCACACATGACGATGATGACGTTTCAACCCAAAACCGGTATCAGCTGACATGTCATTCTCTGAAATGTCCAATGTTGCCTGCCACGTGCCTGGCAGAAGTCAGAATTGAGTCGATTGAGGCCTAAAGTTACGTGCTTTCGCATACTTCAACCCCATATTTGCCACTTTCGGCTAGTGTTGCTGCACAACGTTAACGACCATAGACTTAGCAAGAAGTGATTTACTTATTGATATCTTTTATGTGTCAATCAAAAATCAGTAACAAGTGATCGGTTACTACAATACCCACTTCATTTGGCCACGTCCAATACAAAAAAAAAAAAGTAAGAGCAAGAAACCACCTCGAAGTCAAATCTTGACTTATTGAGTCAATTATTAAGCTAAAGATAAATTAATAAATAAATAAACAGTGAAAGACCATAGACGTAGGAGGTTGGAAGGAAAGCAGGGATGAAATTATGTGAGACATGAAAATTAAGATTGGGAGTATTTGCTCGAAAGTGGAGAGAGAGAAAAGCGAGGAAAAAGAAAAGAAATGGGTGGCTGCACAAGGACAGAGCAAAAGAGTAAAAGAAAATGGATAGCTGAGGCATGGAGAGAGTGAAAAATAAGAAAAGAAAAAAAGAAATGGGTAGCTATCGTAAGGAGAGGAAAAAAAGAGGGAAGCGGCTGGTTGTGGCAGGGAGAGAGAGTAAAAATAGAAAAATAGAAAAAAAGAAAATAAAGAAGTGGGCAGCTGGTGCAGGTAAGGAAAAAAAAAAAAGTATTTGGTTACAACATCATTTTAGGCACTCTAAGTGACCCGGTGAAAAAAAATAAAAAAAGATAAATTCACCTTTTGATACTTTGCCATGTGTACTTTAAGGCAGGTTTGAGAAAGAACGAATAAAAGAGATTGACAAATAAAACAAAGGAATAAGAACAAGAGAACAATAGTATCATTGTCAAATACAACGAGTATTTAGGTTCATTATAACTTTGACCAAATATGACCGCACCCCCGAATTCAAAGAATTTTGGCAAAGACCAAATAGCCTGATAGGTTTACTTTGTTATTACTATGTGAAATGGTGCCATCATATAGCATGAACATACATTTTTATATTCATTTATATTTATCAATATCTTTCATTTATAGTTGTCATCTAAATGACCAACTGAATATTGAATCATTTCCTTAATAACATAACAAATATTTTATAATGCTTTTAAAATACCAAGGTTCTTTACAATTTATACTAGACTACTCATAGTATTGAAATATAACATTTGTCTTATGTCTTTTACTTTTTATAACTAGACAACTTTTATGTCACTACCTGAATCTAGGGTTGTCATTGACATGCCATCCTAGACAAGAGACTTGTCAAGGACTACACAAACATATATAAGAAAACTCAACATTTGCTCTAAGCTACGCTCCATGACAGTACATGTCAAATAATATCATAACACAAGTAAGTGGGGCCTACCGCCATACTTATCATAATGGTAACTAGATCCTATAACATGAATTATACATAATGCATATGACATGAATTATACATAATGCATATGACATGAATTACAAATGTTTGGCCTAGCAAAGCCTTAAAAGAGATAGTCAAATGAATATGTAGAATAACACCCTCAAGTCTAACTAAAAATCCAATGATGTAAAGATAACCACATTGATCACAAACTATTTGAAAAATATGAAAAATAATAGAATGAGTATGATGACTTAATGAGTAGTGGTAATATGCACAATGTGGAATGTGGGTTTAATCAAATAAATAATAGGATAATATATGAGATATTTTACTATACAATATATATATATTAACTAAATATAAATACAATCATTAGAAACATAATTAGGTACTGCCCATTTATAAATACATACACAATATCCAAAATTTTAAACATAGAGAAAGACACACAGAGAGAAAGAGAGAGGTCACAAGGATAAACACTTATATTAAATTATATCCATATATAATAATACGCATACATATGACACATTATGACTAACTAGCCATTCAAATTTGATCTCTCCCTTAAGTGTATAATAACTAGAGCACATAACAAATATAAACGCATCATGCACATCGACTAATACCCAATGTAATAGCTAATTGTCCAACAATCACATCTTAATCTAAATATATCTATAAGGGTTAACATATAATAAAATACAACAATTATAAATAAATGAGTTTTAGTTGTTATACTTTCAAAAGATTCATTTTAATTATAAAAATGTTTTCCTTCAATCATCACCAATCAACTCCATTTATGAAAGATAAGCTACCAAGGGATTTAAATCTCAAAATGTCATCACCAATCATAAACTAATAAACCATCAAATGTTTGGCTTAAACGGAGTCAAAAAATCAAACTTATCTTAAAATCGGCTAAAAATACCTTAAGATTTCTAATGATATTAAAAGTCCGATAAACCAACCAATCAAATCACTATTAAATGAAAGTCAATCATATGTATATATATATATATTTATAAGTCGATTTTGACAAATCACTTTCTATTTAATTTAGAAATAATTACCAAGTCAATTACTCATTAGTTAAACTAGATTTCCAAAAATGATTTCCCCTTTATTAAATAGTAATCAAGTAAGAACAAAAATATATATACATACAATACACCAAACACATTGCACATATAAACATTTACTGATTATAAAGATCAAATCTAATTATGAATATCAACAATGATTGCATCACCTTAGTCAAATCTAAATTAATGTGTGATATATGATCAACATTAGTAATAAAACATAATATTAAATGGATTGGAATAAGAAAATTGGTCAGAATCTAAGCAATAAATTATAATACCAAAAATTGAATTGAACACATGCTTGGAACCAACTAGTCATTGCCTATATACTATCCTTGGACCCCTTGCCAAAATCTCATTGACACCGCCGTCAACCGTCATTGGAAAATTTCATGGCAACCATCATTGAAATCTTTAGCCACCGATCTACATATTGTTAATGGCCATAGGTCGTGAAAAGGCCAGAAAATGCCTCTATCAATGGAAAAAAAGTCATATATCTAGAGTTGCCACCAAAAACTGCTGTCCAACGTCTGTCGCTACATGAGGCCTACATCGTCAGACTGCTTAGTCTATGATCTACACAATGGTGCCCTTCACGCTCCATTTTGAAGGTAGGAAAAGCCAACTAGCTGGCAATAACTCTTCCCCACTCCTTTTACTCCATTTTTGGTCGTCATACCTTGCTGTCTAACTCCTCTTGGTTGGCCTACCTCTTTGCTCCTCGCTACTTACACTGCTCCACCATGTTGATTTTGTTAGCTATGGGTATGTATACGGGGTTAAGGAAGAAGAACGAGAAGATTGGTTATGGGGGCAAATGGGAAAAAGAAAAATGAAAATAGTGAAAAAGAAAAGAAAAGAAAATAAGGTGGGGCTAGGATAAATAAATAAATAAATATCTAAAATAGGAAATAAATAAATAAAGTGGGTTTAATTTAGTACAATTACATGAAATATTACACTCAATTTCAAAAATTTTTGTAAAGTTAAGTAAAATAAGTAAAGGTACTAAACTTGATTATTTTTTAATACAATTAAAAATTTTATCTTAATTACTATCATACTTAAAACTCATGTCTTTTTTTATAAACTTCATGAGTGGTACAACAATGGTACTAAGCTACAATTCTCAAATATAGTTGTTGTTAATATGAGTAGACTTTTATATCAGGGAATTATATTTGATAAAAAAAAGAATTGCAAAAAGTAACTACTTGTCTTGATGAATAACTAAGGGCAAAGATGCCCTTTCATAATTTATGTTATCGTTGACTAACCTTAGTTAGTCAAGGGGTATAGCTTGTTACTCGTCAAAATAAGAGTGCAACCTATTACCACAATCTCAATAAAAAGTGTACAATTTATTTATTTTTTCCTTTATAATATTCAAAGTCAAATAGAAAGGGTCATGTGTGATTAAATGCGCCATAAAGCTTGCCATTTGTTAAGGACAACATGTTTAAAGAAACCAATTTTGGAGATAAAACTAAGGAGTTTTAAATTTTCCTCGCCCTTCATGGCATAATTCTTCTCTAATATTTTATATTTCTTCTACACTTCTTTAATAACTAATAATAAAATCTAAAAAAGAGTTGTTCACCATTTATGAATATTGCAAATGATTAGATAATAAAAAGCTAGTCTTTATTTTATTGAAAATGAAAAATTAAAAGAGACTATAGTGACTCTTTAAAGGCCAATTTTTTCTCTTCTTGTTATCACTTATATTTGAAATAGTTTGAAGTATTTTGTTAATTGTAAAGATGTCTTAATTTTAATCACATTGGTAAGTAAAGTCTTTTAATATTTCAATATTTAAATTTAAATAGAAAATAAAATCACATACCATGATTGGGTTCAATTCCGATTAAACAGGAAAGGTGAACCAAGACTAAATGATCTAGACCAAACTATAGTTAGACAATTTGGTTTAAATTGTGACTTGATTATGAATCATTCCTTATTTAATTTCAGTTTTGATTTATAAAAAACATTAATATGGACATTATTAACCTTATGACTATATGATGCGGAAAACCCCAAGATGGGTCAAATTTGTTAGTGTTAAAATAATCCTCCTTGTACAAAAATAGGATTACAAACTGATTGGTATAGAATGCTCTTTTGACATCACTTTCTTTTGCGTAGAAACTCTCTTTTCTTCTCTTTTTCTTGTGTCCCGACATTTTTTTTTCTCTTTTCTCTTTTATCAATCTCTTTTTTCGATTCACTCTCATTTTTAATCCTTAATTGATCCTCATAAGCTTGTTGAGGTACTAAGGGTACAAGAGTGACGGGTTTTTCATTCATTACAAAAGAGTATCGATTCTTGAAACTGTCATACATAACTTGTCTGTCAAATTGCCATGGTTTTCCTAGTAGAATATGACCCGCATGCATAGGTACAACGTCACATAAAACTTCATCGTAGTACCTTATGATAGAAAATGATATAAGAACTTGCTCATTCACCTTGACTTTACCATTCTCATTTAACTACTGAAGTTTATATGGCCTAGGATGCTTCATAGTATGTAAATTCAGTTTCTCAACCATAGTTTTGCTAGCAACATTAGTGCAACTCCCACCATCAATAATCATACTACATACCTTATCCTTGATTAGACACCTTGTCTGAAAGATGTTATCTCGTTGCACCTCATTTTCTTCCTTTATTTGCGCATTCAATGCTCGCCTTGTGACAAGAGCTGCACCATTAACTGGATACTCCTCTCCATCGCTTTCAGCCTTTGATTAGGGCAAAGAATCATCATCTGATTCACTTTCAGTTTCCACATCTCCATTACTTCGCAAGATTATTGCACACTTATTTGGACATTGAGATGCAATGTGACCCCTTCGTTTAAGTTGCCTTTCAACTTTCATTGCCATGTGCACCATGTCTTCTAATTCCACATAATGTTGCAATTCAACCACGTTTGCTATGTCCCTATTTAGCCTTTGCAGAAATCTAGCCATAGTTGCCTCTCTATCTTCTTCTACATTTGCCCTAATCATGGTAATCTCCATCTCCTTATGGTAGTCCTCCACACTTTTGGTGCCTTGAGTGAGCCCTTGCAGCCTTCCGTACAACTCCCTGTAATAGTAATTAGGGAAAAATCTCCTCCTCATAATAGCCTTCATGTCCTCCTATGTATCAACAGGTCGCTCGCGATTCCTTCTCCTAGTCAAAACAAGGTGATCCCACCAAATAATAACATAATTAGTAAATTCAACTGCAGCAAGTTTTACCTTTTTCTCCTCGGAATAGTTGTGGCAGTCAAAAACCAATTCAACCTTCTTCTCTCATTCTAGGTATACATCAGGATCATTTTTACCTTGGAATGGAGGAATTGTCAATTTAATAATGCCCAAATTATGGTCATAGGTGGCTTGCCTCCCAAATTCTCTTTGATCCCTTCTATTGTTAAGAGTTCTAACCACAATAGTTTGATCCTCAAATTCATCATCGTCTACATCATCTTCATGCTCATAGGCACGTCTCAACTGCCTTCTTGCTCTGGGAGCCTCATATTCCCCATGCGTCTTTTGCAACTATGCTATTGTATTAGCTTGCTCCTCCATCCTCTCCCGCATATCATCAAATCTGGTATTCATGCGCTCAAATTGTTGTTGCATAGATCATGAAGGACACATCACCAACTCCCTTCTGAGCTGCACCTTTGTCTTTGGACGTCATAATATTACTTTTACACAAAATAATTAAGATACCTCACAGAACGCTCCCTCACGTGTTTCACTCAAAAGATGATGTCACACTCCCTTGTGTTTACACTCTTGATGGCTTTTCCTTTATATGAACTTTCTTTCTTACCTTTTACCACTCAGATTTCCCCGTTCAGCTCTATAAAAAACTAAACAATATAAATCAAGAGTATTGATTTTGAACAAAATATGACAAATGGCATATAATTGAACAATTTGGAGAACAAGCAATTAAAAGGGAAAAAGGATATCAAGGCAAACGAATTTAATGAACTAAACTCACAAAAGTTAGGACTTAAGTAGTTAATCCTTACTTCTTCTTTCTTTTCCATTTTTTTTTCGTTGATCTTTTTTTTTTTTGATTAACACGAAATAACTGTAAAATATTTACATGCCACAATTGGAATTGGAATTGGCACGTTTATGAGCTTAACGAACAAACAAAGGGAGAATGATTGCAAACAAATAGATTTGTGTGTTTTAATGGTAATGCACAAACTCAATCGAAATAAATAAATCACAAGGTAGAAAATTGAAGGGTGAATGGATTCAACCTGATTTAGAAACAGGCTCTGATACCAACAGATGCAGAAAACCCCAAGGGACCCAACGCACATAAGGAATCAAAGATGAACCAGGAAAGCTAAACCATAATTAAATAACACAAACCCTCGACCTAATATTTGAAGTAACACGAACCTAGGGTATTTAAGAAGGATATGGACGCCACACTCTAGAACAGAAAGGAATTGGGAGTGATAAGTCGATTGGAACGCCACAAGAAGAAGTACCTTTTGATAAATTCTTTAGTTCTCAAAAGAACTGAGGGAGAAAATCCTTACTGTCTATTTCACTCAAAGTTGTATATCCTTCAGAGTTTACAAGGGGTGCTTATTTATAGGCAAAGATATCAACCCTAAAGAGATACAAATTCTTACTTAGGATAAATCCTTATTTTGAGAAATTTCTAACAATGTAAAAATTCCACAACGAAGAATAAACTCCTGTTTAGGAGTGAGTGCTATTGCTTATTACGGGCCATCAAGTACTTCAATGATATTAATTAGGCCTTTACTCTTTGTCAAACTTGAATTCGCACCATTTGAAGCCTGGTTGGCCTGAATGTCCTTAATCAACCCATTTAGTGCTTCTTTAATTGTTTTGGCTCTAACTTGTGTTATTGGGCCTTCTGGAATGTGAAATGGACCTTTTGCATCCATTGGAGCCTTCCAGCCATCATCTTTACGGTTCACATCATTAGCTTGTGTTATTGGACCTTTTGTATCCATTGGAGCTTTCCAATCATCATTGTTATGGTTCTCATCACTATAAAAAATTATAGTTAAAAAAATTTGAATATATAAAAATTTTGGATTGAATTTTTTCTTAATTATCTACATAAATGTAAGTCCTTTATTTTATTTAAGGAATCCTAGTTACCATTATTGTCCCATTCTTTACAAAGTTATATAACTCTTTGTTATTTTCACAAACTATCTCTTTTGTCAAGGATCTACAGTAGACCAATCACTTACGCAATTTTTATTCTTTACCTAGTACTATCATTTTTAAATGGGTTTTACTAAGAATTTTTTTAGCATTAAATGCATATTTCATGACAATTGTTAAGATGTGGTTGCCATAATATGTTTATCTCCTTCACCATTTTTAGAATCTTGAACTCTTTATTTGCCTTAGTTATATCACTAAAAGTGCAAGTAGCAGTTAAATAATTTTCAAATTTATTATTTGACTTTGATATCTTTGGGCTTTTCTATATTTATAGCAATAATTTACAAATATCCATTTGCAACCAATAACTTGCTTACCTTTCATTAGGTGTGTTAATTCCTAAGTACAATTATAATCTAAATTCATTATCTCTTCCTTCATTACAACTCGTAAATTAAGATGAAATAAAGGTTCAATTACTATTTTAGGAATAGAAACTAGAGAAGAAATAAAGCAATGCAAATGAATTGAAAAATGTTCATAAGACACAAAAGAGGAAATAGGTTAAGTACATTTTCATGTGCCTTTTCAGAGAGGGATAGAAAGATCAAGACTAGGATCAATAGATGGAGGAGATGGCAGAGGACTTGAACCATGATACAGAACATGATGAGAAAACACTTGAGTAATGGGTGGTTTAGTGTGCTCAATGAAACCAATAGCAATCATTACATTGTATACTAGATGATCATCTTCCTTCCTCTCACTACCATAAATATGAGATTCAAAAAGAATGGATTGGTCTTTATGCAGAAAACCCCAAAAAGAAGTGGCTTAGGGACCCAATGCACATAGGGAATAAAAAAACAACCAGGAAAGCTAAACTAAAGTTAAATAACATAAATCTTAGACCTAACATTTGAAGGAACACGAACCTAAGGTATTTAAGAAGGATATGGATGCCACACTCTAGAAACTGTCTCTTATACACATCTAGATGTGTATAAGAGACAGGTATTTAAGAAGGATATGGATGCCACACTCTAGAAAAGAAAGGAATTGGGAGTGATGAGTCAATTGGAACACCACAAAAAGAAGTACCTCTTGATAAATTCTTTAGTCCTCAAAAGAATCAAGGGAGGAAACCCTTACTTTCTATTTCACTCATAGTTGTCTGTTTCTCAGAACTTACAAGGAGTGCCTATTTATAGGAAAAGATAGCAATCTTAAAGAGGCACAAATTCCTACTTAGGACAAATTCTTATTTGGAGAAATTTCTAACAATGAAAAAAATTCCACAATAGAAAATAAACTCCTATTTAGGAGTGAGTGTTATTATTTATTATGAGTCATCAAGTACTCCAATTATATTAATTAGGCTTCTACTCTTTGTCAAACTTGAATTCGCATCATTTGAAACTTGGTTGGCCTGAATGTCCTCAATCAACTCATTTAGTGCTTCTTTAATCGTTTTGGCTCTAGCTTATGTTATTGGGCCTTCTGGAATGTGAAATGGACCTCTTGCATCCATTGAAGCTCTAGCTTGTATTATTGGACCTCTTGCATCCATTGGAGCCTACCAGCCATCATCTCTACGGTTCTCATCTTTCCCCCTCTCCTTAAAAGGATTCATCCTCGAATCATCACCTACGTCAAAATGGGAAAGATCAAAATTATTAAATGATGCACTCACATTATACTCACTAAGAAGGTCTAACTTATAAGCATTGTCATTAATTCGTGCTACAACTTGAAAGGGACCATCTCCTTTAGGTTGTAGCTTTGAATGCCTCTGAGTTGGAAACCGTTTCTTGCGCATATGCACCAAAATCCAATCACCAGGTTTAAACACCACCCTTTTTCATCCTTTGTTGACATGGGATACTGCTTAATTTGTTTTCAATATGTTGTCGCACCTTTTCATGCAATTTTTTTATCATGTCAGCCTTGTTTTCACCATCTAAGCTGACATACTCATTGATAGGTATAGGTACCATATCCAAAGGAGTCAATGGATTAAAACCATATACAATTTCAAATGGAGAGGAACTAATAGCAGAATGAGCACTCCTATTATCTGCAAACTCAACATGTGGTAAATGTTCCCATGTTTTCAAATTTTTTTGAATAATAGCACGCAAAAGAGTAAAAAGAGTTCGATTAACTACCTCAGTTTGCCCATCAGTTTGTGAATGACAAGTAGTTGAAAACAATAGCTTAGTATCTAAGTTAGCCCCACAAAGTCTACCAAAAGTAGCTTAAGAACTTTGTATCCCAATTTGAAAGAATACTTCGTGGCATGCCATGCAAATGTACTACTTCTCTAAAGAATAAGTCAGCCACATTGTTTGCATTATTAGTTTTATGACATGGGATGGAGTGTGTCATCTTTGAAAATCTATCCACAACAACAAATATAGAATCCCTACCCCTTTTTGTTCATGGAAATACTAGTACAAAGTCCATAGATAAATCAACCAGGGGATGACTAGGTATGGGCAAAGGGGTATACAAGCCATGGGAAAAAACTCTAAATTTCACTTGTTTGAACGTTATGCATTTCTTATATATCCTCTCAACATCTTGTTTCATGCTTGGCTAAAAGAAATGTTCATTGAGGATGTATTGGGTTTTCCTAACACCAAAATGACCCATTAAACCACCATTCTGAGCTTCTCTTACAACCAACTCCCTCAAAGAACTCATAGGCATGGATAAATGATTTTCCCTAAATAAGAAACCCTTATGCCTATAAAACTTCTCAAAGGCTGACATCTCACATGCTCTATACACATTAGCAAAGTCAGGATCATTCACATATAAATCCTTAATATGTTCAAATCCTAATAAATTTGCATTAAATGTAAAGATAAGGGCATACATACGAAATAATGCATCAGCTACCACATTTTCCTTACCTTGTTTATATTTAATGATGTAGCGAAAGGTCTCAATGAATGCAATCCACTTGGCATGTCTTTTGTTCAACTTTCCTTATCCCTTTAAATGCTTCAAAGATTCATGGTCAGTATGGATGACAAACTCCTTGGGCCAAAGGTAATGTTGTCATGTCTCCAACGCCCATACTAATGCATACATCTGTTTATCATAAGTAAAATAATTAAGACTTGCTCCACTTAGCTTTTCATTAAAGTAAGCAATTGGGCACTTTTCCTGCATCAAAATAACTCCAATGCCAATACTTGAAGCATCATACTCAATATTGAAAGCATTTGCAAAGTTAGGTAATGCAAGTAAGGGTGCAAAACTTAATTTTTCCTTAATGCAATTAAAAGCCTTGTCTTGGTCACTACCCTACCTAAAATTCATGTTCTTTTTTATAAGCTTAGTGAGTGGCGACGCAATGATGCTAAAGTTCTTAACAAAGTGTTTATAGAAATTAGCTAAATCATGAAAGTTACGCATATCACTAACAGAGTTAGGTGTAGGTCAATCACGAATTGCCTTAACTTTTTCCTCATCAACCTCAATACCTATAGTACTGACAATATAGCCAAGAAATGTGATTTGATTAGTACAAAAGGAACATGTCTGTAAGTTAGCATACAATTTCTTAGAACGTAAAATACTTACAATGGAACACAAATTATCAAGATCGTCTTCTAGCGTTTTACTATAGTCTAAAATATCATCAAACACACAACTACAAATTACCAATGAATGGATGCAAAACATGATTCATTAGTCGCATAAAAGTACTTAGTGCATTGATGAGACCAAATGGCATAACAAGTCATTCATACAAACCGTACCTAGTTTTGAAAGTTGTTTTCCACTCATCTCCCTCTCTCATCCTAATTTAATGGTATCCACTTTTCAAATCAATCTTAGAAAAGACACATGAACCTTATAATTTATCCAACATATCATCTAATCTAGGTATGGGGTGACGATACTTTACAGTGATTTTGTTGATTACTTGACAATCAACACACATCCTTCAAGTCTCATCTTTTTAGCATACAAGTAGGACAGAAATAACACATGGACTCATGCTTTCCCTCACATATCCTTTGGAAATAAGGTCCTCAACCTGCCTTTGAAGCTCTTTTGTCTCCTCAGGATTACTCTTATATATTAGCCAGTTAGGGATAAATGCACTCGAGACAAAATCAATTTGATGCTAAACTCCTCTATTAGGTGGCAATCCACTTGGAACATTGTCAGGGAATACATCTTCAAATTCTTGCAATAGAGCTACAACAACACTAGGCAAAGATGGGTCAAACTTTAAGTGAAATAGAAAGTAAGATTTTTCTCCCTCAGTTCTTTTGAGAACTAAAGAACTTATCAAAAGGTACTTCTTATGACATTCCAATTGACTCATCACTCTCAATTCTTTTCTCTTCTGGAGTGTGGTGTCCATATCCTTCTTAAATACCCTAGGTTTGTGTTGCTTCAAATTTTGGGTCTAACGTTTGTGTTATTTAACTCTGGTTTACCTTCCCTGGTTGTTCTTTGATTCCTTGTGTTCGTTGAGTCCTTAAGCCACATCTTTTTAGGGTTTTTCGCATCAGTTGGTATCAGAGTCTGTTTCTAAATCAGGTTGAATCTACTCACTGTTTAATTTTCTATGTTATGATTTATTTATCTCTGTTGAGTTTGTATATTATGTGCATTACCATTCAAATGCAGAAATCTATTTGTTTGTAATCCTTCTCCCTTTGCTTGTTTGTTAAGCTCATAAACTTGCCAATTTCAATTCCAATTGTGGCATATCAGTATTCTACTGTTGTTTCATGTTAATCAAAATAAAAAAAAGGATCAACAAAAAAAAAAAGGAAAGAAAAGGAAAAAAAAAAGAAGGTTTAACTACTCATACCCTGACTTTTGTGAGTTTAGTTCATTAAATTTGTTTGCCTTGATATTCTTTTTCATTTTTAATTGCTTGTTCTCCAAATTGTTTAATTCTATGTCATTTATCATATTTTGTTCAAAATTAATACTTTTGATTTATGTTGTTTAGTTCTTTATAAAGCTGAAAGGGGAAATCTGAGTGGTAAAAGGCAAGAGTCAAAGTTCATATAAAGAAAAAGCCATCAAGAGTATAAACACGAGAGAGTATGACACCATCTTTTAAGTGAAACACGTAAGGGAGTGTTCTGTGAGATATCTTAATTATTTTGTATAAAAGTAATAGTATGTCGTCTAAAGACAAAGGTGTAGCTCAGGAGGGAGCTGGTGATGTGTCCTTCATGATCAAAGCTATGCAACAACAATTTGAGAGCATGAATACCAGATTTGATGATATGAGGGAGAGGGTGGAGGAGAAAGCTAATACAATAGCAGAGTTGCAAAGGAGGCATGGAGAATATGAGGCTCCTAAAGTAAGAAGGCAGTTGAGATGTGCCTATGACCATAAGATGATGTAGAAAATGATGAATTTGATGATCAAACTACTGTTGTTATAACTGTTAACAGTAAAAGGGATCGAGGAGAATTTAGGAGGCAAGACACCTATGACCATAATTTGGGCAGTATTAAAATGATAATTTCTCTATTCTAAGGTAACAATGATCATAATGCATACCTAGAATGGGAAAAGAAGGTCGAATTGGTTTTTGACTGTGACGACTATTCCGAGGAGAAAAAGGTAAAACTTGCTACAGTTAAATTTACTAATTATGTTATTATTTTGTGGGATCAACTTGTTTTGACTAGGAGAAGGAATTTTGAGCAGCCTATTGATACATGAGAGGAGATGAAGACTATTATGAGAAAGAGGTTTGTTCCTAATTACTATTACAAAAAGTTGTACCAAAGGCTGCAAGGACTCATTTAAGGCACCAAAAGTGTGGAGGATTACCACAAGGAGATAGAGATTACCATGATTAGGGCAAATGTAGAAGAAGATAGAGAGGCAACCATGGCTCGATTTCTGTAAGGGATAAATAGGGACATAGCAAATGTGGTTGAGTTGCAACATAATATGGAATTAAAAGATATGGTGCACATGATAATGAAAGTTGAAAGGCAATGTAAATGAAAGGGTTCCATATAGTTTGTTCAGAATTTGGTTTCTACCTCATCTTGGAAGCCAAATCGGAGTAAAAGGGACGAGATGGCAAATTACAAGTCCAAAAGCCGAGCTACCCAAGCATAAGAATGTGGGTTCTAGCAAGGAGGCAGGTAATTCTGAACCTCAGCCAAATAGAAATAGAGATGTTAAATGTTTTAAGTGTTAGGGCAAGGGTCATATTGCATCTCAATGTCCAAATAAGCATGCAATGATCTTGAGAAATAATGGAGATGTTGGAACTGAAAGTGAATCAGATGATTATTCTGTGCCATTATCAAAGGGTGAAAGTGATGGAAAGGAGTATCCAGTTAATGGTGTAGCTCTTGTCACAAGGCGAGCATTGAATGTGCAAGTAAAGGACTGTCTCTTATACACATCTAGATGTGTATAAGAGACAGGTAAAACAGTTATAATGCAACGTAAATGATCAAGATGCTCTTCTAGGGTTTTACTATAGACGAAAATATCATCAAAATACACAACTACAAATTTACCAATGAATAGACACAAAACATGATTCATTAGTGCCATAAGAGTACTTGGTCTGTCTCTTATACACATCTAGATGTGTATAAGAGACAGCATGACAACATTACCTTTGGCCCAAGGAGTTTGTCATCTATACTGACCATGAATCTTTGAAGCACTTGAAAGGACAATGAAAGTTGAACAAAAGACATGCCAAGTGAATTGAATTCATTAAGACCTTTCCCTACATCATCAAATATGAATAAGGTAAGAAAAATGTGGTAACTGATGCATTATCTCGCAGGTATGCCCTTATCTCTACATTTGCTGCAAACTTATTGGGATTTGAACATATTAAGGATTTATATGTGAATAACCCTAACTTTGCTAATATGTATGGAGCATGAGAGATGTCAGCCTTTGAGAAGTTTTATAGGCATAAGGGTTTCTTATTTAGGGAAAATCGTTTATGCATGCCTATGAGTTCTTTGAGGGAGTTAGTTGTAAGAAAAGCTCATGAGGGTGGTCTAATGGGTCATTTCGGTGTTAGGAAAACCCTATACACTGTCTCTTATACACATCTAGATGTGTATAAGAGACAGGTACAAAAGGAACATTTCTGTAAGTTAGCATACAATTTCTCATAAGGTAAAACAGTTATAATGCAACGTAAATGATCAAGATGCTCTTCTAGGGTTTTACTATAGACCAAAATATCATCAAAATACACAACTACAAATTTACCAATGAATAGACACAAAACATGATTCATTAGTGCCATAAGAGTACTTGGTACATTGGTGAAACCAAATGGCATAACAAGTCATTCATACCAACCGTACTCAGTTTTGAAAGCTATTCTTCACTCATCTCCCTCTCTCATCCTAATTTGATGATATCCACTTTTCAAATCAATCTTAGAAAAGACACATAAACCATGCAATTCATCCAATATGTCATCTAATCTAGGTATGGGGTGACGATACTTTATAGTAATTTTGTTGATTGCATGGTTCATGTGTCTTTCTTAAGTTTGATTTGAAAAGTGGATATCATCAAATTAGGATGAGAGAGGGAGATGAGTGAAGAATAGCTTTCAAAACTGAGTACGGTTTGTATGAATGACTTGTTATGCCATTTGGTTTCACCAATGTACCAAGTACTCTTATGGCACTAATGAATCATGTTTTGTGTCCATTCATTGGTAAATTTGTAGTTGTGTATTTTGATCTGTCTCTTATACACATCTAAACTAGCTAGACCATGAAAGCTATGCACATCACTAACTGCTGTCTCTTATACACATCTAGATGTGTATAAGAGACAGGTACCAAGTACTCTTATGGCACTAATGAATCATGTTTTGTGTCCATTCATTGGTAAATTGGTAGTTGTGTATTTTGATGATATTTTGGTCTATAGTAAAATCCTGGAAGAGCATCTTGATCATTTACATTCCATTGTAAGTGTTTTACGTTCTGAGAAATTATATGCTAACTTACAGAAATGGTCCTGTTGTACTAATCAATCACATTTCTTGGCTATATTGTCAATGCTAAAGGTGTTGAGGTCGACGAGGAAAGAGTTAAGGCAATTCGTGATTGGCCTACACCTAAGTCAGTTAGTGATGTGCATAGCTTTCATGGTCTAGCTAGTTTCTATAGACGCTTTGTTAAGGACTTTAGCATCATTGCTGCACCACTCACTGAGCTTATCAAAAAGAACATAAGTTTTAGGTGGGGTACTGACCAAGACTAGGCTTTTAATTGCATCAGGGACAAATTAAGTTCTGCACCCTTACTTGCTTTACCTAACTTTGCAAACGCTTTCGAGATTCAGTGTGATACTTCAGGTATTGGCATTGTGATGCAGAAAATCCCAAAAGATACGTGGCTCAGGGACCCAACGCACACAAGGAATCAAAGATGAACCATGAAAGCTAAACCAAAGTTTAATAACACAAACCTTAGACCCAACATTTGAAGGAACATGAACCTAGGGTATTTAAGAAGGATATGGATACCACACTCCATAACAGAAAGGAATAATTTGATTGGAACGCCACATGAAGAAGTACCTCTTGATAAGTTCTTTAGTTCTCAAAAGAACCGATGGAGAAAACCCTTACTTTCTATTTCACTCAAAGTTGTCTATCCTTCAGAGCTTACAAGGGGTGCCTATTTATAGGCAGAGATAACAATCCTAAAGAGGCACAAATTCCTACTTAGGACAAATCCTTATTTTGAGAAATGTAAAAATTCCACAACAGATAATACACTCCTATTTAGCAGTGAGTGCTATTACTTATTACGGGCCATCAAGTACTCCAATCATATTAATTAGGTCTATACTCTTTGTCAAACTTGAATTCGCACTATTTGAAGCTTGGTTGGCCTGATTGTCTTTAATTAGCCCATTTAGTGCTTTTTTAATTGTTTTGGCTCTAGTTCGTGTTATTGGGCCTACTGGAATGTGAAATGGACCTTTTGCATCCATTGGAGCCTTCCAACCATCATCTCTACGGTTCACATCATTTGCTAGTGTTATTAGACCTCTTGTATCCATTGGAGCTTTCCAGTCATCATCTTTATGGTTCTCATCACATTGGAGCTATTTTTATGCAGGAAAAGTGCCCAATTGCTTACTTTAGTGAAAAGTTAAGTGGAGCAAGCCTTAATTATCCTACCTATGATAAAGAGTTATATGCATTGGTACGAGTTTTAGAGACATGACAATATTACCTTTGGCCCAAGGAGTTTGTCATCTATACTGACCATGAATCTTTGAAGCACTTGAAAGGACAATGAAAGTTGAACAAAAGACATGCCAAGTGAATTGAATTCATTAAGACCTTTCCCTACATCATCAAATATGAATAAGGTAAGAAAAATGTGGTAACTGATGCATTATCTCGCAGGTATGCCCTTATCTCTACATTTGCTGCAAACTTATTGGGATTTGAACATATTAAGGATTTATATGTGAATAACCCTAACTTTGCTAATATGTATGGAGCATGAGAGATGTCAGCCTTTGAGAAGTTTTATAGGCATAAGGGTTTCTTATTTAGGGAAAATCGTTTATGCATGCCTATGAGTTCTTTGAGGGAGTTAGTTGTAAGAAAAGCTCATGAGGGTGGTCTAATGGGTCATTTCGGTGTTAGGAAAACCCTATACATCCTCAATGAACATTTCTTTTGGCCACTAATGAAACGAGATGTTGAGAGGATATGTGAGAAATGCATAACATGCAAACAAGCGAAATCAAGAGTTTTGCCTCATGGCTTGTATACCCTTTTGCCCATACCTTGTCATCCCTAGGTTGATTTATCTATGGACTTTATACTAGGATTGCCACAAACAAAAAGGGATAGGGATTCTATATTTTTTGTTGTTAATAGATTTTTAAAGATGACACACTTCATCCCATGCCATAAAACTGATGATGCAAACAATGTGGCTGACTTATTTTTTAGAGAAGTAGTATGATGCGGAAAACCCCAAGGGAACCAATGCACACAAGGAATCAAAGATGAACCAAGAAAACTAAATCAGAGTTAAATAAGACAAACCCTAGACCCAACATGTGAAGGAACACGAACTTAGGGTATTTAAGAAGGATATGGACGCCACACTCCATAACAGAAAGGAATTGAGAGTGATAAGTCGATTGGAACGCCACAAGAAGAAGTACCTCTTGATAAGTTCTTTAGTTCTCAAAAGAACCGAGGGAGAAACCCTTAGTTTCTATTTCACTCAAAGTTGTATATCCTCCAGAGCTTACAAAGGGTTCCTATTTATAGGCAAAGATAGCAATTCTAAAGAGGCACAAATTCCTACTTAGGACAAATCCTTATTTTGAGAAATTTCTAACAATGTAAAAATTCCACAACAGAGAATACACTCCTGTTTAGGAGTGAGTGCTATTGCTTATTACGGGCCATCAAGTACTCCAATGATATTAATTAGGTCTCTACTCTTTGTCAAACTTGAATTCGCACCATTTGAAGCCTGGTTGGCCTAAATGTCCTAAATCAGCCCATTTAGTGCTTCTTTAATTGTTTTGGCTTTAGCTCGTGTTATTGGGCCTTCTGGAATGTGAAATGGACCTTCTTTTGCATCCATTGGAGCCTTCTAGCCATCATTTCTAAGATTCATATCATTAGCTTGTGTTATTGGACCTCTTGTATCCATTGGAGCTTTCCAGTCATCATCGTTATGGTTCTCATCATTCTCCCTCTCCTCAAAAGGATTCGACCTCAAATCATCACCTACATTAAAATGGGAAAGATCAGAAACGTTAAATGTTGCACTCACATTATGCTCACCAGGAAGGTCCAACTTATAAGCATTGTCATTAATTCGTGCTACAACTTGAAAGGGACCATCTCCTCTAGGTTGTAGTTTTGAACGCCTTTGAGCTGGAAACCGTTCCTTGCGCATATGCACCCAAACTTAATCACCAAGTTCAAACACCACTTTCTTTCGTCGCTTGTTGACATGGAATGCGTATTGCTCAGTTCGTTTTTCAATTTGTTGTCGCACCTTTTCATGCAATTTTTTAACCATGTCAGCCTTGCGTTCACCATCTAAGCTGACATACTCATTAACAGGTATAGGTACCAAATCCAAAGGAGTCAACGGATTAAAACCATATACAATTTCAAATGGAGAATAACTAGTAGCAGAATGAACACTCCTATTATATGCAAACTCGACATGTGGTAAACAATCTTCCCATGTTTTCAAATTCGTTCAAATAATAACACGCAAAAGAGTAGAAAGAGTTCGATTAACCACCTCAGTTTGCCCATAAGTTTGTGGATGAAAAGTTGTTGAAAACATTAGCTTAGTACCTAAGTTACCCCACAAAGTCTTCCAGAAGTAGCTTAAGAACTTTGTATCTCGATCTGAAACAATGCTTCGTGGCATGCCATGCAAATCTACTATTTTTCTAAAGAATAAGTCAACCACATTGTTTGCGTCATCAGTTTTATGACATGGGATGAAGTGTGCCATTTTTGAAATTCTATCAACAACAACAAATACAGAATCTCTACCCCTTTTTGTTCCTGGCAATCCTAATACAAAGTCCATAGATAAATCAACCCTGGGATGTCTAGGTATTGGCAAAGGGGTATACAAGCTATGGGGCAAAACTCTAGATTTCGCCTGTTTGCATGTTATGCATTTTTCACATATCCTCTCAACATATCGTTTCATGCGTGGCCAAAAGAAATGTTCATTGAGGACATCTAGGGTTTTCCTAACACTGAAATGACCCATTAGACCTCCCTCATGAGCTTCTCTTACAACCAACTCCCTCAAAGAACTCATAGGCATGCATAAACGATTTTCCATAAATAAGAAACCCTTATGCCTATAAAACTTCTCAAAGCCTGACGTCTCACATGCTCCATACACGTTAGCAAAGTCAGGATCATTCATATACAAATCCTTAATATGTTCAAATCCTAATAAGTTTGCAGTAAGTGTAGAGATAAGGGCATACCTACGAGATAATGCATCAGCTACCACATTTTCCTTACCTTGTTTATATTTGAGATGTAGGGGAAGGTCTCAATGAATTTAATCCACCTGGCATGTCTTTTGTTCAACTTTCCTTGTCCCTTCAAGTGATTCAAAGATTCATGGTCAGTATGGATGACAAACTCCTTGGGCCAAACGTAATGTTGCCATGTCTCCAAAGCTCGCACCAATGCATACAACTCCTTATCGTAGGTAGTATAATTAAGGCTTGCTCCACTTAACTTTTCACTAAAATAAGCAATTGGGCACTTTTCCTGCATCAAAACAGCTCCAATGCCAATACCTGAAGCATCACACTCAATCTCAAAAGCGTTTGCAAAGTTAGGTAAAGCAAGTAAGGGTGCAGAACTTAATTTTTCCTTGATACAATTAAATGACTTGTCTTGGTCAGTACCCCACCTAAAACTTATGTTCTTTTTGATAAGCTCTGTGAGTGGTGCAGCAATGGTGCTAAAGTCCTTAATAAAGCGTTTATAGAAACTAGCTAAACCATGAAAGCTACGCACATCACCAACTGACTTAGGTGTAGGCCAATCATGAATTGCCTTAACTTTTTCCTCATCAACCTCAACACCTTTAGCACTGACAATATAGCCAAGAAATGTGATTTGATTAGTACAAAAGGAACATTTATGTAAGTTAACATACAATTTCTCAGAACGTAAAACACTTACAATGGAACGTAAATGATGCAGATGCTCTTCTAGGGTTTTACTATAGACCAGAATATCATCAAAATACACAACTACAAATTTACCAATGAATGGACGCAAAATATGATTCATTAGTCGCATAAAAGCACTCGGTGCATTAGTGAGACCAAATGGCATGACAAGCCATTCATACAAACCGTACTTAGTTTTGAAAGCTGTTTTCCACTCATCTCCCTCTCTCATCCTAATTTGATGATATCCACTTTTCAAATCAATCTTAGAAAAGACATATAAACCATGCAATTCATCCAACATGTCATCTAATCTAGGTATGGGGTGACGATACTTTACAGTCATTTTGTTGATTGCTCAACAATCAACGCACATCCTCCAGGTCCCATCCTTTTTGGGTAGAAGTAGGACAGGAATAGCGCATGGACTCATGCTTTCCCTCACATGTCCTTTGGAAATAAGCTCCTCAACTTGCCTTTAAAGCTCCTTTTTCTCCTCAGGATTACTCTTAGGGATGGATGCACCCGGGATGAAATCAATTTGATGCTCAATTCCTCTATTAAGTGGCAATCCACTTGGAACATCGTCAGGGAATACATCTTTAAATTCCTGCAATAGAGCAACAACAACACTAGGCAAAGATGGGTCAAATTTGTTAGTGTTAAAATAAGCCTCCTTGTACAAAAATAGGATCACAAACTGATTGATATAGAATGCTCTTTTGATATCGCTTTCTTTTACGTAGAAACTCCCTCTTTTCTTCTCTTTTTCTTGTGTCCCCACATTTTTTTCTCTCTTTTCTCTTTTATAACACTCTTTTTTCGGTTCACTCTCATTTTTAATCCTTAATTGATCCTCATAAGCTTGTTGAGATGATAAGGGTACAAGAGTGACGGGTTTTTCATTCATTACAAAAGAGTATCGATTCTTGAAGCCGTCATGCATAACTCGTCTGTCAAATTGCCATGGTCTTCCTAGTAGAATATGACCCGCATGCATATGTACAACGTCACATAAAACTTCATCGTGGTACCTTCCGATAGAAAATGATACAAGAACTTGCTCATTCACCTTGACTTCACCATTCTCATTCAACCACTGAAGTTTATATGGCCTAGGATGCTTCATGGTATGTAAATTCAGTTTCTCAACCATAGTTTTACTAGCAACATTAGTGCAACTCCCACCATCAATAATCATACTACATACCTTATCCTTGATCAGACACCTTGTCTAAAAGATGTTATCTCGTTGCACCTCAAGATGCTCTTCTAGGGTTTTACTATAGACCAAAATATCATCAAAATACACAACTACAAATTTACCAATGAATAGACACAAAACATGATTCATTAGTCCCATAAGAGTACTTGGTACATTGGTGAAACCAAATGGCATAACAAGCCATTCATACAAACCGTACTTAGTTTTGAAAGCTATTCTTCACTCATCTCCCTCTCTTATCCTAATTTGATGATATCCACTTTTCAAATCAATCTTAAGAAAGACACATGAACCATGCAATCAACGTATACTTTACAGTGATGTCATCTAATCTAGGTATGGGGTGACGATACTTTATAGTAATTTTGTTGATTGCTCGACAATCAACGCACATCCTCTATGTCCCATCTTTTTTTCGGTACAAGTAAAATAGGAATGACACATGGACTCATCCTCTATGTCCCATAGTTGTGCTAGTAATATTAATGCAACTCCCATCATCAATAATCATACTACATACCTTATCTTTGATTAGACACCTTGTCTGAAAAATGTTATCTTGTTGCACCTCATTTTCTTCCTTTACTTGCACATTCAATGCTCGCCTTGTGACAAGAGCTACACCATTAACTGGATACTCCTCTCCATCACTTTCACCCTTTGATGATTGCAAAGAATCATCATCTGACTCACTTTCAGTTTCCACATCTCCATTACTTCGCAAGATCATTGCACGCTTATTTGGACATTGAGATGCAATGTGACCCCTGCCTAAACACTTAAAACATTTAACATCTCTATTTCTACTTGCTTGGAGTTCGAAATTACCTGCCTCCTTGCTAGAACACACATTCTTTTGCTTGGATAGCTCGGCTTTGGACTTGTAATTGGCCATATCGTCCCTTTTACTCTGATTTGGCTTCCAAGACGAGGTAGAAACAGAATTCTGAACAAACTGTGTGAAACCCTTTCATTTAAGTTGCCTTTCAACTTTCATTGCCATGTGCACCATGTCTTCTAATTCCACATAATGTTGAAATTCAACCACATTTGCTATGTCCCTATTTAGCCCTAGCAGAAATCGAGCCATAGTTGCCTCTCTATCTTCTTCTACATTTGCCCTAATCATGGTAATCTCCATCTCCTTGTGGTAGTCCTCCACACTTTTAGTGCCCTGAGTGTGCCTTTGCAGCCTTTGGTACAACTCCCTGTAATAGTTATTAGGGACAAATCTCCTCCTCATAATAGCCCAAGATAACATCCTAAAAGACAAAAATCTACTTAGGATAAATCTTTTTTTTAAAAAATTTCTAATATATAAAAATTCACAACAGATAATACACTCTTATTTAGGAGTGAGTGCTAATATTTATTACGGGTCATCAAGTACTCTAATGATATTAATTAGGTCTTTATTCTTTGTCAAACTTGAATTCGCACCATTTGAAGCTTGGTTGGCCTGAATATCTTTAAATCAGCCCATTTAGTACTTCTTTAATTATTTTAGCTCTTGCTCGTGTTATTGGGCCTTCTAGAATGTGAAATGGACCTTTTGCATCCATTGGAGCCTTATAACTATCATCTCTACGGTACACATATTAGCTTTGTTATTGGACCTCTTGTATCCATTGGAGCTTTCCAGTTATCATCGTTATGGTTCTCATCATTCCCCCTCTCCTCAAAAGGATTCGACCTCAAATCATCACTTACATTAAAATGGGAAAGATTAGAAATGTTAAATGTTGCACTCACATTATACTCACTAGGAAGGTTCAACTTATAAGTATTGTCATTATTTCGTGCTACAACTTGAAAGGGACCATTTCCTCTAGGTTTGTAGTTTTTGAACGCTTTGAGCTGGAAACCGTTCCCTTGTTGACATGGGATGCGTATTGCTCAGTTCGTTTTTCAATTTGTTGCTGCCACCTTTTCATGCAATTTTTTTTACCATGTCAGCCTTGCGTTCACCATCTAAACTGGCATACTCATTGACAGGTATAGGTACCAAATCCAAAGGAGTCAACAGATTAAAACCATATACAATTTCAAATGGAGAATAACTAGTAGCAGAATGAACACTCATATTATATGCAAACTCAACATATGGTAAACAATCTTCTCATATTTCAAATTCGTTTGAATAATAACACACAAAAGAGTAGAAAGAGTTCGATTAATACCTCAATTTGCCTATCAGTTTGTGGATGACAAGTGGTTTGAAACAATTGTTTAGTACCTAACTTACCATACAAAGTTTCCAAGAAGTAGCTTAAGAACTTTGTATCTTGATCTGAAACAATGTTTTTGACATGCCATGCAAACGTACTACTTCTCTAAATAATAAGTCAGCAACATTATTTGCGTCATCAGTTTTATAGGCATGGGATGAAGTGTGCCATTCTTGAAATTCTATCAACAACACAAATACAAATCTCTACCCCTTTTTGTTCATGACAATCCTAGTAGAAAGTCCATAGATAAATCAACTCAAGGATGACTAGGTATGGCAAGGGGTATATAACACGAGTAGAACTCAAATCTAATTTCGCGAAGTTATGTTCATCATTCTCTCACAATCTTCTCCATCGTGACAAAAGACGATATTGAGGAATTCTAGGGTTCTCTCTAACACCAATGACCCATTAGACCTCCTCATAGCTTCCTCACAACTCACAAACTTCATCAGATAAATGATTTTACTATAATAGAAAAACCCTTATGCCTATAAAACTTCTCAAAGCCTGACTCGTCTCACATGCTCCAACACGTTAGACAAAGTCAAAATCATTCACATACAAATCCTTAATATGTTCAAATCCTAATAAGTTTGTAGTAAGTGTAGAGATAAGGACATACCTGCGAGATAATGCATCAGCTACCACATTTTCCTTACCTTGTTTATATTTAATGATATAGGGGAAGGTCTCAATGAATTCAATCCACCTGACATGTCTTTTGTTCAACTTTCTTTGTCCCTTCAAGTGCTTCAAAGATTCATGGTCAGTATGGATGACAAACTCCTTGGCCAAACGTAATGTTGCCATGTCTCCAAAACTCGCACCAATGCATTACAATTCCTTATTATAGGTGGATAATTAAGGCTTGCTCCACTTAACTTTTCACTAAAATAAGCAATTGGGCGCTTTTCCTGCATCAAAACAGCTCTAATACTAATACCTGAAGCATCACACTCAATCTCAAAAGCATTTGCAAAGTTAGGTAAAGCAAGTAAGGGTGCAGAACTTAATTTTTTCCTGATGCAATTAAAGTCTTGTCTTGGTCAGTACCCCACCTAAAACTTATGTTCTTTTTGATAAGCTCTGTGAGTGGTGCAACAATGGTGCTAAAGTCCTTAAAAAGCACTATAGAAACTAGCTAAACCATGAAAACTACGCACATCACAACTGACTTAGGTATAGGCCAATCCAAATTGCCTTAACTTTTCCTCATCAACCTTAATACCTTTAGCACTAACAATATAACCAAGAAATGTGATTTGATTAGCAAAAAGGAACATTTATGTAAGTTAGCATACAATTTCTCAAAACGTAAAACATTTACAATGGAACGTAAATGATACAGATGCTTTTCTAGGGTTTTACTATAGACAGAATATCATCAAAATACACAACTACAAATTTACCAATGAATGGACGCAAAACATGATTCATTAGTCGCATAAAAGTACTCGGTGCATTAGTGAGACTAAATGACATAACAAGTCATTCATACAAACTCGTACTTTAGTTTTGAAAGCTGTTTTCCACTCATCTCCCTCTCTCATCCTAATTTGATGATATCACTTTTTCAAATCAATTTTAAAATACACATGAACCATGCAATTTCATCCAACATGTCATCTAATCTAGGTATGGGGTGATGATACTTTATAGTAATTTTTTGATTGCTCGACAATCAACGCACATCCTTCAAGTCCCATCCTTTTGGGTACAAGCAGGACAGGAACAACACATGGACTTATGCTTTCCCTCACATGTCCTTTGGAAATAAGCTCCTCAAGTTGCCTTTGAGCTCCTTTGTCTCCTCAGGATTACTCTTATAAGCTAGCCTGTTAGGGATGGATGCACCCGGAATGAAATCAATTTGATGCTCAATTCCTCTATTAGGTTGCAATCCACTTGGAACATCGTCAAGGTTAATCATCATCATTCAATTCTGCAATAGAGCAACAACAACATTAGGCAAAGATGTATTGTTTTAGTGTTAAAATAAGCCTCCTTGTATAAAAAATATTAATCACACAATTGGTCTAGAATGCTCTTTTGACATCACTTTCTTTTGCATAGAAATTCTTTCTTTTCTTCTCTTTTCTTGTGTCCCCAACATTTTTCTCTCTTTTCTTTTTTATCACTCTTTTTTTCGGTTCACTCTCATTTTTAATCCTTAATTGATTCTTATAAGCTTGTTGAGTGTGATAAGGGTACAAGAGTGACGGGTTTTTCATTCATTACAAAAGAGAAGTATCGATTCTTTAAAGTATCATGCATAACTCGTCTGTCAAATTGCCATGGTCTTCCTAGTAGAATATGACCCGCATGCATTAGTACAACGTCACATAAAACTTCATCGTTCGGTACCTTCCGATAGAAAATGATATAAGAGCTTGCTCATTCACCTTGACTTCATCATTCTCATTCCAACCACTGAAGTTATATGGCTAGGATGCTTCATAGTATGTAAATTCAGTTTCTCAATCATAGTTTTGCTAGCAACATTAGTGCAACTCCCACATCAATAATCATACTACATACCTTATCCTTGATCAGACACCTTGTCTGAAAGATGTTATCTCGTTACACCTCATTTTCTTCCTTTACTTGCACATTCAATGCTCGCCTGGTAACAAGAGCTACACCATTAACTGGATACTCCTCTCCATCACTTTCAGCCTTTGATGATGGCAAAGAATCATCATCTGATTCACTTTCAGTTTCCACATCTCTATTACTTCGCTAAGCACGCACTTCAGTTGGACATTGAGATGCAATGTGACCCTGCCCAAACACTTAAAACATTAACACTCTCTATTTCTAATACCACATAATGTTGCAATTCAACCACGTTTGCTTGTCCCTATTTAGCCCTTACAGAAATCAAGCCATAATTGCCTCTCTATCTTTCTACATTTGCCCTGATCATGGTAATCTTCTTTCTCCTTGTGGTTGTCCTCCACACTTTTGGTGCCCTGAGTGAGCCCTTACAGCCTTCGATACAACTCCCTATAATAGTGATTAGGGACAAATATCCTCCTCATAATAGCCTTCATGTTCCTCCCATGTATCAATAGGCCGTTCGCGATTCTTTCTCCTAGTCAAAACAAGTTGATCCCACCAAATAATAGCATAATCAGTAAATTCAACTGTAGCAAGTTTTACCTTTTCTCCTCAGAATAGTTATGGCAGTCAAAAACCAATTCAACCTTCTTCTCCCATTCTAGGTATACATCAGGATCATTTTTACCTTAGAATGGAGAATTGTCAATTTAATAGTGCCCAAATTATGGTCATAGGTGCCTTGTTCTCCCAAATTCTCTTTGATCCCTTTCTATCGTTAAGAGTTCTAACCACAGTAGTTTGATCATGAAATTCATCATCGTCTACATCATCTTCATGCTCATGGACATGTCTCAACTGCCTTTTTGCTCTGGGAGCCTCATATTCCTTATGTCTCCTTTGTAACTCTGCTATTGTATTAGCTTGCTCCTCCATCCTCTTCCCGCATATCATCAAATCTGGTATTCATGCGCTCAAATTGTTGTTGCATAGCTTGATCATGAAGGACATCACCAGCTCCCTCCTGAGCTGCACCTTTGTCTTTGGACGTCATAATATTACTTTTACACAAAATAATTAAGACACCTCATAGAAATGCTTCCTCACGTGTTTCACTCAAAAGATGATGTCACACTCCCTCGTGTTTACACTTTTGAGCTTTTCCTTTATATGAACTTTCTCTCTTGCCTTTTACCACTCAGATTTCCCCTTTCAGCTTTATAAAGAACTAAACAACATAAATCAAGAGTATTGATTCTGAACAAAATATGACAAATGACATAGAATTGAACAATTTGAGGAACAAGCAATTAAAAGGGAAAAAGGATATCAAGGCAAACGAATTTAATGAACTAAACTCACAAAAGTTAGGACTTGAGTAGTTAATCCTTGCTTCTTCTTTTTTTTTTTTCGTTGATCTTTTTTTTTCTTTTTTGATTAACACGAAATAACTGTAAAATACTTCATGCCACAATTAGAATTGGAATTGGCATGTTTATGAGCTTGATGAACAAACAAAGGGAGAAGGATTGCAAATAAACAGATTTGTGAGTTTAAATGGTAATGCACAAACTCAATCAAAATAAATAAATCACAAGGTAGAAAATTGAAGGGTGAATGGATTCAACCTGATCTAGAAACAGGCTCTGATACCAACTGATGCGGAAAACCCCAAAGAGACGTGCTTAGGAACCTAACGCACACAAGAAATCAAAGATGAACCAGGAAAGCTAAACTAGAGTTACAAACCCTAGACCCAACATTGAAGAAATACGAACTTAGGATATTTAATAAAGGATATGGACGCTACACTCCAGAATAGAAAGAAATTTGGAGTGATAAGTCAATTGGAGCACCACAGAAGAAGTACCTCTTGATAAGTTCTTTAGTTCTTAAAAGAACCGAGAGAGAGAAAACCCTTACTTTCTATTTCACTCAAAGTTGTATATCCTTTAGAGCTTACAAGGGGTGCCTATTTATAGGCAAAGATAGCAATCCTAAAAACCAAAAATTTCTACTTAGGACAAATCTTTTTTGAGAAATTCTAACAATGTAAAAATTCCACAACAGAGAATACACTCCCGTTTAGGAGTGAGTGCTATTGCTTATTACGGCCATCAAGTACTCCAATGATATTAATTAGGCCTCTACTCTTTGTCAAACTTGAATTCGCACTATTTGAAGCTTGGTTGGCTTGAATGTCATTAATCAGCTCATTTAGTACTTCATTAATTGTTTTTGCTCTAACTCGTGTTATTGGACCTTCTGGAATGTGAAATGGACCTTTTGCATCTATTGGAGCTTTCTAGCCATCATCTCTAAGGTTCATATCATTAGCTTGTATTATTGGACCTCTTGTATCCATTGGAGTTTTCTAGTCATCATCGTTATGGTTCTCATCATCGTGTCTAACTTTCCCATTTTGCATAGTTTCGGTACTTAGTACTCTATCTTAAAATGAGTTATCTTCCGTAATTCAACAAAGAAAATGATATTTCCAGATGTTTTCCTACTTTTTTTTTTATCCACAACTTGTATTTTGGGTGTTCATAATGTCATAATCGGAAGAATATATCTATATATATAAAAGCCAGCCAGAGAACTTTCTGTTTAGTGTAACAGAAGTAAGCAAGAAGGCAGAAAATAAGTGAGGAACAAAGGAAATCTTTATAGACAGTGGTTTAATAAACATCTCACTACCAAGCTTCATCATATATAGAGTTTTTTGAATTGATATATCATTATAAGATTATATCATTCTAATTCAAATGCAAAAAATTAAAATTCAAATACAAATTAAATTATTTTTGAATTTTAATTCTAGAAATTACAAAAGTGAAGATTGACAATCTTAATGAACAACTCAATCAAATCCCACAATCTTAATCAACAATTCAACCAAATCCCATTAGACTTTTAAGACTATGATTGAAATGCATAAAATAAATTTAGATGGCTTCAAAAGGAAGGTTGATTGTCACTTTCCTCAACTGGAAGTGACTGCCTTAATTGAATTTCCAAAACAGGAAAAAAGCTTGCAACAAAAGCTATATTTTGGGATTTGGTGTCCAACACTCTAACACCATGGTGCTTTGCTTGCTCAAGCTTTAAGTTTACAGGCAGATTAAGAGTTTTAGAAACATTGAAAGCCTGTATAATATGTTCAAATTTCTTAATTTTAAAAGCATATATGTATTTTTGTTTTTTAAACAAGTAAAATCATGTAATGCAAATATTTTAATTATTATATTTGTGAATTAAAATTAAGAATAATCCATTAACATCTATTTTTTTTTAATTTCTCTCCTATACAAAGATACAAAGAGCTCAAGCATTAGGAGAAAAAGAGCACCGTAAGCCGACACAGATACACACGATTTTAGAGAGAGCAAAGGACAGATGTTGTGTATATGAAAATAGTGAGGTAATAACTGGTTTTTGATAGTCTGGAGGTCATTTTCACTGTTAAAAGGCCTCACAAAGTCGAAGCATTCTCTACCTAGAAAAAGAGCCAGAATAGAGTCTCAAATTCATTGAATACACATGACCATTAAATAGAACCTTTAACATGACGAACACAATTATAATGAGTTAAGTACAAATTTAAATTGCAAATTTTGCACATATGGTCAAATTGGACTGCAACTCTTAAGTTTTTCAATTTAGACTATCAAATCTTAAAACGTTTATAAAATAAAGTTATTCCATTGTATTTCGCCATTACGTGACATGCCATTCGCCACAAAGTTGTTCACATGCAAAAGAAAAATATCTAACACAATAATTGGGACACGATTACATTTAGCCATGAAGAGATGGAGAGTGTTGAGATGGACACCAGTATAATTATTTTCATTCCTTTGTTTCAAAATTCATCACTTTCTTTATTCAAACCAACTCTTTACAAATTTATCACATTATGAATACCAACCCTTTTATGCTATGAACATTGTGTCTTTTCTTCTTATAACCCTTATCCTAGTGTAATTAACTAATCATAATTTGTTAGCTTAAATGTGCCAACGTACATCTAAATAAACATGGCATAAACTATATTTCTTTGTTGAGATTCATAAGGCATAAGGTATTTTTCCTAATGTCATGTTAGGAGTCCTTAGATGGCATGAAAAGTAGGGAGGGATCAGTAATTTGAGATCCATCGTAAAGCCAAGGTTAAAAGATGAATAAGCCAAAAAGTTAGACACTCAACAATGGAAAGACCTTTTAAAAAATAAAACAAGTATTTTAAGAATGGGAAATTTATTTAGACAGCAACTTATGAGAGGAATAGTCGCTTCTCTTTTAAGGCAAGGTAGTCTCTCAAGTAAGAGGCAAATGAAAAGAAATCCATTAGTAAGGCATTTTGCAGTGGCTTTAATTATCTTGGTCTTGTTAACTAAATGTAGAGCAACCTATGGAAGGGGGGTGAGAATGTCTCTCGAGTAAAGAGCAAGTGACAACAAAGGTTTTGAAATTGCTAATTTTCCAAAAGAGATCATAACATTGTTCCTTAAGTAAAGGAATAGGCAAAGGGAGATATAGAATGTAAGGATAAAGATTTTGTTTGGTACTAACATGTCATACTACTTGTCACTAAAGCATCTATAGGTTATAGTTTTAAAAAATGAGATAAGAGTTAAAAAGCATAAAGTAAATCATGCTTTGCTTACTCTTCAAGGGATGTTTTGCACTAAATTTGACTTTTATAGATTTTTAGTAATGCCTAATTAACTAGCTCAACTAGCTCTTTCTTGAATATGTATTGGCTCTCATCCTGCTCAACTAAGCATTAAAGGTTGGATGAAATCTCTTTATCTTTAAAGTCATCCACGTTCAACACATCATAGATACAATCATGTCTTATCTTAAGACAAGTACTTGTTAGACTATTAGTTTTATCTTTAGACATCTAAACAATAGATAGACGCTTAAAATGAATTAACATTGTTAGATTCACTTATGTAAACAAAAGTAAATATTAAGATTATAAGGAAAAATAAAAGAATTAGGATTATAAGTGTGACTAACATAAACATGTGTTATTAGCTGACATATGACAAAAAATTGCTCATTTTATTACATAGCTACCCCTAAATGTCATGGACATTAATAGATAAGACAACTAGACTATATTAATTTGTAAAAGACTCAAATGATTGAGGAATGTCCAAAGCCTACTAGTTGCCAATAGGAGTTTTGGGTTGCAAGGTTGGATCAGTGGAACTTGAGGTAGATCCCACTCTTTTCTTACTAAGAGATCATTTGAATTTTTAGTGCGCCTACTTTGATGGTGACTTTGGTTGACCCATTACACTTATTCCTAGTTAGTTAGATGATGAATCCTACCCTCTTGAAGTTGTGAACTAGTGGAAGTAAATGATGAGGATCGTAGAGATGATGGTGGAAGGCTTCAATGGATGCAAGAGATCCATTGCGCATTTTAGAAAATTCAATAACACAAGCTAGAGCTTTAATAGATGCAAGAGGTCTATTGCACATTCCAAAAGGTCCAATAACACAAGCTAGAGCCAAAAGATTAAAGAATCAATAAATGGGCTAATTGAGGACATTTAGGTCAACCAATCTTCAAATGGTGCAAATTCAAATTTGACAAAGAGTAAAGGCTCAATTAATATAATTAGAGTACTTAATGACTTATATAAGTAATAGCATTCACTCCTATATAGGAGTTTATTGTCTGTGTTGGAATTTTTTCATTTTTAGGAATTTCTCCAAATAAGGATTTGTACTAAGTAGGAATTTATGCCTCTTTAGGATCAATGAAAAAAAAAGAGGAAAATGAAGGAAGAAGAACAAAAGAAAGAGAACATCAAATCAAGTTATTGATTAAATTAATAGTTTGGTCATATTGACCACAATAATAATAAATTTTTCTTTCTTAACTTCAATTCTACCATCTATTTTCCTATTCTGCTACCCAAAATTGTCCTCTAAGTTTAACTACCCCTATCCTAACTTTTGTGATGATGCAAAAAACCCCCCAAAAAGACGTGGCTTAGGGAGCTAACGCACACAAGGAATCAAAGAACAACTAGGAAAGCTAAACCAAAGTGAAATAACACAAACCTTAGACCCAACATTGGAAGGAACACAAACCTAAGGTATTTAAAAAGGATATGGACACCACACTCCAAAAGAGAAAAAGAATTGGGAGTGATGAGTCAATTGGAACGCCACAAGAAAAAGTACCTCTTGATAAGTTCTTTAGTCATCAAAAGAACCGAGGGAGAAACCCTTACTTTCTATTTCACTCAAAGTTGTCTGATTTCAAAACTTACAAGGGTGCCTATTTATAGGTAAAGATAGCAATCTTAAAGAGGTACAAATTCCTACTAAGGCTTATTTGGAGAAATTTTTAACAATGGAAAATTCCAAAATAGACAATAAACTACTATTTAGGAGTGAATGCTATTACTTAGTATGAGTCATCAAGTACTCCAATTATATTAATTAGGCCTATACTCTTTGTCAAACTTGAATTCGCACCATTTGAAGTTTGGTTGGCCAAAATGTCCTAATCAGCCCATTTAGTGCTTCTTGAATCTTTTGGCCTTAGCTCATGTTATTGGGCCTTCTGGAATGTGCAATAGACCTCTTGCATCCACTGAAACTCTATCTTGTGTTATTGGACCTCTTGTATTCATTGGAGCCTTCCAGCCATCATCTCTATGGTTCTTATCATTTCCCCTCTCCTTAAAAGGATTCATCCTCGAATCATCACCTACATCAAAAAGGAAAAGATAAAAAAATGTTAAATGTTGCACTCACATTATACTCACCGGGAAGGTCCAACTTATAAGCATTGTCATTAATTCGTGCTACAACTTGAAAGGGACCATCTTCTCTAGGTTGTAGCTTTGAACGCGCTCTAGGAGTTTGAAAACGTTCTTTAATGCAGTCATTCACACCAAACAAGTCAAACACACTATGAGTCAGCCAAGTTCATACTCTACACACTTTCTTATCGAGTACACTGTGAGGGAAAGCATTTAAGTCGTTTGCATGCTGTGAAATACTTATTGCTCAGTCGTTTTGCTTCCATATGGCATACTTCGTCATCTGTACCTCATAATAGACGAAGTATTGGTCTCTGATATGGAGCCACTTGTGTGGCGAGTTTCAATCATCTAGGCTGTCCATGACTACGCAATTGACAGGTATATACAAGCTACCAATCACCTATAACGGATATAAATAAGTTATCAGTCACCACACCGACATATTAACACCACACCTAGATATATTGAGCAAATGTTATCATTAAGTGATGTGAAAATAGCTAATGACTATGTAAATGCTCATTATATATCGTGAAAAATATCTCGATTTGAAAGTGGATATCACAAATATATATTATGCGAAATGTGTAACATTGTGAGATGAAGAGAGAGCAATTTCCCATTGTTGTGTGCGAAAGTGTGTACCAGTCCTTGTCAATAAATCATCACACTGTCACAAAGATATGTGTATGATTGACTTGTATGTCATTTAGGTTCACCTAATAGCGAACAGTGAGCGTTATGTGATATTGTCGCGATACTAACACCTCAGTCTCAGTGTCTTGCGATCCAGTCTGTGGAATGACTATCATTGTAGGTGTAAATAATGAGATAGAGTTTGTGTATTTTTGATGAATATATCTCAGTAACTTTATCCACGCTATCACACAAAAAACTCCTCAGAGAAAGCACGATCTCTGTGAATATACAACTTTATATACATGCTTCACTATCACATAATTTATGTTTGATAAACAGCTTTGAGAAATGTGCTTTCATGGCAACATGCCATGTCAACACATACAGATGCTCTATGCATCGTGTATAGAATCGCATTACAGACTCTAATTGCACTGGAATCAAGCTCTTATCTGTGTTAAAGAGTATCCACTCATTGTAATAACACGTACATCATATGATGAGTATAACAAGGTGAGATTTGAATGAGATGGAGACAATAAGGATAAGCAGTGTCACAATATTGTGATTGGACATATAGGAACGGCCATTTCACATTCAGAAGGCCTCTTAACTCACACACGTACTAGAGATGCACCTTAAGACAATTATATAGAGCGAAGACACTAAGATTGTTGCATTGAGGTGTGATTATAAAGCTTCAGGAGCTCTCAACTCAGGCTTCAGATGTTGTGGTAAGCGCACGAATTTCTAGCAGTACTCGATATCAAACTGTGCTAAGCACGAACCTATTACTATATACGAGATGTGGCTTAGTATCTCTCAATAGAGACAGCATAAAATACAAGTCAAAATATGTTTAGGTCTCACTCCGGTCTAAACAGAGTGTATTCTTCTGGTTGTGGAATTTTTACATTGTTAGAATTTCTCAAATAAGGATTTGTCCTAAGAGAACTCTCTCTCCCTCTTTTTAGAATGCTATCTTTGCCTCATATAATAGAACCCTTTTAAGCTCTTGAGGATATACAACTTTGAGTGAAATCGAAACTAAGGGTTCTTCCCCTCGGTCTGAGAACTAAAGAACTTATTAAGACGGTACCTTCTTCTTTGTGGCGTTTCCAATCGAGTCTTATCATTCCCTCCAAGAACTTAAGGCCTATTTTTTATGGTGCATCAAGAATGATATATAGTTAAGTTCTGCCGACTCCCATATACTTGCCCTCTCTTAATTCACTAAAATAACTCTTCGCCACTAATGCTTCGGAGGATTTTACGCTGTTCATGATCGATGCATGGGCTAAGGTGTTTGTGTGTAGTTAGAACTTAATTTCTGATACTCTGCAATAATGTCTCTGCCGCTATACATTCTTGCTTGATATTCTCTAGTGAAATTAGAGTCTCCTTCGGGGAGTTGTTATAGCCGCTATTCAGCATTATCCGGAGCCTATCAGTAGTAATTAACCGTGGAGATTTCTGACATCTTGTTGAGACGTCAAGTGTCTTATCTCCGGAGACATGGCAACTCTCACCAATTTCTGGAATTTTCTAGAGATGTTGTGATTTGTATATTATCTTTCGATACTGTAGCGTTTGTGTGAGTGCTTTTGTATAACGCTAATTGCAACGGAACAACAAAAATAAGAGTTTGTGATATACTAAATACTCATCTGCTCCACCGTTTGGTGATATTTGCAATTCATGAGACCTTCCCAAATATATCGATTAAATATAACAAGGTAAGGAAAATATTGTAGCTGATGCATATTATCTCGCAGGTATGTCCCTATTCTCTAGCACTTTACTACAAACTTATTAGGAGATTTGAACATATTAAAGGATTTGTATGTGAAATGATTTTTGACTTTGCTAAATCGGTATGTAGCGCATGTTGAACGTCAGGCTTTTGAGTATGTTTAAAGCTCATAAAGGCGATGACCAATTCCAATGTTCATTATCTTATTGTTAGTGGGATAAGAATACAGTAATTTTTATGCTAATTCACCTTATGTGTGCTGCTAATAAAAAAAAGATTAGAAAGAGAAAATATGGTTGATATGAAGAAGAGCAAGAAGGTACATGAACTACTGGAAGAGGTCTAAGGTCATTTATGCGTGTACTTTTTGTGAGATTATCACGTATTACTCAATCTCTACATCATATACGGTGATACATTTTTTTATTGCTTTCGAACGTCATTGGCTTTTCCCTTTAAGCTTGTTCTCCAAAATTGTTCAACTCCACTATGCCATTTTGTCATATTTTGTTCAGATCAATTACTCTTGATTATGTATGATATACGTATAACTTGATATTGATATAAGAAGTCATATGTAGAGAAATAGACTCATAATTTGAGACAGAGCAACGAGAGATGAAGAATCTACATAGTTATATGAACGGTATGGACAATCCTCAGGAGCTGTAAACAATAGAGTGAGACCACTCTCCACCACCTTCCTTTTTGTCGCGCAATGTAGAACTACACGCTGAGAGTGGCCTTGAGTGTATGATCTTTCTCTATGGACTTCTACTAGGATTGTCCTAATGAACAAAAAGGGGTAGAGTGTGAATTGTTTAGCTCCACTTATTTGAGTGTTTTGATAGGTTATTAGTGTAAAACTATAATACACACTATTGAACGTTCATGAAGCATACAAAGATCTGCGACTCCAGCAGGATACTATGTGTGGTGATGTGTCTGTACTGATATTCACTCAAAGTAAGAATGAGCTCACATAGCAATATGGCTTAGATGTCACCAGAGCAACAAATACTGTATCTTGATCAAGATACCTCGCAAAGTTACTCGTGCTAAGAAGCATACTTAGCTTGTGAAGCTATACAAAATAAGCAGTATGTGTTATGGTGTAAAAGATTAAGTGGTGTGTACTAAGAACGTAATTGTTTATGTTTCCCAAGACCCATTGATGATCAAAAGAAATGGACTCACGGACTCTGAGATTGTACCCTATGAGCATGAAGATGCTCTAGAAGATTGATGAATTCTGAGATCAAACTACTGTGTTAGAAACTTAACTATAGAAGGGTGAATTATCAAAAGATGCGAAAATTCTGCGATGATCTATACTCTACATTCGTGTATGGTACCATAATTTGTGTATTATTCAATACGGAATCTGAATATAAAATTTGAACAATGTCACTGCCCAAGTATCTTCGAAATATATATAGGAGTGTATAAAGAATGATTCTTCTGTGCTATAAATACTTGAGTGTTACTACTTCTTGAGACATGGACTAGTTATTGCATGCCACTTTGAAATTTAAGTATGTTTTAATCTTTGTTGACTCCTTTGGAGATTTGAAAGAAGGGTTGAGAATTGCCGTTTTGGACTGCCCAACTATTATCGCTAGTCGAGAGGAAACGGTAAAACTTGCTGCAATTAAATTTAGGTGATTATCGGATATTATTTGGTGGGATCACTTGTTTTGACTAGGTAGAAGGAATCGCGAGCGGCCTATTGATACATGGGCGAGGACATTGAA
>CM038481.1:7111419-7555935 GCA_021464305.1 Kandelia obovata
GCACTAATAATCTCAAATTCAACCCCAAGAAAAATAAATTGAGGCTACTGAAAAAGGCCAGAGAGATTGGAACTTTAAACCTATTAAAGAAATAAGGAAAAAGCAAAAACAATTGCAGCTGGCAGAACAGAGGAAAACAAAACAGGGGACCAAAAAAAAAACAGAGTGAACCGATCATACCTGAGACCCAATCCGATGCCTGAGAAGATCAGACGGCGGAGTGTCAACTGACGCAAAACCAGCGCCGTGAGCGTGACCATGTGTGGCATGCGTGTGAACATGCAGGTGGCCCTCATGCTGCGCTGGCACCATCTCCACATCTTTCCCCTCCTCAAGAGAAGACTTATTGAAATGGGATCTGTTGTAATAACTAGTAGCAAATGTGTCAATCATCATCGTCATGATTGCAGAGACCATTGCTATGAATCCTGTGAAAGGGAAATCTGACCATGGGTGTTTATTCAGGCAAGGATTGGTCAGCTTCTCGTTTGCGTCTGGCAATATGTGAACGAACCCGGTCGAGAGAATGACTCCGGCTGCAAAGGCCTTGATCAGAAAGAAGATACTACTTCCGGGTGCAAGAAAAGGGACTTTCTTGCAAAAGACTGGAAAAAGAACACCCAGTGCACTCCCAACCAGAATCGTCACTATAGCAACCACCTTGAACTTGAGTGCTTCTCTCTTTTCACCGTTTTCGGTTTTTTGATCACAAGGGCAATCCCAGCCTGCAGAAACCGAGAGTGGAAGACAGAAGAGACCCAGAACAAGAAGAATAGAAAACGCCGTTCTTATCTTATTAGCCATGGCTAGAGGGAAAGAGAGAGAGAGAGAGAGAGAGAGAGAGAGAGAGATGGTTCTTGCTCGCGAATTTTGCGAGTGAGGACTGAGCAGTAAAGTGTTGGACTTTGGGACTGCCAGGATAATAATAAGGCCGCGGAGAAAAGGTAGAGAAATGGGAATGGCGACATGCAATTCCATGCGTACCTGTGGGATTGGCATGAGAGCGTCAACCATGTGTTTGTTTGGAAGTAAATGACGACATTATGAGCTTAATAAACAGTTTTGATCTACTAATTTTCTTAATTAGTTATTTTACCCAAAAAAAAAAGTTTTAATTAGTGTATATATATATATATATATATATATATATACATATCTATAATTATAATAAATAATTAAAATTAAATGATATCATAACAGATTAATATTCACATCTAATTTTTATATTTAGGTAATAAAACTTTAGATTAAAAAAAAAAATTACCTAACTTGTCAAAGTTCGAATTACTTCATTGGCTCCCTTCTATGTCTCACTGCAAAATTTTTCTTCTCAACAAGCATTGGTTGACCTTTCCCTTTTTCTTTTTTTTGTTTTTATAAAAAGAAAAAACCAAATCAGCAAGCATTCGTTGACATTTGACTTTTTTTTTATTTTTTATATAGCAAGTAACAATGACTAAATAGTTTTAATTTTTTAGAAATATATACACATCAATTCATATATAAAATCACTATAAACTTAATGTAGAATTTCAAGTTTTTAATAACTCAAAGATGACAAAACTTATCCAATATAAATTAGTGAAGTGAATTTTCGCGTAAATTACTCAGTGAGATTTGAACATTCTTTCAGTTGGACATTTTATATATATATATATATATCTATAAATATACAATCGACATAGCCATCTTTAATATTGAGTCTTATTGTGAAGGTAGACTTAATTAGTATAAAATTTATTGGATCATTCTTTTTGTTTTATTTTTATTTTTCTATTTTAATATAACAAAAGAAAGAAAGAAAAACGCGTTACGATACCCCATAGAAACTACAAAACACATAGAAGCGTGTGGAAATGGAGAGTTTCTTTCCACCGGCAACAAAAAAGAAAAGAAAACAAACAAGAAAACATATGTATCTCAAAAATGGTTAATTAAAACCCACACTCCTCCCTCCCCCCTCCTTCTTCTTCAATGTATTTTATTAACTCGTAATGGACTAGACTTGCAACAGATTTAAAAATAAAAAATAAAATTCACATCCACCACCACACATGTGCACACCGAATATTTATCCCAAAACAGGAAAAGGAATTAAAATATATATATATATATATATATATATATATTGCCATCAATGGACCCACTTATTAAAAATATCTGAAATATGAAAGGTATACATATCAATTCATCTAGAGAACCTCTCTGCTTGACCTCAGTTACGTTTTACAAGATGCCCCTTATCTTCCACACGACTTAGCTTGACTTGACCTTACCCTCGGCGGACGTGTTTCGTGTTGCTGCCTTTCTTTTCCCAAAAGTGAATTCAGACGGGACCAGCTTTTCCCGTACTGCTTTGTCTAGTTTGTAATGAACGGCCATCACTTTCTTATTTTATTTGTCAGTTAAACAAAGATGTATATATTAATTATTATATTTATAAATTAAAATTAAAATTATTTATTATTATTTTCATTTAACACCTTTTTTACGGAGGACGTACTCATAAAATATTGTTAAATTCAAATATATTTTTTCTCCAGTTAAATCTTAATACATACATGCCAAATTAATATTAGTTTTTAATTTTCAACAATTGTTTTTAAAGAAAATACTAACATGGTGGGTTTTCTTAATTTTAAGATTTATTTTTACTAAAATCTTATAATTTTTAATATTTAATGTTAATTTAATAATTTATTTATTATTTTTATTAATATTTTAATAAAATTAAATTCTCACCATGTATTAAGTCATCTTTTTACGTTATAACATTGAAATACTAACATTTTAAATAATGTAATTTTAAAAAAAGAGCCTTTAGTAAAATAAGTTTTATTTGATCAGTTAGTTATTATAAAAATTTTTGTAAAATAAAATAATAATTTTATAAGAATAATAATCATAATTAAAAATTAATTTTTTGTAATAAAATAATTTTTTTTACAAGATTAATACTCATAAATACAAATTTAACTTCTATTCACTATTTAATTTTAATTAATTTCATTTAATCACTTCATTTCAACCATGCTAATTTTGAAATAACAATATTCAGTCAAAAAGAATAATCAAGTAAACTATTATTTACCCAATTAATCATTATTAACAATTACAATGACATAATAAATTATAAAACTATAAGTTGTAAAATAATTTTTTATTATATATTATTATTATTTCTAATTATTCGATTAAGTTCAATAATATTTACTATTAATTTAAAAGTGTAATAAATTAAAATTTAACTTTAATAAATATTGATAAATTAAGTCTAAACTTTATGCAATGCACAAATTCTATATTAGTAAATTTGTATATTAAAACAAATTAATTTAAGTCATAGTTATTAATAAAATCAAATAAAATATAACAAGATAAATACTTCTATTGATAATTAGGATTTAGTTTTTTTTTTTTGTCTAAATCTTTTTTGTTTATCCCTGCTACTAGAAATTCATGGTTTTAGCACTACATAAAACATAATTTGTTATATTAGGTAGCAAAAATACACCAACAATGATGCTAATTAGGGAAAGCATAATAATCATTAGATTTGCTAATCATATATTGCAACCATTTAACTACATGTAATAATCTTTTTTTTCTTTTATTTATTTATTTATCAAACATTCAATAGCCTTCCATATCCTTATTTTTACAACTTTGCTTTTATCAACTAACAACTATGGGATCAACTAAAATCCACTAAATTATCTATCTATCTAATATATATATATATATATATATTAGAGCTTACACTAACATTCAATCGTGTTAGTGTAATCACCTTTGTAGAGCTTACACTAACACGATTTTCGAGCTTGTGCAGATACAGCTAACAATTTTGTAGTACTATGATGTTAGACCATAGTCCAAGGAGGTGAATAACACTTTGTTTGAAATTGCAGAGATGGTACCAGTTGTTTTTAGGGCAAAGCATGTGCATTTTCAGGCCAACTTCATTTTACAAACTGATGAAGTTAAGTGCAATTGTCAAATGTTTGAGTTCAAGGAGAATGCCACAAAATTATATATTGGATAAGAAATAGAGATCTTGTGATTTATAAACTTGAGTACTGTACATTTAATATGAGATTCTAGTCGCATTTTCCCACTAAAATTCAGCGACGACCTCGTCGGAATTGAATCCCTTGCATACTCCGCCTTCCTAAAGTGCTTGGGGGAAGAATATTTGTACATGGCATAGCAATATAAAGATTGACAGAAACAATCCTTTAATTAAGAATTAACTATTTGATCTTAAAACGTTTGAATTTATGATGAATGAATTGAGACAGCAGTATCATTAATTACAAAATTGTGAAATATGTCAAGATGAGAAAACATGGATGGCCATACCAAAAGGCAATTTGTCCAGGGATGATGGTTATGCTGGACTAGGTGTCCGATATGAAGATTCGATAATTGTTAAACGAAAGGGGAGACCTAACTCAAAAGGGTTGTTGTCAGCCATTGAAAAGGCACCTGGAATCAGGCTAGTTACTAGAAGATAGGCACAAGCTCGCCCCTTACCTCTGAGGGAGATATGAGGTTATTTACTACTATCCTACTACAAGAAGTTTGCTTAATGTGTCCAGTTTGACCAATTTTTTTTTTACTAACGCATCTAGTATATTTATGCATAAAATGACAAGGAATTCAAGTTAAGCATTGACAAAAGGTATTTTTAATTAATCATGCCTTCCTTTGATCATATGTAAATGAATGTCAGTTGTCATTGGCTAGCATAGTATCATTTCCGTAGGGTGTTGAATTTGATTCATACAATCCCTTTCAGGTGAGAGGACAAATCATTTTAATTTGATTTGCAAATTGTTTGTTTGTGGTATCTTTTCTTGATATCTCTAAATGTCATGGATGTTTTGATAGCATTTGACATGACTTTATCATTAAGTTCGGCGAAACTAATTGTGCACCTTTAATATTCATTACATGTAGTTTTTCTACCAACATATGTCTTTTATATCTTCTTCTACGGCCTTTGTGAACTATTGGGCAAGTGGAGCAAACAGGTCCGTCAGTTCTAGCTCAGTAAATGTACATAATGGCTACAACGCTAGTGATATCATCAAACAATATGCAGTAAGTCCTGTTGTCCCTATGAACACATTGGTTAGCGCATAGATGATCAGGAATTTTTTTGTTTGCCACCATTTTGCGGGGTAGTGATGGATCATTGTAAGGCGAGCTTACCAATAACAATGTCACTATGGCCTAGTACCTTTTGTGGATAGGTACAATTTTGTACTTTGATAATTTGCTTATTGTTGAATCAGTTCTCTCTTTTTTTATGCTGAAAATTGTGTCTTTGTATCTTGGTTTCAATTTGGGATATTCTCATTCCATAAGATGTAACTGAAATGTGAAGCAACCAACTCCTATATAATATGGTTAGCATGTGTTTTCTTGTTAGCAACAAGATTGTGATGTAAATAAGTGGTTATCCCACAAAAAAATTCAAAAAAGAGCCTATTTTGTCTCACAATAATTAACGCCAAACTTGCGTAGAAGGGTAGAAATGAACACTATTTCATTATTAGCAATAACTCAATTCATTGATCGTGTGTCCATTTATATATGTATTGCAATATTGGGGTGCATTTTATTATAATGATTGTTACTTTAGAAATATATTCTATGGCACACATAAAGAAAATATGATTGCAATTAAATAGAATAGGCTTCCCATATTTCCTTTTTCAGTTTGGATGACTTATCGACAATAAGGCGGAACACTAGGTATTGATCAAGCTTCATAGTTCTACAAAGGACGTAAAGAAGGCCTTGCACCTCAAAGTTATACCATGTTAACAAAATTTTTTGTGGAGATAATCTAGCAAGAATCAACTAAACGAAGATTATAATAAGCTTAAAAATAAATTTTAGTCAACTACAAATTATAACAAATAATGCACATGCATTTGAAAGCAGAGAAATTTGTTCTTGATGCGTATAATACCGCACTAGTGACAGTTTTACGGTATTAAGGGTATAGGGCAGTTCACTATAAACCTTCATTGCTTACGATGTTGGTGGGAGGCATGGTTCCCAAAAATGGATTGAAATCACCAGCGCCGAAATGCGATTAGTCCAAAAGTCTGTTTTGGTTCGGACCAGAATTCCCCCCAGTGGGTTAACACACCTTGGGACCTTACCCTTTTGTGAATGACTACACATATAGTATCTTCTCTTGACATCAATCTTGTGGAGACAACTATGGTTAGGTGAGATTATGATGCAGTGAAATTTTGCGACTCAATTAGGGTTAAAGAGTGTTGCTTAATCTAGGGTCCATCTCATGTGTGACACCCTTCACTTGACAGTGAAGCCATCCAATTTCTAACTAGAACATTACCAATTTAATAGGTTTTGTTCCTTCTATTTTTTTAAGAGGTTTTTAGTTGTCAGTAACATTACAGATAAAAAAAAAAAAAACATATTTTCAAATAATTTGCTAGAAACATACATCCGTTATGCCAAGTTAACCATGAAATTGAACATAAGATTTGTGTTTTGAGTTAACAGGACTCCACATTACTTCCCCTGTCTTAAGATAAAGGTGGAACAGATAAAAACTATGTATAATATCTCCTAAGTAGATTCGTAGTGGCAGAATTCATGTTAGAGCTTGTTAAAATTTAATCCAACCAAGAATTAGAGATTCCCATTTTGTTGAAAACACATTTGATGAGTGGTTTCTGGGTTCCCTCCGATCAATTTTGACTTTATACAATTTAATCTTGCAACTATAACGAACTTTCCCGACTAAATTATGTCTACTAGGTTCAATTTTCGATGGATATTCATTATATGCAACCAAAAGGTTACATTCTACGATGACAAATTAAAGTTGTTTCTTTTTTCTTGTGAGCTCTATGTTCATTTGCAATATAAGTGTACACACATGTAGTAGATTTTTTTCGCCAATGTTATGGACATATTTCAATATTATTGAATTTTTAATAAATCAGTATATAAGTGGACTTAAACTTGTTGTGGTCAATCCCATTATTGACTTTGTAAAAATTATTTTGACTAATAATATCATAAATTTTGTCTTGTATGTTGGGAAAATTTTAATTGAATAATTGATATTTAATATATTTAAAAAGTGTATATTAATTCAAACAGATAGAAAAGAATTATTATTTATTTAATAACAATAAATATGGCATCATTAAAATTTTTAATTACAATTGTGTGACAATAAATTATAGTAATGAGTCGTAGATAATAATTACCTTATAACGAACGGTGTTATGTTATTTTGTTAATTCTCAAAATCTTAAGACCACGTGGAAATACAGTCGTACTGTGGGTCTTATGGAGAAGAGGATACTTGATTGATGAACAAGCCTGTTGGGCCACCTAACAACACTGCAACGTTGGTGAAGCCTAGTAATTGTGCATTTGTAGACCACATTTTACCATAACTCCTCTTTATATATTTGTTTTTGCTAGAAGGACGAGCTAAGAGTAAGTTATTGTGAAGGTGGACCGTGTGGGGTTCTTACTAGCCATATCCAACTGAATCCTGGCCGCCGCTTCTACTACTGTCCACAATGTCGCCCCCTACTTATTTATGTAATAATGATATCATATAACAAGGCCTTTTGCATTTTTCCTTCCATTTTCCTTATAAACTAGATTTTTCTCACATGGTTAATAGAGGAATGATAATCAAGGATATGGCCTATTGATGTGGATCAACGACGAATAACCAAATTTAGGAATCAGAGAGGATAACTAGGAGTTGCAAAATGCCCTTGTTATGATAATATAGGTAGAGAAAGATCACGATAGACTTATAAGAGATGATATCGAGGAACTTGCATCTCTCTGTGTTAATAGGCCTTAGCCCTCAAAATAAATGACACACTAGGCTAGACCAATTATCGAGTAGCTTAAGGAAACGTACGGAGCCCACTTCTTAACATCTTTTTTGTAATTTTTATATTTGTTGTACTATTCAAACAAACTCTTCAAAGCCACTGTATTGTTAAAAGGGCCAAAATGTAGGACCTCAGTGATTAGGTTGCTTCTTGTATATATCAGCTAAAGATATAAGCTTGAGAATTACTTTTATCTTCTAAATGGGATATTTTTCAATTTGGGGTTCCCTTGAAACCAATAATTATGAATAGTAATGTATGAAAATAAATTGGATGAAGACAAAAATATAATGTCCATGCTTCTTAATTACTTGAAATTTATAGATAATTTTGCTTTATATAAGGTAAAATATTCTATTTTGAAGATTGTATTCCCAAGAGAATTGAACACTTATGTAAGGGTAATTAGTTAATTTTTCTATTGTCAAATATTTATTTTTAAAAATTTGGTCAGCATACTTAAGGGTATATTATGCATAAATTGGAGATAATATGATTAATCAATTATTGGAGCATTGCCCTTTAAGTTAAGTCAAGTCAAGTAGACCATTTATGATGTTTAATTAACTATTGTGGTAATGAATTTCAAATTGGGTTAAATTGACCAACTATGATGTTTAAAGGAATCAAATTAAAATTTTCCTACTTTTTCATTACTTTCCTTTTCACCCAACTTGTAAATGAACTTATACTATATTTGATATCATTGAGTGTCTTCACTACTAATCTTTCTATCTCTTATAACCATGTTTCCCTTTCTTTAATTAAGAATCACTTACTTAAACAATAATGACAATAAATATGATAGTTTACAAACCTCAACATCAATTTGTGAAATACTCATGTCATCCTTTAACTCCATATATTTCATAAAGATCCCACAAACATGGCTAAGATGAAAAAAATGCAATTAAATTAAATGATTTGTCAACAACAATATCCATGCTCCTTATTACTTTAATAGTATTTGAAACTAGTTAATAAATGAAAAAAAAGATGAATATTCAAACTTATTCATTCTTTTACTATAGCTTTATCACAATTTTTCTTTCAGATCACTTAAAAGAGAAGAAATGCCCTTTAACAAGAGTGATGACCTAGGTTATGACTGAGACCTTGAAAAAATTAAAATAGATTATAATATATTCATATGAAATAATCAAATTATTGTTATAAAAGGCTACCAAGTGTTATGCATATAATATCACATGCTCATCGAGTGTTACACATTTAGTGACTCGGGCAAAGGATTGTAAATCAAGTACTTCAATGCAACTATCGTGGAAATTAATAACTTATAAAAAACAATGCTAGTTGAATAATATAGGAATAAAGTCCTACGAAAATTGTTCATAAACAAATTATAAAAATAGATTTGTGCAATGATATGGTTACAACTAAGAAAGTACTTGATTTATTAAATGAGGACGTTATTAATCCACTTGGTAACATGTTAGGATTAAGCATCCAAGATACTCCTCTACAAATTGAAAATGATACCAATTTTATTGTTGGACTATAATCTTAGTTATGTTGTCACCTTGGTGTCTCACGTAATGGAAATTTGTGGAAATAGTAAGCAACCATAAGTTTAAGATTATGAAGACCTTACAAATTAGTTCAATGAGTAATTTAATTTATTGTGATTCCTTAAAGTAATATATAAATTCCATTAAACTTCAAATAGACACCCTTATCCTTTAGCAATTGCAAAAGACATGATTTTGGATTTGCTAGTTGCATATAGGTATATAAAGTATAGGATTGTTAGAATTCAACAAACAATGTGATGTAGGCCAGATTGATAATGCCGCCTGCATCAAAGACGAGCTTACTCGACCAAGGAGATCAGCCCACATCCGAGCTTGAGACGTCGCTCGACCAGTCAAGCAGATATCGAAGGGACACAATCCAAAGACCAAGAGTCTCATTCGCAAGTCCATGCCACAATAAAGTCCTTGTCTTTCCCTATACATTAGAAGCCTAAAAGATACTTTGGGATGATCAAGAAGACGTTGAGCATTTACCTAGTTTTTAGTTTCTAAGTTCTTTAATGTTTTATGTCTTCTAGGATCTTTAATGCTCTATAGTCTCTTCATTTGTTGGAGTCTTTTCATTTTTTTTTTCTTTGGCTACAAAAAACCATCTACTTTATGTATTCGACAGACGAATTTGATGAATGAAAGTTTTGCATTAAGCAATTATCTTGAACTAAAAAGTTTTCACTCCGTCCTTGAAGAGTCGGAGGTTTTCAAATCTGCATCCTTAAAGAGTTGCAGTCATCGATCTAGAAGAATTGGTGCCCTATCCACTTGCTTGGAGGCCTGGAAGAGCAACCAATAAAGTTCTATCTTTTCCTCTGTTCTGTCCATGTACATCTATTCATTTTTACCCCAATTTCGTACTACCTACAGTGTTTATTTGAGAAAACTCAAAACAGAGAAATTGATAATTTAGAAGTCTTTGTTCATTTGGCTTTCGAATCAGATCATTCTGATCTGTATCGACAAAGTTACATCCATTTTCCTGAGCTTGCATAGAACTATAATTACTGTTCATCTTATTCCGTCTATGCAAGTCAATCTCCTGATCTTAACGTCCGAGTAGCCCACATCAGGCTGCATCATTTTGTATTAGAGCTTTGGAGAGAAACATGCCACCAAGACAAGCTAAATGTCGTGGAGGCAGAACCATCCCACTGAATGAAGTTCATACGCTCACTGACAATTTGCAGCAACATATGCAACAACAAATTGATGAGTTGACATGGGAAGTTGAGCATCTGAGGGCGAAAAGAAACAATTCACCACCTCATTCCAGGACCGAAGATTACAATGGTGAATCTTCATCTTCGGAGAATGTTCGACCATTTCACAATTGGAGGAATGTTCGACGTCACGAGCAAAACATTCGTGAACCGGAGTGGGAAAAAGAAGTTAAAAAGGATATCCCGGAATTCTCAAGTAATGAATTGATGGGAGAAGAGGCACAACCGAGTATAAATAACCCCAAAAAAAATTTCTCCCGCTTGCTTAAACCTGTGAGGAGATAATTGAATAATAAAAATTGGCAATGCAAATGAATCGCATAAGAGATCACACTAATTTTACATGGAAAACCCCTTCAAATCAAAAGAGGGGAAAAACCACGAACACTCTGAATCAGAGGTCAGCTACACTATAATCAAGTGAGTACAATAGAGGTACACAACCTCAATTACGTCAAACAAATTGAACAAAATTCAATTTGGATTAAACAAGAGACTTTTGAGTTAAACAAGACAAACCAAACACATTCTGTCAACTACAATTCAACAAATAGATCTCAAGGCAGTAATCCAACCGTTCAAGACGAACCTCCAGATGTCCCCTATCAGCTGTTCAAATTTCAGCTCAATCGGACCACGGATCAATAATCATCCATATGGTTTACCAATTCTGCCATAGATGAGAGAACAGAGAGTTACCAAAATTGAGAGGTTTCGGTTCGAATGGAAAAACCTGACCTTTCAGTTCACAGAAACTCAATCTAACCATTCACAAACAAGATCTATGTGTTCTCAAACTACTGACCAAAAATCAGCTCAATCGGACCACAAAAAATCTTTCAATTATATGGTTGATCAAAACTGTCCCAGATGAGAAAACAGAGAGTTACCAGAATCGAGAAGCTTCGATTTGAATGGAAAACATGTACTTTCCGTTCACAGAAACCAAATCCAACCGTTCACAATCAAGAACTATATGTCCTCCAACTACTGACCAAAAAATCAGCTAGATCGGACCACAAACAATATTTCAATTACACGGTTGATCAAAACTGCACACAGAAAATTGCCCAGAGTATAGACCTACGAAAATTGAAGAGAAGTAGGACTTACAGTGCTTGAAATCCAATCTCCACTGTTCTGAAATAAGAACCAAATGCCCTCTATCAACCAGCCAAGTTTGAAGCTGATCGGACACAAATATCTCTTCCAAATGCAAGATTAAAGAGACTGTCTCTTTTTTTTTTCTTCTTTTCTTTCTCTCGAGAGACGCTCTCCCTTCTCTCTTTCTTTTCTTTTTTTTTTTCTCTCACTTGGGCGACGGCTGTCTACTCTCACTAATTAGGTTTATTTCAGCCAAAAGGTATTTATACCCTTTTAATATTTTTTTTTATTTTAGGTTATGGTCCACATAGGAAGGGACTAATTAAACCCAACAATTCTCCCCCTTCCGACTATGTGAAAATATTGGTCATTCCAACCAATGTACAACACAACTCAAATTTCCATCTTGATAATGCCTTTGTCATCATATCAGTAACATTATTATCTGTATGAATTTTTTCAAGTGCTAACTGTTTAGAATCAAGAACATCACGTATCCAATGATACCGCACATCAATATGTTTTGACTTAGCATGAAAAGTTGGATTCTTACCAAGATAGATGACATTCTGGCTATCACAATATAACACATAATTTGATTGTTGAAAACCAAGTTCCTTCATGAACCTTTTCATCCAAAGCAACTCTTTAGACGCTTCAGTTATTGCAATAAACTTTGCCTCTGTAGTGGACAATGCAACACACTTCTGCAATCGAGATTGCCAATTCATTACTCCCCCTGCAAGAGTAATCACATAACCTGAAGTAGACTTTCTAGAGTCAATGTTGCCCGCCATATCTGAATCTGTGAATCTAGTAAGGATAGACTTATCACTCCCAAAACAAAGTCTTAAATCAGTGGAGCCTCGCAAATATCTCATTATCCACTTCACTGCATCCCAATGCTTTTTACTAGGATTTGAAAGGAACCGACTAACTGTGCCAACTGCATGAGCTATATCAGGTCTCGTGCATACCATTGCATACATCAAACTGCCCACGACTGATGCAAATGGAACTCTTTGCATCTCTTTTTTCTCTTTCTCTGTGGAAGGACATTGGTTAATGGATAATTTAAAGTGAGTAGCAAGAGGAGTACCTACCACTTTAGCCTTATCCATGTTAAATCTCTGAAGTACCTTTTCAATGTACTGCTTCTGGGACAGGTACAACCTTTTATTTTTCCTATCCCAAGTGATTGACATGCCGAGGATCTTCTTTGCTGGTCCCAAGTCCTTCATGGCAAAGGACTTGCTCAACTCTTGCTTCAACTTGTTAATTCTAACAGAATTACAACCAATAATAAACATGTCATCAACATAAAGTAGTAGAATGATAAAATCATCATCAGTAAATCTTTGAACAAAAACACAATGATCAGAAGTAGTCTTTTTATAGCCTTGCTCCCCCATAACAGACTCAAACTTCTTATACCATTGTCTCGGAGCTTGTTTCAAGCCATACAAGTTTTTCTTCAACTTGCACACATAGTCCTCTTTTCCTTCCACCTCAAATCCCTGTGGTTGTTCCATATAAATGTTTTCTTCCAAGTCACTATGGAGAAAAGCTGTTTTCACATCCATCTGCTCAATCTCTAAGTCATGGCTAGCAGCCAAACTCAACACAACTCGAATGGAAGACATTTTCACCACCGATGAAAAGATTTCTTCAAAATCGATGCCTTGTTTTTAACTGAATCCTTTGACAACCAATCTGGCTTCATATCGTGGATGTGAAGTATTTTCTTCTTCCTTTATTTTGTAAATCCACCGATTCTTCAAAGCCCTCTTACCTTTAGGTAGTTTTACCAATTCATAAGCAGAGTTATCATATAAGGATTTCATCTCATCTGTCATTGCATCAATCCAATGTTGTCTATGCTCACTTTTAACTACTTTTGTATAGCACTCAGGTTCTCCCCCATCAGTTAACGTCACAAACTCATCAGGAGAGTACCGAGTAGAAGGCACTAGAATTCTATTGGACCTTCGTGGTTGAAATGAAGGTGAAGGTATGTGTGAATGATCTTCTATTAGAGCATCAATATCACCTGCACCCTGCAAATTATAATCCTGTTGAACATTCTCCTCACGTTCTTAAATATCACCATGAACATCAGGATCACTTAGAGGAGTCTGAGGCAATAGAACAATATCAACAGGATTATCATTAGCCTGAAAAGTTGACTTCTTGATGTGTTCAATGTTTTGATCTTCAACGAACACAACATCTCTACTCCTTACAAGCTTTTTCTCAACTAGATCATATAAACGGTACCCGAAGTCATCTTCACCATAACCAAGAAAGATACATTGCCGAGTATTCACATCTAGCTTCCCTCTTTCATCTTTAGGGATATGAACAAAAGCCTTACAGCTAAAGACTCGTAAATGGTCATAAGAGACTTCTTTACCAAACCACACTTTATCCGGAACATCACTTTGTAGTGGAGCACTAGGAGACAGATTAATTACATGTGTCACTGTATTTAAAGCTTTACCTCAAAAGGATCTAGGTAATTTTGCATCTGAGAGAAGACATTTGACCCTCTCAATCAACATTCTGTTCATCCTTTCAGTTAAACCATTTAACTGTGGTGTCTTGGGAGGTGTCCTCTGATGTCTGATCTCATACTTTTGGTAGTATTTATTAAATGGACCACTATACTCACACCATTATCAGTGCGGACACATTTTAGCTAATTACCAGTTTGTCTCTTAACAAAAGCATGAAATTGTTTAAATACATCAAAGACTTGATCTTTAGTCTTCAACGCATAAACCCAAAGCTTCCTAGAGTGATCATCAATAAACGTCACAAAATAAAGAGCACCACCAAGTGAGCGTACCTTCAAAGGACCACATACATCAAAATGCACCAATTCAAGTAACTCTGATTTCCTTGAAGGTGAATGACTCTTAAATGTAACTCTATTTTGTTTCCCAGCAAGACAGTGAGGACACTTCTTTAAAACTGCACTCTTTATGTTTGGAAGTTGGTTCTTTCTTACCAAACAATCCATCCCCTTTTCACTCATGTGACTGAGTTGCTTATGCCATAATTCAATAGAATTATCATTTTCTGCTACATTTACAACATCTTTGAAAATAACAGCTTGCATGAAATATAAACTAGAGCATTTCTTACCTCGTGCCACAATTAAGGAGCCTCTGGTAAGCTTACACTGACCATCACTGAAGGTACTACAAAAACCTTCATCATCTAGTTTTTCCGTTGAAATCAAATTCAAATGGATATCAGGGACATGTCTAACATCCCTTAATGTCAGCTATGCTTCATTATCGGTCTTTAAGCAAATATCACCAATGCCAATGACCTTTGCTAAGTCGTTGTTACCCATCTTCAAAACTCCAAAATCACCAGGAGTATATGTTGTGAAGAACTCCATTCTTGAAGTAACATGAAGAGAAGCACCATTATATATGATCCAATCAGTCTCATAAGATGCCAAATTAATCACATCCTCATTACAAACAATAATGAGGTCACCAGAACCAAAAGTGGATACAGTAGCAATACGATCATCACTCACACTCTTTTTCTCGTGCCTATCATTGCCATCTTTATTTTCTCTCTTCCACTTGTAACACTTTTTCTGAATGTGACCTATCTTCCCATAATAATGACACTGGACATTCTTGTACTCAGATCGTGACTTGATTCGGCTCTTACTTCTACCATTTTTACCATTTCCTTTTCCTTGACTTCTCCCCCTATTTTCAGTAATTAAAACCTCTGATTTAGATGATGATGAACCCTGAGATTTCCTTCTCATCTCTTCATTCAACACACCACCCTTTACAAGTTCCACTGATAAAACACCACCAAAAGTCTCCCAAGAATCAGGTAAAGTAGCAAGTAACCATAACCCGAGAATTTCGTCATCAAACTTAATGCCTATGCCTAATAGTTGATCAATGAGACCTTGAAACTCATTTAAGTGGTCAGCAACTGAACTTCCTTCATTATATTTCAACTGCATCATTTTCTTTAACAAGAACAACTTGTTTTCACCAGACTTTGAAGCATACAAAGTCTCAAGTTTGCTCCACAAAGTCCGTGCATGTGTCTCATTGCAAATGTGATTATAAACATTATCATCAACAAATTGTTGTATAAAACCACAAACCTGTTCGTGCTCAAATTCCCATTCTTCATCAGTTTTAAACTCAGGTTTTGTAGTAGCAAATACTGGCAGATTCAATTTCTTCACAAATAGGAGATCCTTCATTTTACTCCTCCATATATGATTATTCGTGTCATTCAAACAAACCAAATTATTCATATTCAACTCCATCATTCAAGCAAGCCAAATACACCAACCAGGCTCTGATACCACTCTGATGGGAGAAGAGGCATAGCGGAGTATAAATAACCCCAAAAAAAATTCTCCCGCTTGCTTGAACCTGTGAGGAGATGATTGAGTAACAAAAATTGGCAATGCAAATGAACCACACAAGAGAGCACACCAATTTTACGTGGAAAACCCCTTCAAATCAAAAGAGGGGAAAAACCACGAACACTCTGAATCAGAGGTCAGTCCACTATAATCAAGTGAGTACAATAGATGTACACAACCTCAATTACGTCAAACAAATTGAACAAAATTCAATTTGAATTAAACAAGAGACTTTCGAGTTAAGCAAGACAAATCAACCACGTTCTGTCAACTACAACTCAACAAATAGATCTCAAGGCGGTAATCCAACCGTTCAAGACGAACCTTCAGATGTTCCCTACCAGCTTTTCAAATTTCAGCTCAATCGGACCACGGATCAATAATCATCCATATGGTTTACCAATTCTGCCATAGATGAGAGAATAGAGAGTTACCAGAATTGAGAGGCTTCGGTTCGAATGAAAAAACCTGACCTTTCAGTTCACAGAAACTCAATCCAACCGTTCACAAACAAGATCTATGTGTCCTCAAACTATTGACCAAAACTCAGCTCAATCGGACCACAAAAAATCTTTCAATTATATGGTTGATCAAAACTGTGCCAGATGAGAAAACAGAGAGTTACCAGAATCGATATGCTTCGATTCGAATGGAAAACATGTACTTTCCGTTCACAGAAACCAAATCCAACCGTTCACAATAAAGAAATATATATCCTCCAACTACTAACAAAAAAATCAGCTAGATCGGACCACAAACAATCTTTCAATTACACGGTTGATCAAAACTGCACACAAAAAATTGCCCAGAGTATAGACCTACGAAAATTGAAGAGAAGTAGGACTTACAGTGCTCGAAATCCAATCTCCACCGTTCTGAAATAAGAAACAAATGCCCTCTATCAACCAGCCAAGCTTGAAGCTGATTGGACACAGATATCTCTTCCAAATGCAAGATTAAAGAGACTGACTCTTCTTTTTTTATTCTTTTCTTTCTCTCAAGCGACGCCCTCCCTTCTCTCTCCCTTTTCTTTCTTTTTTTTTTCTCTTACTTGGGCGATGGTTGTCTACTCTCATTAATTAGGTTTATTTCAGCCAAAAGGTATTTATACCCTTTTAATATTTTTTTTTATTTTAGGTTATGGTCCATATAGGAAGGGACCAATTAAACCCAACATGAATCTCCTGAAGAAATTGTTGACTGGCTAACACTTGTTAATGAAGTGTTTGAGCATCAAAATGTTCTTGAGGATCATCGAGTCGGGATCATCGCTATGCAATTTAGAGGTAAAGCCATCGCTTGGTGGAGGCATGAGAAGCAAACTTGCCAATCTGTTGGCAAAGCGCCAATTACCTCATGGAGGAAGATGGAAGACAAGATCCAAAAGTATTTCCTACCTAAGGGATACAAGAGAGAGCTTTACCAACGGTACCAAAATCTGAGACAAGGTATGCAAACGGTGAACCAATACACCAACGAATTCAATGAGTTGGTGATTCACAACAACATTCAAGATCCGAAGGAAATTCTTGTGAGCAAGTACTTGAATGGCCTTCAATTTCATATTCAAGATGCCCTGGAAGTCCTTGACATTTAGGACTTAGGAGATGCACACCAACGAGCACTCAAGGTAGAGCATTCTCGCTCGAGGAGGCAACCATCCTCTATCATGACCAACCAACCTGCTAGGAGTACCCTTGGTATCACCAAAGTTGCTGAGGTTATGACGTAAACAGCTAGTAAGTTTTCTAATCAGCCTAACATTTTGAAGCAACCAACTACGTCCAATATTTTTTGTTATGCTTGTGGTGAGTTGGGTCATCATGCTAGCAATTGCCAAAAGAATAAAAAGCGACAAGTCGACAAAGCCTTCTTAGTGGATAACGATTCTGATGAGCATATGGAGGATCTGCTCGAAGAAAAGGTGAATGGTGTCGAAAAGTCCACAGGTGATGAGCAAATAGTGCATGCAGATTCTAGTGAATTTTTGATGGTGAGAAAAAACTTTCTAGTTCCTCAAGATGAGATCGGAGATAGGTGGTTGCGCACCAACATTTTTCATTCCGCTTGCACAATTAAAGGGAAGGTATGTCAATTGATTATTGACTCTGGATGCTGTGAGAATATAATTTCTGAAATGACAATGAACAAACTAAAATTGAAGTTAAAGGCGCACCCCACACCTTACAAGATGTCATGGCTGTCAAAAGGTACTGAGATAACTGTTTCCAAACGCTGCCTTGTTAATCTATCCATTGGTTCTATTTATTTTGACAAAATATGGTGCGATGTTCTATCGATGGATGCTAGTCATGTTATTCTTGGGCGACCATGGCAATTCGATAGGCGGACTACTCATGATGGTTATCGAAATATGTATTCTTTTGAATTTTGAGGGAAGAAAATTATATTAGCACCTAGTAAGGAGCCTTTAAAAACTCCTGTTGTCGAAAAGTCTTCATCTCCTACATTGATTTCGATGAAGGATATGAAAGGTGCTCTAAAAGGGGTTCATATTATATATGTTTTACTTCATAAAGTAAGTGAAGTTGCTTCTTCCATACCTCTTGAAGTTCGACCACTTTTGGAAAAATTCAAGGTTACTTTCCCGACGGACTTACTTGCAGGTCTCCCTCCTATGAGAGATACTCAGCACCAAATCGATTTGATGCCCGATGCTTCCCTACTGAATTTGGCTCATTATCGGATGAGTCCAACAGAGCATGAAGAATTGCATCAACAGGTTGTCGAATTCTTAACTAAGGGTTTTATTTGAGAAAGCCTTAGTCCACGTGTTGTTCTAGCTATCTTGGTACCTAAGAAAAATGGTATTTGGAGGATGTGTGCTGATTGTAGAGCAATCAACAAAATCACTGTCAAATATCGATTTCCTATTCCTCGCCTTGATGACCTCTTGGATCAAATTTTTGGTACAATTATCTTTTCAAAGTTGGATTTGAAAAGTGGATATCACCAAATTAGAATCAAGCTTGGAAATAAATGGAAGACTACATTCAAAACGAAAGATGGGTTGTACGAGTGGCTAGTCATGCCATTTGGTTTGTCAAATGCACCATCGACATTCATGAGGTTCATGACCTAAATTTTGAAACCTTTTTGGGAAAATTTGTTGTGTTTTATTTCAATGATATTCTTATTTTTAGCAAGTCTACTGACGAGCACCTACAACATCTTCAAGAAATACTACATGTGTTAAGACAAGAGCGCTTGTACGTAGGCCTCGAGAAGTGTTATTTCATGGTACCATAAATCCTTTTCTTAGGATTTCATATTTCAACAAAGGGGATTTCAGTGGATGATGCCTAGATCAAGGTGATTCGAGAATGGTCAACTCCATCAAATGTGCATGAGGTACGAAGTTTTCATGGCCTCGCTTCTTTCTATTGCACATTTCAACACTATTGCGGCCCCATTTACTTCTTGCATGAAGAGAAGAGTCTTTGACTGGATGTGTACGACTTAGAAAAGTTTTGAGTAGCTCAAAGAAAAAATGAGCACGGCCCTGGTACTCGCATTGCCTAATTTTGACCTTGTTTTTGAAGTACATTGCGATGTGTTAGGTATTGGTATTGGAGGAGTTTTAAGTCAAGGAGGTCGACCCATTGCCTTCTTTAGCAAAAAATTGAATAGTGCTAAACTTCATTATAACACTTATGATTTGGAGTTTTATGCACTATTTTTCACGCTTGAACATTGGAGGCAATATCTTATTCATCAAGAGTTTGTTTTGTACACTAATCATGAAACTCTCAAGTATATTTTAGGGCAACAAAAGGTTAACTCCAGGCAATATAGTATTGTATTTCATCCCCATGGGCAAACTGAAGTTGTCAATCGAACCTTAGGAAATCTATTGAAGACACTGATTGATGAAAATCCTCGCTCTTGGGAGATGCAATTGTCACAGGGCAAATTTGCATATAATTGTGTTGTAAACTGTATAACTGGGTATAGTCCTTTCATGATCATGTATGGACAACAACCGAACACTGCTCTTGTTCTTGCATCCATTCCTTTTACTGAAAAGTCTAATGGCAATGTTGAAGATATTGTTTCTCAGATGAGAGTAATTCAGCAAGATAGGGTCCTATAAAAAAGACATTGATAAGCGACGACATGAAGTTATCTTCGAACCAGGAGATTTTTTTTGGGCTTACTTACCACCAGAATGTCATCTTGTTGGAAGCTATAACAAGTTTAGTGATCGTAAGCTTGGTCCTCTTGAAGTCCTTGAGCATATCAACCCCAATGCATATTGCTTAAGGCTTCCTTCTCATATAAAAACACATGATGTTTTCAACGTTCGACATTTAACACCTTATGCTGGTGATTCCTCTGATGATGACATGAATTCGGGGACGAATTCTTTGAAAGAAGGGGAGGATGATGCATGCCAGATTGATAATGTTGCTCGCATTGAATACAAGCTTACTCAACCAAAGAGATTAGCCCACATCCGAGCTTGACACGTCGCTCGACCAGTCGAGGAGATATCAAAGGGACAAAATCCAAAGACCAAGAGTCTCATTTGCAAGTCCATGCCACAATAAAGTCCTTGTCTTTCCCTATACATTGGAAGCCTAAAAGATACTTTGGGATGATCAAGAAGACGTTGAGCATTTACCTAATTTTTAGTTTCTAAGTTCTTTAATGTTTTATGTCTTCTAGGATCTTTAATGCTTTTTAGTCTCTTCATTTGTTGGAGTCTTTTTATTTGTTTTTTTCTTTGGCTACAAAAGACCATCTACTTTATGTATTCTACAGATGAATTTGATGAATTAAAGTTTTGCATTAAGCAATTATCTTGAACCTTGAAGAGTTTGTACCCCTGAAAACCTTGAAGAGTTTTCACTCCGTCCTTGAAGAGTCGGAGGTTTTCAAATCTGCATACTTGAAGAGTTGCAATCATCGATCTAAAAGAATCGGTCCCCTATCCACTTCCTTGGAGGCCTAGAAGAGCAACCAATAAAGTTTTATCTTTTCCTCTGTTATGTACATTTACATCTGTCTATTTTTACCCCAATTTTGTCCTACCTACAGTGCTTATTTGAGAAAACTCAAAACAGAGAAATTGATAATTCAGAAGTCTTTGTTCATTTGGCTTTTGAATAAGATCATTCCAATCTGTATAGACGAAGTTACATCCATTTTCCTGAGCTTGCGCAGGACTGTAATTACTGTTCATCCTGTTTCGCGTGTGCAAGTCAATCTCCCGATCCTAAGGTCCGAGTAGCCTACATCAGGCTGCATCATAATATTTGCCAAAAAAAAGGCTAAAATGATGGTTGTGCATACAACACAAATTTTGTTGGTAGTGCTTTAGAAGAATTGCATGGAAGTGGATTGCCTAAACAATTGAAGCTATCGTTGAGTAACCTAGCAGGCTAACCTCTTAATTTTTTACTAACATAATCATTATATGGCCAACTGACTATGTTTAGATTAAAATTGAATAACATAATCAGATCACTTATAATATTGGACACCTATTGGTGGGGTCTCAAATGGTGCAACTTATCTAAGTATAAGATAATGTTTGCAAAAAGGGAAACCACCACAAGACTATTGGAACAATTTAATAAGCATGTAACATAAGAAAAATATAAATAAAAAAAATGTGTCGCATTAAAACTTTATTGCTATCAACAAAACAAAAGAGATATTTTTTTGTAACAAAATTGTCAAAAACAATGAATTGGCACGATTATTTGAATAGTAAAGTAAGCAAATGCTACTATAATGGTAGGCTTGATTAGATGCCATTTTTGCTGGGTAAGCCTATTATTGATCATTGGACTTTACAAGTCAAATTTAGTTCCATTATGCTTCTTCAATCTCCTTGCATAAGTCATTGGCCTTGTCCACAAGCTAAGGTATCAATAAATAAGTCACTATGAATAAGACAAAGCTTTATTAAGTAAAACGATAATTTTTACTAGCACAACAACCAATAAAATAAGTCAGTCTTGAAAAATTTCTTTACATTACTATCTTTATTTGTTAAGTGACCACTGTCATTGTTTGTGAATAACATTGAACACTTATGTGATGACTTAGATTGAAATTTTTTTGACTTGATATAAATTGCATAACAAAGACAATATGAGACATTGATTATAGGGACTATGACAAAATCATACAATGACTCAATTATCCTAAAACTTTTAAATGGAATATTGGAAACTATTTGTTTAATTTTAACTTTCTTAAAAACATCTAGAGTAGCATAAATTATGTCTAAACTTTCTAAAGTTTGACTTTTCTATGCTCTTTTACAATCCTTCACTTTATTTAATTTTTGGACTACTTTATTGAGGATAACACTAATAATAATAAGTTCCTTAGTTAAACAAAATGTATTCTACTATAGAAATCATTAAAATTTTCAATAAATTTTAAAAATTTCTATGCCAAATTTTTACTACACATCTTATATCTATTAAATTACCTTTTTTATACTTGACATGTTCATTTTCACTACAATTGTTCAACTTTCAAACTAGCTTTTTAAATTTTTTTTAGTTTGCCTTTCTAACTCCCTTTATGTCTTGTCTCATTTTAGCAATAAATTAAGATTGTAAAATGTCTTCATAAATAAAATCAAAATTATGAGATTATTAAAATTTTTGCTTAACATATATGAAGTTCATATTAAATTTTCAAATTATTCTGACACTACTAGCCAGACTTGCCATATACCACTTCCTTCCAAACAAATTAAAATTAACTTATATCAGTATATATCACTATTCATCCCTTTTAAATCATAACAAAAAACATTTTAAATTTTTCTACAAAAAAAATATGCAATAAACTTACTATAAGCAATTATAGTCATAGATCATTTTGTCATTATTCCGTAATGAGTGCTTACTATATTTGATAACTGCTTATATAGTTAAAACAATGCCCACTAAGGTCATTTGAGCCAGTAGGCTCTAAACTACTTCCGCATTTATCTTTTAATGAACCATGTATTTTTTATTTGAATTTGTGGTCATACTTCAATTTTTACTTATTACACTTATAAATGAAAATTCATGTTTGTGAGCATATATATGTATTATGATTTTAAAAGACAAGTCTACTAATTAAACATACATGGTTTAGAATATAATTGCCCCAATCATCACTATTTATGCTTCATTTTATAGCTACTATATGAATAAAGGACTTATTCCTAACTTCCTACTTATATTTCAAAGTGAAATATAAATTATTTTACACTATAGATAATTTTTTACACCAAAGCTACCTACAATGATGAGGTATATTAATAGCATATGTAGGTCAATGACTTATTATTTAGGTTCGAATTCCATAAATACATATTTATAAATAGGAACTTATATAACTACTTCTATTACACCTTCTTCCCTATAACAATTAATAAGCCTTATTTTTTTGGGTTCTTTCCTTTATGTTTACTTCATATTTTAACCCATAAGAACTTCATTACTTTCACCCTACACAATTTAAATTAATAGGATTTTTAAGTATCCTCTAATCATTTCTTATTTAGGGTTAACAACTAACCTTAAAAATGTACAAATGAATCCATAAAGGTTGCAACTTCATACACAAAACTCATTAACCCCAAAATATCAAATTAACCGAATAGTTTTCAAGATGTGATTCTAAATGAAACTCACCTCATAAAAGCCTATGAATCACCTTACTAGAAATTTTTTGCATTCAATTTTTGCTACCTATTGCAATCACTTCCTCCCTAAAAATATCCACTGTTATTGTCCTCCATCAATTTCCATGATGCATTGCTAAGAGAATTTACAAAATTACACTTCATCACTTTTATAGGTCGAAATTATGCTCTTCAAACTAATTAAGTATTTAGAGTTCTTTCTCCGAGGCATTTGGATGTTTCAAAACACATTAGGTAACTTTAGTTGTCACTAATAGTCAATTTTCAAATTTTGAATTTTCGAACCCTAACCCTAATTCCAAACATTTCATTTCAAAATTTTATTTATTTTAATAACAAGGATTATTTTCCATGTAGGTTATGGCAATTGTCAATGTCTAATCCTTTAGCCTCTAATGGAACCCTAATTTAAAATCTAACAACACTATGAAAAAAATGCAGGTCTTAGAAATGGAGATAAGTTTGGAGAATTAAATTATATATTGAATAAGTATCCCTTTTTAAGTTGCCAACAATGTGGGTTACCACTCACACTTGTTGGCATACATAAAACCTTAGTGTTGATTATTAAGCTTAGTTATATTGTTTTATTGCTTTTATATTGCATATTATTTTCTTGCAAATGGATTTAAAGAAGGTATTTTACAAAGGATAACCACTTGTTATTCTTAACATAGAATGTATCTTTAGGTTAAAGTCAATATAATAAAACTCATGCTTGCAGTTTCTATTATAATATATTTGAAAAATAATTAAAAAATACTTCACTCTAACTATTGACTCAAGATTTAAATTAGCTACTCAATCACTCAACTCTTCATTCAAATCAAAATATTGGATTTTGTTTAATAACTATGCTTAAAAATACCAAAAAATTTGGAATACTTGTTATCTACTTTTTTATTTGGTGGATAATTGACTTGAGGGTAGAATGCATATAAAATATGTATATGTTGTTGGACAATTAATTATATGATAAAAAGCATATGGAATATGCATGTATGTGTATATATTATATAAGAGAAGTATATATAAGAGAGTAAGGAGTAATTATAGATTAAGAAATTGAGAAGTAATTGTAGATAAAAAGGTGATCCTATAAAAAAACTATATTATCATCAAAATAAAATAATTAAATTTATAAAAAATAGATAAAAATTTAATCTGTCAAAACTTGCCACAATAATGTTTTTGGCCTTTAGAACTAAGGAAAAGAGAGTTAAATTTTGTTTCTACTTAGCATAACATTTAAATGTATATAGATTAATATTGTTAATATCTTTCTCTCTTATATATTCCTTCCCATGGCTTCTTTGGAGGTGAGACTCTAGTTGGTTGAGCCTCAAAAATAGTAAAATGCAAAACATAAAACGTAATATGATTTAAGCTTTGATACCAAACCATATGATAGCAAAATGGTCAAATTATGATACTAAAATAGCTAAGTTTCTAAGATGGGAACTTTTGTTTTTTTTTTTTTAATTGGGTTTTGGATCACAATTTAAGTTTTCATACTAAACTTATGCAGGACGGCTTATGAAAACAATAATAGATGAAAAGTAAAACATAAACATGAAAATCATTACCCCATAATAAGAAAACACAAAAATGGGCATTAAAAAAGTAAGCAAAAATCAGCAGTTATTCAAAATTTTAATATCAATATCAATAACAATAATTAATAATCATAAACAATTTCTTAACTAATGAATTGATTCAAAACTCATCAATAAAGCTAGATTAACTAAGGCAAAGAAGAGTAATTGTTTTAAAATGGACAAGAGAAATAATTACAAATATCTAAATAATTATTATAATTATAGGATGATAATAATATCCTTAATAATAGATATTCTTTTTCTTTGTCTCTCATCACTCGGTGCTTATTTAATGCAATGCATGTTACGCGTTCACAGTAGGTGAAAACTCAAATTGATCTAAATTTTAAGTTTTGTTCTTTTAAGAATCGAAACCTAACTGAAACTCTAACTTGATTGGTAAAATATGGAATTTGTTTTATCTTCTAAAAACTACATTTATCATTATTTGTAAGGTACATAATTGATTGTTAAAGATATAATAACAATTTAGTGACAATTACTTGATATACACAATTCTATTATTAGTAAAATAATATATATATATATATATAGCCCTTATATTTGATTCAATTAATTTGAATTTTTAAAATTAAAAACTACAACCACATTGAAAAATTAATTTTTATAAATACCATTAACTAGTCATAATACTTCAATTACATAAAATTTCAATCTAATTTGTCAGCTAAATAGACTTTTTGTTTTTGAGCATCCCTATTTTTTATGAACACCATAAGCACCACATTTTTCATATCAAGTTTCAGGTACAAATATATATCTTGGTAGTAAATCATAAACAATAAGCCGTATAAATTGGTTGAATTACAATATTAAAAGCATAATCTGTGTAGGTAGAGATTAATGATGGGATTGGCCATTGTTGGAATCCACAGTAATTTGGAACCTTTTATTTCCTTCTTCGTTGGAAGAATGATTGATAGTCTTATCACTTCCTAAATTTAGAAAAATGCTTTTAAATGAATTTTTTCTTTAATATCCATGGTTGAGTTGCATAGCTTTTTATTTATTTATTTATTTGCTTTATCGTTCCACCAATCCTATAGAGAGAATTAATTAAGTTTCACGAAACGGTATTGTGCATGGCCAAGATAGGAGTCAGTGAACTAAACAACATTTGCATGCTGACGCTACATGTAAGCATCAAGTTCCGATATTCACCAAATAGTAAAGATGCTTGAAATTACATAAATAAATATAAGAAAAAGGAAAAAAGGAAAAAAAAAAGAAAAAAGAAAAAAGAAAAAGAAAAGGAGGTTATAAACATGCAATGCATATCATGCCCAATAAGCCAGCAATGACATGCAACCCATACCCAAAAGAAATAAAATACTAAGCTCCGAATCGTAACATCAAGTTCACTTGCATATTAGAGTTTGCAAAATCTTCAACGAAGAGGTTGACAAGAGCCATGTACACGAGTGTCCCGGTGGCTGCAGCGTTGAACACTGCTTGCACAATTAGAGCTGTTGAGCAATTTTTCATTGAAAGTTTTGAATATCCCTATTGCAATCCCAATCGAAACCGGGGTAGTCGGGGAGAAGAAGAGGACCATGATTGCAATCCCTCGATATTTGAATTTGGCCTGCGAAGAGTAATTCCAGTCCAGTATTTTTATTTGTTTGTTACGTATGTCACTAAGAACCCAACTAGGAATATGATAAGAAGTGTTCCAGGCCAGGCCAACCTCAGCATTAGGAAGAAGAAATATCTTGCAAAAAGCTATCTTAAGATTGCAAGGAATCTTCCAAATTTCTTGTCGTAGGGCCACCAGAGTTAACCAGGAAGACTGCTACTGCCTACTTGTGCTGGGAGCTATGACAAAGAAAGATGGGGAATCCAACACAAAAGTAGAAAACAACAAATGATGCAAAAGATCGCGACACTGGAATCCAAAATGAAACAGTAAATACTCAACAATGAGAGCTCCTCCACGTAGGGCCGTAGATGTGTTTGCTGTTGCATAGCAGCCGCTGTAATTAAGGGCCAAGACCCCTACCTTCCAAGAATGGATGAAAAGTCAAATGCTGCAACTAAGGGCTTAACTGGCAGCTATCTGATTGGAAGCCCACCAATGAGATGCCAATTATTGCTGAACGAACCACGTTTCCCAGCTCCAACGCCTACTTGATGTTCGGTGAAAAACGTAGAATATCAATCTCTTTATAGACACACAAGCAAGAAAAGACGTAAGAATAGAAAATTCAATTATTCATTCACGCTTTGGACAATAGGGGACAAGGGCAAACCACCTAAAAAGAAAGCAAAGGAAAACAGGGGCGTAATACTAGCGAAATCGCATTTTAATTACATCAATAATCTCGAATTCAACCCATGAAAATCAATTGAAGATACTGAGAAAGACCCTAAAGATTGGAACTTTACAACCACTAATGAGATAATAGGCAATCGTTTACAGTTGGTGGAACAGAGTGAACACAAACTGACGAAGGAAGACCGATCATACCTGATATACAACCCGGTGTCTGAAAAGATCGGAAAGCCAGGTATCAAACCCGCCTTGTGAGCGTGGACATTAAAATTATAATATAAATTAAATTAAATTTAAATTTTATTATTTAAATATATTTATATTTGTGTCATTAAATAATTACATATAATTTATATTATTAATTCGTGCTTTTATATCATGGTGTGATATTTAATATCCATATAATTGTCTAACAATAATATCTTTTTTATTTTATAAAAGATAAATTTGATAAAAAAAATTGAATTGATATATAATAAATTTAAAAATAAAGTAGTTAATATTTTATAAAATTATTGAAATATAATTTTTTTTTTAAAATAGTATTATCAAATCAGAATTAAAGAGAATATTTATATTAATTCAAATTAGAATAAAATTAAAATTATAGTAAAAGTTAATTTAGTTAAATTTAATTTAAATTTTATTATTTGAGTAAATTTAATTATAAGTTATTATATAATGACGTATTATCTATTTTATTAGTATGTATTTTTAAATATTTTTATCAATTAATAAAATAAATTACTAATATAATTACCTAATAATAATATCAAAATCAGTGAGTAATTTTAATTCGAATGGATAATTTGATTTGTTTAGAGAGGAAGCGTATAAATTTCACCAAACTTATCAGAGTTGCCATAGAAATCACCAAAGTTATATAGAAGACAGGAGAGTTTTTGACCGCCACAACTATCGTCGGAGATTCACCGTCAGTCATCATGCGCCACCATAGTTTGCCATTTTTGCCATCAAAAATCATCTCTCACCTCTTCGGACATTGTCCATCCCAAATGCAGTTACCACGCACCCTGAAAAAACCTTAAAAAAGTAGATCTATGCAAATCCGATTGTCCTTCCACTGTCTTTCACCACCAATCACTTGTTGCTACAACACTGGACTACTAGTCTTGCTATCACTGGTCACTGCTCTACCTTCTCAACCAACCGATGAGTCGTTATATCACCGGAGTCCGTCTTCACCACCATCGACAGCCATACAAAAGAGTAGAAAGAGAACAACAAATGTTTTGGAGTTCGATTATAAAAACAGACTTTAGAAGAGCCAAATTGCAAATAAAAATAGTTTAGGATTCAAATTAAAAAATAAACATATATAAGTATCAGATTGTAAATAATTAAAATTGTAGGATCAAATTTAAAAAAACTCGGGAGTTAATTTGAAAAATCATGAATTTCAATATAAATGAGACGGTCATAGTTTCAGTTCTTATTTTGGATGAAAAAAATTATAACCAATAATGTGTACAAATAAAAATTTTGTTATATTACAATAAATTGTTGTGCATTATTAAACATAAAATTACAAAATTTTTGGCAAATGTAATATAAGCACAAAAAGCTACTTATTATGAATTATAAAAAAAAAAGAATAAAAGTGTTATATTTCATCAATCAAAGGTAAATGATGAATTTTTTTTTTTAAATTACAAATACAACATCGTCAAAGCAAATATGAGATATATTGACGATGTCATTACAATATACGAATAAAGTCCAAATCTTACAACGTCAATTTGAATTGTTGTATATGAAAGTTTTAGAAACTATTTTTGTTTATATAAATAGAATTTTTGTCTCAATAAATCAAATAAAAATTGAAAAGATCTTACGAATATTTGTATCACGGTATGAGCATATCATAGTTACTATAGAAAAAGCACATGATTTGTCGCAATTGTCAGTTAACGTGTTAATGGACACATCACATGCTCATAAACAGAGTATTAATGAAAAGCGCATTGAGAAGCCAGTAAAGCAAACACTTCAAAATCAAACCTTTACCAAAAATAATCAATTAAAGTAAAACTAGGGTTCTTCTCCTTATAAAAGATGATAATGTGGTAGTAATTACTACAACAATTGTGGTTAAGGAGTTCATTATAATAATTATAAAGATGAAAATAACCAATATAATGACCAAATGAGATCAAACCAAACATATGGGAGTTAAGTTTAAGGCCAAGGAAGAGGTTGTGGTAAAGTAAAGTATGATAAATTTAATGTTAAGTGTTACTTATGTCATAAGCATAATAATCATGTCAGATAGTGTAAGTCCAATAAGAATAATTAGACAACTAATTGTGCATAAGAAGATGGTTCCTTATAATGGTTATTGCAACTGCTGAAATGTCAAATTATAATGTATGGTTCCTTGATATTGGGTGTACCAATTATATGTAAAAAAAATGAGATCTTTATGCGTGTCTCATTGTTGTTGCAAAAAATGAGTCCTTGTTGTGGCATCTTCTTTTTGGTCATTTAAATTTTTGCAACTTGAAATTGCTTGCATAAGGAAATATGGTAAAAAACTTGTATATGATACAATATCTTAATCAAATTTGTGAAACTTGTATACTTACAAAAGAAAGTAAACAACCTTTTGTGACAAAGAATTGGCGTGCAAAACAACCACTCTTACTAATTCATTATGATGTTTGTGACCCAATGAATGTTCCATTAAATGACAAGAAAAGTTATTTTTTACCTTCATTGATGATTTTACAAGGAAAACATGAGTTTACTGTATGCAAAGAAAGTATGAAGTGTTTGATTACTTTAAGAAATTTAAAGCATTTGTTAAAAAGCAAAGTTGGTATTATATTAAAATTTTGAGAACTGATGGATGTGGTGAGTATATCTCTAATGAGTTTAAAGTCTATTATAAAACACAAAGAATAAAATATGAAGTAACAATTTTCTACACCTCATAACATTATAAAGTTGCTAAAAGGAAAAACAAATTAATTATAAATATAACCAGAAGCTTGTTGAATGCCAAAAGAGTTCATAATTCATTTTGAGAAAAAGCTGTTTTGAGTTCCCAATTCATTGTTATGATAGTTAATATAAATTTTTTCTAAGAAAATTAGAGTTACTAGTATTCATAGAATTTAAATCATAATTTCATTAAAATTTCAAATTAATGTGAAATAATATTAAATTAAACCAAATAATTAGAAATAATAAAAATATACAATCTAAATTTTTTAATGTTTTATGTTTTTTATTTCATTATCTAATACTAATTTCTCAAAATAATTCATTTATTAGATATAATTCTACCTTTTTTTGGCATGATTAATCGATTAGATAAGATTATATTTGATTGTTACTTTAGTTTATATTAAAATCTTACAATAATATTTCTAAAATTATTGAAACATTTTATAGTTAATGTGAAAATTTTCTAATTTAAGAATTTTTTCAAGAAAAAAAATTAAGAGAATATTTTTTTTTCTTTTATTGCCATTTATTTTCCTAATTTATAAATTAAGAAAAAACATTATATAACTAAAATTGATGACATAGCTACAAGAGAATGGTTAAGTTATCTTTTAGATTCAATTATATGTATTACGAATGAAAATAATAAGCTTCATATTGTTTGAATTCTAACATTTACTAGTTAACACCATCATGAATTAGTTTAATTCTTACTATATTTGGCAAGTATTGCATTTTTAAAACTTATGTGAATTAATGCTCATTCTTACTATGTTTTGTAAGTGCCACATTTTTTAACTCATGTAAGTTACATATTCTCTTGTTAATAAATGAGTTTTAAAAAATCATGAACAAAAGGTCTAAACATATAACATAACATAGAGTGTGGGCTACCCAAACTAGAAAGGTACAATATGCTCATTTCACCACACAAAATATAAGGAACAATGTTGAGTTGTGTTAGACACAATTTGTTAGAAAAAAAATAAAAAAAAATGTTTTGAATAGTTTAGAATTGAATCCTATAATTCTTATTAGAACTAAAAGTTTATTAAACTTTGCCAAAACCATATCACTAAAATTGATACTTATTTCAAAAGTTGTTTGATTGTTTGAAAATCCTAAATGATCTTAATTTAAATTCAAAATTTACTAAACAATTATATGTGAAAATGTTTCTTGTATATTTTCTTTTTTCTACTAAATATAGAAAAAATCACAATTATAGTTTATTTTAAATCTCAAATTTAGAGGTATCAAAATTTGACTCAACTTGTGAACACGATTTGAACCTATTCATAAAACTACAGCCTAAACCAATTTGAATACAATATAACTTGAAATAACTTAAACCCAAAGTGATATAGATTTGAATTTTCCTAACTTGACTAAAACAAAAACATTTTTTTTTCTTGGAATTGAACTTTTGCTTTAGAAAAATAAAAAAACTTCATTATTTAATATTTTATTGTATTTTTTCTTATTACTTTATTTATGTATAACTACTATACATCATACATGTCATTATTTTATTTTTATATATTATAAAAACATATATATTATACTTAATTTATATTATTTTTTGTATTTATGATTTTATATCAATATCATATTATATTATATTATCTATTTTTCAAAATTTTATATTTTTAATATTTAAAAATTTTATCTACATATATACATATACATAAATTTATAAACATATGATAAATAATTTAAATATATAAAATATAATTGTATAAAAAAATAAATAGTAATATAATTTCACAGTTTCAAATATATGAGAAAAGAAAAAATATATTTTCTTAAAAGTAAGCAATCAACCTGTGGTTTGACCAAAACTTGAGTGACTTAGATCTAGCTCAAAACGCAATGTGACTTGAAAGCATTACAAATGTGGAATGATTTGACTCAAACTCACCTGTCAGATCTATTTAACATATAAATTTAAATTAAATGATAAAAATTTAAATTCTTTAATTTGTCATATATTTAGTTTTTTTTAATTATTATCTATGTTGTATTAACTTCTTTCTATAAATCATTTTGTTAACTTAACATGACATTAAATAACCAAAATAACTGACACAAATACATTAAAAGGTAGGCATAAAAACTAATCCATGTACAACATAAGAATCAATACAATATGACGTGTGTTTGTTGTCCTTAGGTTTACCAATTGTGTTAAGCTTATGGTTTTGATATTCAAAAATGTGATATGACACAAACTAATAGAATTTCTCAAAAAATGGACATTGGCCAACACAACAAGATACATTTTATATATTTATATATATATGAGATTAGTTTTTAAGTATATATGATATACAAGATTTTTTAATTTATATAATATTATAAGAAATTTAAACTAAGTAATAAAAATTTAAACTTAATAAAATTATAAAGATAAAGAATATTTAAATGTGGGAAAAGGTTTCATGTACTATCTAGACATAACAAGAGCTCTATTATAATATTATTAATCACTTTTGTATCTAAACTTAATTTCTAAGACACTTTAGCTTATAAATTCTTTAGCATAATAACCTCTTAGCATATGTTAGACCAACCTAATATCTCCTTATTAGTTGAAAATGCTATTTTAGGCTTACAAATTCTAAGATAATAAAACTAAATTTGTCTACCAAGAGAGCGTAGACATTAGTAGAATAATTAATTCCCACATTATTACTTGCAAATGTACTTAGTTAAAAAATTAAATTACCATAAGTACTATTGGCATATTGTGGCAAAATATATAAATTTAAATGAAAGAAACTTACCAACTATTAACTACTTGTCAAACTAATATAGGGTTTTCATATTGTTATACATTTTTACTCTTCAAAAGTCTTCCTCAATTTTAAACACATCAAAGGCCATATTGGTATATGTTTTATAACTTATAGAAAGCCAACAAATTAATTGGATGGTTATAATGGTAATCAAAAGCACCAACAAACACACATACATAAAAAAAAGAAGCAAATAATGGGAAAAAAACAAAGAAAATGAAATTTATCATGAAATAACAAAAGAAAAATACATATGGTTGCCTCTCCATCTTCACGCCAATAATGATCAAACTTGTGCCTCCATGTTTCAAAAAATAATCAATTATTGAAATTCCAAGGTCCCTATGAAAGTATTAAAAAAAATCCTCTTATCTAGAAGATAAAGAAAAATTAAAATTTAAAATAGGCATTAGCATTAATAAAAATTCAGAAATAAAAAAAAGGGACCTAAAGATTAATTCCTAAAGCTTTTTATAGTTATGGTCATAGGCTTAAAGCACCTTATAAAAATAATTACATTTTGTGATGGATTCAAGTGAATTTGAGTTAAATTTGAAGAGTGGTAACTAAATTTTTTTTTTTTTTCCATCAATAAGGTCATTAGGTTGTCAATTACACAATAAGATTAATGCTTTTTTTTAAAAAAAAATGATGGATTTATCAAGAATTCTCTTATGACAGTTGATTGAAATTAAATTAGGTGGTAATCTATAAAGAAATATTTTAAGTTAAACTTAAGGAGTTATGATTAATTGAAATTGAAATTAGGTACTAATTTATCAAGAATTCTTTCATTATTGAAATAAATTAGTTATTAAATATATGAAAATACCTAAACTCTTACGTTTTAGGAAGCATGTTAGGTAGTTTTTTTTAAAAAAAAAACTTTGGAATTAAGGTGAAGTGGAGTGAGAATTTCTCTCCTTTAAGTGAATACCATATTATATATAAATCACATGTTTTCTTAGTTTTTATCAAATTCATGATTAGTAGACAAGTATAATTAGGAAAATTTATGCACATGGTAAACCTAATTAAAAGGAAAAACAATTATATACAAATACAATAAATAAGGTCTATGCAATTTTCTAAGCTAAGTAGAAGACTGCATTATCTTGTATTAAAAAATTATAATGTCTTCGGCATCCTTTTAAATTAAATGTCTCATAAAATAAATATAGAATAGTAATATTTCTATGTACGATTTTCATTAGATGGATGACATCTATCTTAACTGAAAACATAAATAGGTAAAGTGACATTGTTACAATCCTTGATTGTGTTTTGTAATTGCATATTGAACCATTATGAATAGATAACTAACAATTATAATAAAATAACATCATACATTTTATAAATGTGAGATTTCACCACCTAAGGTGGTATCTTAATTAGTGATCTAGTACATTCCTTTTCATATTGACCTAAGTTTAAGTCCCTTCATTATTACCTACCTTTTAATAAAAGGGGATTTATGTTGATAGCATAATGTTGGGTATTAGACTCATTAGTACCAAAGTTAGACATGAAGGAGGCCTACCCAGGCCCAATAATGCTTGAGCAATGAGTCTTTTTTATAGGGTAGGATGAATAAGGATGTTAATGGATGACCCCTAATCTCAGTCTTTAGGTTCAAGAAACAACCCTTTTTTGGTGTTAAAAAAAAGTATGAGATTTTCCTTTGTATTATTATATGGAGTTATTACTTTCTCTACTAACCTCTTAACCCGTACATAGTTAGAATTTATTACAAGTATGATACCTATTAATCACTTACTTTTTCATTAACATAAATTAAACAAGAACTATCCATTTCTTTGCTTTTGAAACACAAGGCAAAAGAAAAAAAAACATATATTAAAACAAGTAACGTTTTTGGTACACATATGGTACCTTAATGTGATCCAAAAATAAAAGGTAAAAGACAACATATATTTGTTTGGATCAAGCTATCAAAACTTAAAATATGACATCAAAATTAAATCTCATGATGAAAGGAACATTATTTATATCATAAAGAATGTACGTACCAATCATAAGAAAATCTTAAGACACTTCTAAAAATACTTATATATTCTCAAAGTTACAATAAAATCATTTTTTTAATTATGACAGAATTCATATAACGAGTTTTAAGCCTAAATTAACATTTTCTTTATTTATCAAAGTTATAGTTCTTTTTGCTAGTTTTCTATCACATTTAGTTTTGTCTTTAAAAAAGGTTTAAAGTTTAATTTATGAGTTAAAAACTAAGACTAACTCAGTCCACCCAGTAATAGATTTTGCAACAAATTCTCAATTATTTTTGAACCATTAAACAATTACTTTGGGCTCAGGTGTCTTCATAAGATTTGTAAGTCAAAATGTGAAATTTAATATGCACTTTTGAATAGCCCAATTTGTAAGTATAAATCTTAAGTTCTACCATTTAAATATTTATATCTTAAATAGGAATCATACACTAATTAAAATTTGGACTATTTTTTTAACATGTATTTATAACAATGTCTCAAAGTTCAAACAAATTCAAATTTATATTCACAATTTCAACCTAAAAATTTTGAGATAACTAATATGACTTCACTAAAAACATAAATTTTCAAAACTCTCCCAAAATACAATTAAGTTATAAAATATATTCTAATCAACTTAAATAAATATAATTTTTTTAAAAAAAAAGTAAATGTAAAAGTGAATAAGTAAATAAACTTTCACTATTCAATTATATCCATTTAAGTTAACTAATTTAATTTTAAATGAATTATAGTAACTTACCTTAAGGGGAGAAAGTGAAATAAGGATTAATAATTGATAAGATCTCCTATAAATCAGCATACACTTTTGGAAACATTACATTATAAACTAGAAGGTTTAATTAGTAGCATAATCAGTCTTTATTTCTATGATTTTAGGTCAAATAATTAGATGTATGTTTTACATTCAATTTAATTATTGACTTGCATTAAATATACTCTTGCCTTTTGTGTCAAAGCTTATTTTTTAGTTGTACTGGTTTACAATATGATAAAATTTTTGTTGCCATGAAATTCTCTTCAGCAAAATTTTGTTTTTCCCATGCATGAAAATCAGACACTTGATAACCAAGAAAACAATGAGATTCTCGTATGTGTTTCTTGGATCATACATATTAAAGCCATGATGGATTATGATAATACACATCTCTATGTCATGTTAATATGTTATTTACATGTGATATACCTGGTCATCCAGGGTGATGATGGTGCATACGAGTGATGGGTGATATTAATTACAAGAGGGTGGCAAACATGATTTTGCCAAATTTGGAATTTTGGCTATGGATAAGGAACGGAATATCAATACGTGACCCCACCTAGGCAAGGACGATATTTGTGATAAATGCTACAAAGATGAGTAAAAGAAACAAAATTGTTTATGGTTAATAATATAATTGTTTGGTTGTCTTATTGGTTCGAACTTCTTGATATACATAAATTGATGTTGGAATTCATCATGTATTTATTATGTTTTAGTCATATGAATGTTATCATAAGAAAATATCATCCTAATTTAAGAATAATCAAAGTATTTGAAATTATTATAATGTTACTAATTTATAAAGAAATCATCTTAAAATATATTCATTAGACTATAAATAACATATAAGATTTGTAATTAATCTTTTGAAATAAATTACTTTGCCTCCGGGAAGATATTTATTTTTTTGAATTAATTAGAATAAAATTTTGAATCGAATATTAAAATTATATATTTTTTTATGCCTACATATATGAAAATTCTGTATTTTCATGTTTAGTTTATTAATCTAGCTTCATTTCCAGATGATCGACTTATGATAATATACTGCTTGCACAAAAGGCTATTAATTAGTTAAGGAGGAAGAAAAACAAAATGCAAGATGGGTTATATGGTTTGGAAAATTGATCTAGAAAAGGCCTAGAAAAGGCCTATGGCAGGGTTTCCTCCGTAAGACTCTTTCCTCTCCACCTTTTTCAGTGAGGTTTGTAAACCTCATTATGGACTGCGTTACCAAGGCGAAAATGGCATTTTTGTGGAATGGAGAGTAGATTGATGAATTCAAACCTACTTATGGATTGCACCAAGGGGATCTTGATGTCTCTGTACTTATTTACACTTTGCATTGAATGTCTCTCCCATCTCATTGTGCAACAGTGAATGAGAGAAAGTGGCAGGCTTTGCGGGTCTCCTGCCAAGGGCCTTTGATCTCACATTTATTCTTCGTCGATGATCTCTTGCTATTTGGGGTAGTCACCAAGTACATGGCTAAGGCAATCAAGGACATTCTTTGTTGTTCTTGTCTATGTCTAGTCAGAAAGTCAGCAAGGAGAAGTCTAAATGATTTATTTATCCTAATGTTAATAGACCCCTAGCCTCATCTTTAAGTCGGGATATGGAATTCTCGCTTGTGCATGATTTGCGAAGATATTTGGGGATTCCTCTCCTTCGTGATAATAAAAGAGGGGGGGGCACATTATACCAAGATATGGTTCAGAAAGTGAGCTCGAAATTGAGCGGGTGGAAAGCTGATTCCTTGTCACCGGCTGGAAGAACCATTTTTAATACAATTCGCGATGCAAACCAATTCTTTTATTATCTTATGCATACTGTCCTCCTTCCAAGTTTTGTTTGTGATGTGTTGGATCAATGCAATCGAAGTTTTCTTTAGGGGAGTACAAAAGAATAAAACAAAGTTAGTCTGGTGGTGTGGAAAGATGCATGCCAAACAAAATGGGTAGGGAGGCTCGGTTTGCGCAAAGCTCAGGACATGAATATCAATATTCATCTTTTAGCGAAGCTTAGTTAGGAGATGTTTAACCGGTTTGATGAGCTCTGGGTTTAGGTGATGAAACACAAGTGTGTCTTGTAATTATGATTTTCTTCGAGTTTCACTGAAACATGGTTCTTTTTTTTCTTTTTATTTATTTATTTTTTTAAAAGAAATTTTTTTTTTTTTTTCCTGTGGGTAAACTGGTTCTTCTTCCACTCGGTCTCCCATTCTTAAAGGGAGGGATTTTCTACCATGTGGCCTTCGCTGGCAAGTGGGAAATGGTGAAACAATACGTTTTTAGTTGAACGTTTGTGTGCTTGACTCCCTTTGGCAAGGATATCGAAGGTGAACCCTGCTCTAAAAGAAACAGATTTGCTTGGGAAAGACTGCTTCACTGCCAGTGAAAATTGGAGTTGACCGCTTTTGGAGGATAAAATCCCACTAAGAGGTGAAGTTACACTTGCAAGGAATTTTCACTTCTTCGGCAATTTGAAGCAAACAATAGACTCTTGTGAGGGGCAAACTCTGGGGCGTTTTTACGTAAATGAGCAGAGGTTCATGTGAAAATTTGCTGAGGTGGGTAGTCGTGAGAGATATGAAGAAGCACACTGGGGGACTTTAGAGCATGTTTTGCATGGCTGTGTCTATGGTATTTGCATCTAGAATGCTATATTTTTGTGTTACAGCCTTTGAATTTTGTCTTGCAACAACTTTGAGTGATTGACTCAAGGATGATTGTTTTGAACACACTTGATTCACTGGTCCAGGTTGTTCCTCTCAAATTATTTTCATCTCAACCTATATGGGACTAGAGAAATGTGTGCCTCTTCTCTGAAAGTAAGACCATCCTTGGCTCAAGGGTAAGATAGCTTGATTACTTTGTTGCAACAGGACTCTGTGAGTGTGGCCTTGCTGAGGGGCAGATCATCTGAAATTTATTTGTTATGCTTTTGTTAGTTTGGTTTGTTTCCCCCCCCCCCACACTTTTACATTTGTTCATGTAAAATAAATAAATAAATAATTGATGATATTTACTTTTTTGTCACTAATATCATATATATTATTCAAAGTGATAATTTAATTGATAATTTGATATATATTTTTTATATTAATCTGAATTTGAGTTTTTTGTTTATTATATTTATCTTGATATTAGATTTTAAATTTATTATCTCTGAAATTGGACACAGAGGTATTTAAAATTTTGTTAATAAGTAATTTTTTATTTTAGTTTATAAATATTATAATTAACATATTTATTATATTTTTTTTAATTATATATATATATATATATTAATTTAAAAGAAAAAAAAACTTTTGTTGAGTAGGATTGGAGATGATATTAAAGTGTTTGCTAAAAATAAAGCTTAATCCCTTGAAAATCAATTAAATAATTGTCGAAAAACAAGCTTGCGCTGCCTCGTTGAAGGCGTGACAAAATCCCAAAAAAAAAAAAAAACAGAGAGAGAGAGAGAGAGAGAGAGAGAGAGAGTCAAGGAAAACATTAATGTTTCTTTGTCTGTCACTCCCTCCTCCTAACAACTACCTCTTGCTTTCGGCTATTGACTCCTCCTGTGAGTCGGTGATGGCTGAAGAAGATGTCTGAACTTCGTTCAAGTGTTAGAAGATGAAGCATAGCGCTCTTTCATCTCTATCCCCACTGTCTTCGGCAACGCTATGTTATAATTTTGAATGAGCCCATTTCCCTCTTGTAAGCTTCAAGTCCTTTTTTATGCTTCAAAGTCGTTCATTTTAATTGGGTCTCTGGGTAACCAACCAGAGAATTAGGGTTTCCATCTTTCCTTTCCGCACGACGTTTCGATTTATTTTTATATTTTTTTGGTCTTTAGAAATATCGCTTTGCTAATCGAGGGATGCAGAAGAAGAGAAACAATATATATATGTGTGTGTGTATATATATATATATATATATGCGTGCGTGTGAGTGCTGTCTCTTATACACATCTAGATGTGTATAAGAGACAGCACTCACACGCACGCATATATATATATATATCTGTCTCTTATACACATCTAGATGTGTATAAGAGACAGCACTCACACGCACGCATATATATATATATATATATATATATATATGCGTGCGTGTGAGTGTGTGTATAAACTGCTCTCTCTTTTTTTGGCGGGAAAGAAATTCGTTGTTCTGTTCTGATAATCAGTTGTCGATCCATTTTCTTGTTATAGGGTTTGGAAAGTGGACACAGTCGAAATGGGGTTGATCTCTAAGCAAGTTTGTGCGCTTGTTTTTGCTTGTGTTATGGTGGGGTCTGTGGCATCTCAATCAGTAAGATTGCCAAGTTGCAAATTTCCTTTTTCCAGTATTTCTTTGTGAATTAATATTTCTGAATCATGATTTTTGTGTTTTAGATACCTGCTAATGGGAGTGTTCAGAGTCAACTGATCATTTCTGAGAATGTGGGCAGTAAAGGTTTGAATATATAGTCCCTTTGGTCGCTTTACTGGAAATGTTGCACCATTCTCTGTTTCTTGAATTATCTGCCTTTCGTGAAAGTTGGTATTATATCTTCACTTTGATGCATGGGAAGGCCCTTGGTTAGTGAAAAGAAATAATAGTGTCTATGATCTCCTAAAGAAACGATATGTCTGGTAAGCATGATCTTAGCAAAGGAGAGAAATGGAACACATATGCTAGGTGGATGTAAGACTGAAATGTTTATGATCAGATTAACCTGATTCATACTGCATTGTATTGACATAAAAAGGTGAGAAATATTATTATTGCCACCCTGATTGCCAGACAAGATTTTCCCAGGTGACATTAATGGCTATAAATTTTTGTCCTTTGCTGCCTTAACACTTGCTCAATGTCACTGATGTAATCATTGCAGGATGTAGTTTATGCTTTGTTGTGTCAAACAGTTTTGGATGTACCTTTCTTTGGGTGGATTGTTATGAATGTCCTAATAGGCCAAGGTGATCCTCATGGTTTGTTTGAAATCCAGTCTTGCTATTATCTACTAAACATTGGATATTCTGGTTGACAGGATGGTGCCATTCTGGATGGCATATCAATCCAAATAAGAGTAAGTGCTTCACATATATTGGAAATTCTCAGTCATGGGATGAGGCAGAAACCCAATGCAGAGGTTATCATGGACACTTGGCAGCATTGACTTCATCAAAAGAACTAAGATTTGCTCAGGAGTTGTGTGCCCAAAAATTCAATAGCTGTTGGGTTGGAGGGAGAGGCATTGGTACTATTGATGCTTCTAATTGGACATGGTCTGATAATGAATCACATTGGGATGATTCACTTTATGATGGTTATCAATTTCATTCAAATTGCACCAGTTTGTTATGCTCCAATAATACTGCAGCTGATTGGTGTACATTGCTGACTAATGGGACCACACATCTTGTGGGGGAGAGATGTAACAGTTCCCATGCTTTTATTTGCATGCGTGATGTTGGTATGCCCTTGCTTAATGCATCTGTGCTATATTTTTGTCATCTCAAAAACGGCTTACATCTACATTTCCTGTTAATAACACATTCACATTGTGATTTTGCAATATCCTGTTTTCACTGTTTGGATCTTAGTAACTGTTTGACTGAAAAATATTATTTTGTTGATTGCTTGAGAAAATTTTTTGAGTTCCTTCATTCCTTCACTTTTCATTTGCAGAGAGCAAATGTTATCACATGCACTGCCACAAGGAATACCTCATCATTCTTGGTGTTGTTAGCGGATTGATCCTCTGCACAACGTTAGCTGTTGTTATTTGGCTTCTAGTGTATAGACGTAGCAAGAAGCGTAGAAAGTCCTGGAGGTTCACCAATCCAGCAGCTTCTGCATTAGTTCCTCCATCATGGAGAGTCTTTGCTAGTGAGGAACTGAGGTCGATTACAAAAAATTTCAGTGAAGGAAATCGTCTTCTTGGAGATGCAAAGACAGGTGGTACATATAGTGGCCTTCTACCTGATGGATCAAGGATTGCAGTCAAGAGGTTGAAGAGATCTAGCTTTCAGAGGAAAAAGGAGTTCTATTCTGAGATTGGAAGAGTTGCAAGGCTTCATCATCCAAATTTGGTGGCTATCAAAGGATGTTGCTATAATCATGGTGATCGCTACATTGTCTATGAGTTTATAGTTAATGGCCCCCTAGATAGATGGCTATACCACACACCAAGGGGAGGTAGGAGCCTGGACTGGGCTACAAGGATGAAAATTGCGACAACACTTGCTCAAGGAATTGCGTAAGTGTAGATCCTTCAGACTATTTTCTATTTTGAATCTGTGGACTGCATATGCTGGTGATAATGGCTCTGTAAGCATTAATAGAAGGAACTTTAGATCTGTTTTGGTGGTAGGGGTGGAGGCAGTATTCTTATAATCATCATCTTGGTTATTGGTCACACCTGTAGCTTGTCTATTTTATTTTTAGCTGCCTTTTCTTTTTCTGATTGTTTGCATATCAAAAATCAAAACAATTAAGATTTTGGGTTAATTGAGTATATAACAGTGAGTTTTTACAATAGAAAACTATTTTATAAGGATATATGGGTAACTTTCCCATATTATTTTCACTGTGTCTTAGCTTTATTGTATCATGTGTATGCCCCATCACGTCATTTGCAATATATATACTAGCTACAGTCATTATAGATCAGAAAACAGAAAGACTGAGGATCAATTTCAGGCTATGTTTGGTGATACATGTAGAAGGTGCTTGCATTATTGAACTTGCATAACATTCATGTAGAATTCATTGGATTTAAATGAGGCATAAACAATAGCACTTTTTTTTCACTGATGAAAGACCTGCTGATCCTTTTTTTTTTTTTTTCTCTATCTGTGAAGAAAGTGTTCCTCTAAAGGATTGGTATTTTAAATGATTTAGGGGTATCTCTGCATCTACCATACACAAGAGAGTAAGCAATAATTTGTTCTATTAGGAAATAATGGAGTGGTTGTCTGTCTTAGCAATTATTGTAAGCTGTGTGATTAAGTTGCTGTAAACCTTCTCATTTGATTGATCTCATCCATTTGTATCTTGGATAGGTTCTTGCATGATAAGGTGAAGCCACATGTTGTGCACCGAGACATTCGTGCTAGTAATGTGCTCCTTGATGAAGAGTTTGGAGCACATTTGATGGGTGTTGGTCTTTCTAAGTTTGTGCCATGGGAAGTAATGCATGAGAGAACAATGATGGCAGGTGGCACATATGGATACCTTGCTCCAGAATTTGTTTACAGGAATGAGCTTACAACTAAGAGTGATGTTTACAGCTTTGGAGTACTGCTGCTGGAAATTATTAGTGGGAGGAGGCCCGCACAAGCAGTTGATTCTGTAGGTTGGCAGAGCATATTTGAGTGGGCCACACCTTTGGTCCAGGCACACCGCTATCCTGAGCTCTTGGATCCTCACATAGCTTCCTCTTCTTCATATGTTCCTGAATCTGGCATCATTCAGAAGGTGGTAGACCTTGTTTATGCCTGCACACAGCATGTCCCATCAATGAGGCCAAGAATGTCTCATGTTGTGCATCAACTGCAACAGTTGGCCCAGCCACCCATTTGAAAGTGAATCTGATTGAACTGGAGTGATATATGGCAGCTTGTTATGACACTACTAAAAATCAGCATGGGCATTTTTCTCGCAGTTGTTGAGGGTTGGCATTGATTTTGCCGTATTTCGAGAAGCAAGAGTGAAGAACTGTCTTTGACTCTAGTGTACTGAAACACTTTCGATATAGTGATGCAGTTAGTGTTCTGGTAATTTATGTTTGTTTCGATCAAAAATCGACTGATGTTTTAGATAATGTAGACAAAGTACCATGCTCAATGCCATTTGTTTAAAGAATTTCATTTTGGAAGTGCGCTGATGACAGAACTTAGAAGTAAATTTTCAAGTTTCACTTACATTACCACTATATATATATATATATATATATTTTCCTGTTTTTACTCGGAGAAATCTCTTATGATAATCATCCACGTCCGCCTCTGAAACGTATCTCAATCAGCATAAAATTAATCAAATCCTTGCTAACGAAGAGCAAGCTAAACCTTTTGTGGAAAGCGAACCGTTTGCCAGCTCAGAATCTATTGAAAGCAAGTCGTTGTCAAGCTGAGGTGGTCGAGGTTAATAAGTCCTACTTGGATTGATGGATCCACGCAAGTTATGAGAACGATCATTTTTAGCACCAAAAAAAAAAAAAAAACACTCTCTCGGAGTAGGGTCTGCCTATAACCTGCATTTTGACCGTTCCCCTTATTTCATCTTGATTTTCGCGAGTAGCCTGTTGCTCCTTTCCACTGTTGATCCCCTGTGCAAGTCCAATTGCCACATTGTGGCATTGCCCTTCCTTTCCCCGCATCCACGCATAGTATTAGCTAGGAAAAATGTTATGTGGGTGTGATTCCGTCACAATAGATTGTAATAGATGAAATTATTTCCTGTACATATAGTTTAGAGATATAATTATTCACAATTGGTTCTCAAGAAATGCCAAGATTGTCAAACCAGCTGCCCAAACGTCGTTGTCAAGTACATATTCTGCAGGAGAATGACTTATGCCTCCACGACAGCGGACAAATAGCATTCCAACCTGCTCAAAACATGCACAACATAGCTCAGAAGCAATCAGAGTGGAAAAAGCCGCTGTTTAAAAGCCTCAAGTGAAGCCAAAGAAAACAAACCTTGGTTAGATGGGCCATGGCCATTGCATCGTGTCCTGCCCCACTCATTAGCACAGGCACTTCATCTTGAATCTCACTGGCCATTCTCTTGACTGCTGCAGTAGCAGCATGCTTAAGCTGTGAACTTAATTCAGAGTCACAGATCACTGCGTTTGCATTGTGCTGAGGCAGTTCATCGCAAGAAGATTATTGATGAATTATACCATGTGAGAAACAACATGCATAAGCTAATGTTAGGCTTCACCTTACGCTCAATGTGGCATGAAACAAGACGCCTCTCGCATATTTGATAAATCCGTTGAGATAACTCATAGAGAACAGCTTCCCTTCCCATGTCATCTACTACACGCAAATCCACACTGAATGTTACCTGCAATTGTTTAAACAAACATATTAACAATCCAGGAATCACATGAACAGGATGCATCCCTATGAGTGCTTTATTGATCATTATGGGCCCAGTACAACAGTTTCTTACCTGGCCTGGAATGACATTGCTTGCACTTGGCCATGTGGATATCTCTCCTACAGTACAGACAAGCGAGCTGGAAAGTGCCTCCATGTTTGGATCACTACAATGCCCATCATAAGATAAAAAGCCTTTGGGATCTTTACAAAGGCTTTCCAACAATACAATTAATTCAGCAGCAGCAGCCATTGGGTCTCGACGCAGAGACATTGGAACTGTTCCAGCATGCCCTTGCAAACCTTTCACAGTAACCTGAAAATTTTATGCATATATGATTGATCATAGAAAACCTATGTATTGACTATATATTGATCAATTGGAGGCTTGGACACTGCATTCATCTCAATTTGGACCAGATAAAAGGCTCATGGGTCATATTTATGAAAGTCAAACTACCAATTTTCTTTTCATGATTCATGAGAAATAATCATCCCAGTCACAACATATGTACCTTTAGCCGTGTCTGTCCAGCAATGCCTTTGACAACACCAAGGGGAAAACCAAGCCATTCTAGTACAGGCCCTTGCTCAATATGAATCTGCCACATTGACAAGTACAGGAGAAGATACAGGCTCAGCATACTCTAAGCACAAAGTTGATGTCACCAAGCATCATAACTGAATTTCAATATCTCAAAAAAGGGCATTTTATTGCGAGGTATAGGGAAGAAGCAAATGCAAGCAGCAAAAGAGGTTGCTTACGAGACATATCTGCAAACTCTAGGTCACAATAAAGCAACCATACCATTATGCCAAGGCTCACCCTTCTCAAATTTCAATATCTAATTAATAAAAATCAATTGCCACAAAGATAAGGGCATAAGATACCTCAATATAACCCCAGACAGATTTTGGATTGTATTTGAGTTGTACTAAGGTTTCTTGTGTAATGTCAATTGATTTTTCCTTGAGAGCGTCTTGAACTGTTACACCTCTGGATGACACATAAACGTAACGATAAACATCAATATAGGTAGCTAACACATGTGGGTTAATGGGTTTAGCAATGGAACCTTTTGTCAGATATTTGCATGGCTGAAACTGGTAAAATACCAGCTACAGCAGAACTGCCCAGGAAAGTAGATTGAAACCTCACTCCCTCTTCATCACTAAATGCAATGACCTGCAAGGTGATAGAATGAAAATCCAATGACCACCTACAACTTATCTATGTGAGATAGTGCACCTCTAAAAACAAATAGCAACTCCTGAAAGACTGTTAGAAAAAGGAAATTGTGATGACTATAGAGAGAAGTCAAACTGCTAAGGTTCACAGTGGTAGCAGAACCTCTGCTCACCTCAATTGGCCGTTTTAATTTCCTTAACATTCCATTGTTTTTCAAAACCTTTAAAGCTGACAATGCTGAGATTAAACCTAACGATCCATCAAATATCCCAGCATCAACCACAGTATCCTATTTCATGAATAGAATTGTCAACCATGAGTTCTAATGCACCTTATATGTTGCCTCGCAACAAGTTCTGTTAAAAGAAATGCTATAACAAAGTTGAAGATCAGGACAAGGAAAATTGAGGGAGTGAGAAAGAAATACTATATGAGAACCGATCAATAAAGCCTCGGCACTTGTATTTGATCCCTCAACTCGGCCATGTACATTGCCCATGCAGTCTGTCCATCTGAAATTCACACGTGCATTGTTCAAGAGCTTCAGGTCACTTACTCAAGCAGCAAAAATTTAGAAGGAAGAAAAGAAAAGGGAAAAGCTGACGTTGTCAAACCAGCATCTTCCATCCAACTATGAATAAGATTTCCTGCCCTTATAGAAGCTGCACTCATGAATGTTCTCTCAAGATAGCCATTGGCATCACTTACCTGTTAATTTAGTCAATCTCAACAAGCATATTAACAATCAGTAGTAAGAACTAGTATGTAGTTTATTGGATACGATATGATCTCATATAACAGGTATTGGTTACTCTTGGTTAGTTGAAACCCTTTGATGCACAATTGCTATTGCAATATGCGATCTTGGAAGATATGGTCCTACAAGTTTTACAAATTGCAAAGCTGTATGTAGCATTAATCAGACCTAGAGTGTGTGTTTTGGTTGCTTTGGATCATTGTGCGCATAACTATATTTGATACACATTCATGTTCCAGATAATTGGATAGATGGTCTTCAAATAAGACAAATGCTACCGATAAGAAAGGGAACGGAAAGAAATCTAAAGTATGCAGGCCCAAAACAGGGCTGTTGGTGTCTTTCCACCGTTAACCATTAAATCCATCATACATATCGCATGTATATCTAAACTATAACCAAACCAACTTTCAAGTTCCATCTAGAGTCACATTAACAATGACGCATGCAACAAGGACACGCTCGAATATGAATCTTACAACCATAGTTTACAAGCGAATCACGGCAACTGAAAATAGAACAGAAAAGCTAACACCTTTCCAAGCTCATTGAGTCTCGCTACTGCTTCATCCTTCAATATTTCCTTATACAAATAGTCACTTCTCCTTTCAACATCTTCTGTTAACATGCATACACACTTCACATTTCAGTGCCAAAATGACAACAAGAACAGAAACTAAAAGAAAATAAAGGACTTACCAGAGAAGGAGTCAGCCAGAGCAGAAGCTGAAAGTGTTGACAGGAGATAGAGCACCAAAAACGGCCGTAAAACGTATAAACTACTCTTGATTAAGCGAGTTTTTGGTCTAATTCGCGAAATTGTCATGTCCGACCCGGCGGCAAAGCTGGCAAATGCCATTTGGCAAGCGACCTCACAAGCCGCCGCCGCCGCCTCCTCGAGTCACCGGCTATTTCTGGTCTCTGTTTTCTTTTTCTTTTCTTTTCTCCTTTTTTGCCGGTGAACCGGGCCCGTATGTTACGTATTGTCGTTCAGTTGTGTGGCCCTCGAGTGTTGCACGGAAACCTCTTGTCTCAGTGGGCCCTCAACAAGACGTACCGGTTCGTGACGTGGCACGCACGAGGCGTCGATGACGGGTGTTTTGGTCCGTAAAGACAAAAAGCGCGTGCGCAGATATCTGTGTCGCCCCCACGTTATCGTTCCGTATTAAACCTAATGTTTTGAAAATCAAATCCGTATTTAACTTAAATTTAAATTAATAAAAATAATATTTAATAATAATAATAATAATAAATATTTTTATTAATAATTATTATATGTAATATATTTTTTTAAAAAATTAATTATATATTAATAAAAAAATTAATTTCATTCATCATATTTAAAGACTTTTATAATTATATTCATTTTATTTTTTTAAATCACTTATTAAGTTATTTTATTAGTTATAAATTATATTTTTTTTATTAAATCTCCTTACATGATAACAACTTATATATTACCTATTAGATACATATTTTTCTCAGTGTTACGTTATCAAATCAGTTGTTGTAATATAAATTTCAATTTTTTAAAAATATTTAAAAATTTAATAAAATAAAAATATTATAATATTATAATTATTTATTTCTCCTCATTTAATTCTCTTTTTATTATTTTTATTTTTAATCATTAAATAGAGAAAAAATAATTAAAATATTTTTTTAATATTTTTTTTAAAAAATTAAAATTTATGTTATATTGGTAAATTTAATAATGTGATGTTAACAGAAAAATATATTTGTCATGCAACTTATAATTAATTGTCATATGGTAACAATTAATGAAAAATATTTAATTTGAGTTAAATTTAATTAACAAAATAATGTGTTGAATGACTTAAAAAAATAAAATAAATATAATTATAAAAAATTTCAAACTAATAGGTAACTTTACTCATTTTTTTATATTAATATTTTTTATTGATTAAATTAAAATTTTAGATAATATTCATAATTTAATTACAAATTTAAATAAATTTTAGAATTTTATAATAAATTAAATAAAATTTTAAGGTTAAATTATAATTTTTAATAAGTAAAGTCAACATTAATCTCATCATAAATTAAAACAATTTTTTTTGTTTTTTAAGTTGCCAATTTTAAAGTCAAATTAAACCAATAACACGATCAATTAACAATTGAATGGATCCAATTAGGTTTAATTTTAAAAACATTAATTAATCTTAAAATCATTCCTTTCTTTAATTTACTAATGTGTGGACTATAGATCAAAATAATAACATATGATACAAAATAATATGAAATTATTTAAATATAATAAATTTTCATATTATGCATAAAATAATTTTTCACTAAATATATAATATTTTATAAATAAAATATTATATTAATAATTATTGTATATATATTGCTATAAAATATATTTATATTATATAAAGTATTATTCATATAAAATAATTTGTTACATATTATGTAAAATTGTATTGTATTTGAGTGAGTTCGTAAAATGTGTATTGAAGAATGTTTTCTTTCAGAATAAATAGAAATCTTACTTGTCTTAAAATGGAGAAAAATGTGTTATAACACTACAACAAGAATTGATTATATAATTTTAATATATTAATATGTAATAACAAATATATAACCAACTTTAATTTGATGATTATGTAAATTTAATTATATTTTATATTTATGTATTTAATAAATTTTTAAAATAAATAATTTTATTATACATAAAAAGTTAACTTGACGTGGTTTATAAAAAATTTATATTTTATTATCATAACATGTTATATATTCATATATAATTTGATTATTATCTTTAATTATTAACACTAAAAATGTACAATTCAATGGCTTATACATAACATTTTTCTCATATTTTGATGGACCAATCTACCCTTACTTGCTTAGTTTCTTTTCTTATTCTTTCCTTTTTATTTTTTAAATGAAAGCTTGTATGATAATTGCATAATTTTATACAAATCAAAAAAAGGGATAATTTATGTATTAACAAGACTACATTGCAATGCAATATGATAGGATATGAAAAATTCATCCAATGATTTATATTTTATTCATTATTAAATTTAATATTTATTTTTTTCTTCATTCAATTTTAATTTAGTTTAATTAAATTATTCAACTTATATTACATTTCAATTTAATCATTATCACTTAATTAAATAAATATTCATTAAATTTACTCTAAAAATTTTATTTTTATTCATTTAAAACCTATAATTTAATTTTGATCAATTACTAATTTTATATGATAAAATTATTTAGATCATTTAGTAGTATTTGATACAAAGATAATGAAAATAATTAAAAAGAACATCATTAAATATCTCAAATATTAATAAAAATTATCCTATCTTGAAGTTCAAAAATTTGAAATTAGAAATGTTGAGAATTGTTTCTATATTTTCAAGTTATTGTTATTTCTATTATAGTATATAATTTAAAATAATTTATCATTTTAATAAATTAAATGTTAATTGAATAAAAATAAAGATAAGTTTATTGATAAATAAATGTACTTTACCAGCCGAGGAGGCTTAGGTTATTTATTCGACTCCGCATCCGCGCGCCATCGTAGTCTGCGACTGCCATTAGATTTTCCGGCGCAAGCGGTAATTTCTTCTTTGAACCCTTTTGTTTTGCTTTTTTTTTTTTTTTTTTCATTTCCCCCTTCTCATGCCGTTGACGTTATTGGGATATTGGTGGTGTTCACATCATGTTTTTGAGAAAATGCAATGCAAGAGGCTTGAAGTTAGTTCAGTGTAAACCATTAGACTATCCAATTAAGGAATCTTAAATCGAGAGACACGTTCAGATAAGTTGGAGAGGAAATAATGCTATTGTACGGTAGGTTGATGTATAAGTAGATGTATTTACTTTGAAATTGTTTCCTTGTTCAGGCAAAGGAAAAGGCTTTAGAAGAATCTCACCTGCAATGGAGAGGATTTCTGCGGCTTGTGCCATGGAATGGAGCATTGAGCTGGAGAAGGGCCTGCGCTCCAAAAGACCCGGTCAGTTCACTCTTCAAGTTTCTTTTTTTGATAGCATTTATTTTTTGAGAGGCAACGTATTTGGAAGATTCAAGTCCTTTATTCATACTTGGGAGCATTTTTGGCTTGACCCAGTTGAGAGGCAAGAGGCTTCAAGATATAAAGTTTTGAAATTTTCTTTAATTCAGGTCAATCAGTTGAATCAATACTACAACTTGGGCCAAAACTTCAGCGTTGGAGTAGAGAACCACAACCGACAATGGCCGTGTATAATGCGTTTGACTTGGTTCCAGGAGAGGATAGGCTGTTTGCCAATGCCATCCTCCTAAGGCTTGCTCATGCCTTTGTGTCTGGTGATAAAGATATGAGAATTTCTGTTGTCAAGGTTTTCTTATCAGAGCTCCGAGGTCGCAAGAAGGAAAAGAAAAGCAAACAATACAAAGGGATTCTGTCGAAGGCTAGGGTGCACAATCATATGGAACTTCTAAAAAGAGTAAAAGTTGTTTTTGATACTGGGGATGCTGAGTCAAGAGCTCTTGCATTGGTTCTTTTTGGTTGCTGGGCTGATTTTGCAAAAAACAGCGCTCATATACGATATCTGATACTTTCTAGCTTTGTCTCTTCTGATATATTGGAGGTGAGGTCAGTAATTTGTCTTATTCTTGAAATGCAATACTGTTTTCTGTGATCATTATCCCTATTATGTCCAAGGTCATTGAAACAAAAATCTGAGATCCTCCTCTCTCTCTCTCTCTCTAGGCAGTTGATATGTGTATGTGACATTCTATCTGCAGTCCTTTGGTTCAGTTTTGTTGTTCTTTCAGTGGGGTTTTTTCCTTAATGCATGGAATGCATATATGTGCCACTGTTTTACCACCTTATGCACACTATTTGCATTGTAGGTAACAATGTATTACTAATTCAGAGGGCTTGAAGTGCATTTAGCATCAGGACCATAATTATTGCTGTGATGACAGTTTCAAGCATTGGGAGTATTCAGGAATGAAATTATGAACATAAAGATTTTATCAGAATATGATGTTAACTTGTTTTTAGCATCAGACTAACTTACATCAACGTAAAGAATTTACATTCATTTCATTTTTGAAATGTTATGATATCATCATTAGAAAGAATGAAAGGGCACTTATGCTGGAATTCTGTAATTGACCATGTTACTGGAGTAAGGTTTTCCTGGTGGATGTTTCCCTTCTATTACAATTAAATGATTCTCTTCAGGAGCATTGGAATTGATGTGCTGCCTTTCTTTTGCAGGTAAAAGCGTCTTTGTTTGCTGCAGGTTGTTTTAGTGAGCTGGCAGATGACTTTTCAGTTGTTGTCTTAGAGATGATGTTTAATATGTTGACATCATCTGAAACCTCATTGACAGTAAAACTAGCTGGAGTACGAGTTTTTGCAAAGTTGGGTTGTTCATATTCAATTGCCCATAATGCATATAAGGTTCTGTCTCTCCTCTATTTCTTTGCAGCTGCAAATTTTTTTATATAGATGTTATTTTGCAAGATGCTGTGGGATGCTCTCCCGCTGTATCCCCCTCTTCTCACCAGAATAGAGGGAACTTGGGAGCTCTGATCCAAGTAGTTTTGAGTATCCTTCCGTGGGCACATAATTGTATATGTTCTTTGTAGCAAGTCATAGGGGAACTTATGTGTGTTATGGTGTGTAAAAATTAGGATAATAGGGATTGGTTGTATGTTATAGTGTGTTTGAATATTATAATGAGATGCCAACAATACGAAAAATGTCTATACTGATTTTTATGTGTTATCAAAAGCATGTCTTGACTCTGGGTTAATAGTTTGGGTTACAAAGGGAAATGATTTTTGACACCTATGTTTTCCTTCTAGAGTTAAAATCTTGCCTTTGTGAGTCAGTGTTTAGTTGGGGAAAATTGATATCTCAAACACATATTGCTGCTTGTAGAATATCTGCTTTTAGCACATACAGCTCATCAGCAAATGGGATGAGTTAGAAACAATCCAAGTTTTTCTTCATTTGAGAATATGAAATACACAGTAAACTAAGTGAACATCTAGAATCATGTCACAGAGTGATTGTGTTGGTAGAATCTCTTACTGTTGTCCTTGTGTATCTCTCTCAAGTTCCATAACATGATACTAAACTTTAGATTGTTGCAGACAGGTCTAAAGCTGGTTGTGGACTCTTCAGATGAGGAGTTCTTAATTGCAATTCTTGTTCCTCTCTCTAAACTTGCTTCAAAATCAACATTTCTTCTATCTGAACAGGTACCCTTTCAAAACTCGACAGTTTTCAGCAAGTATTTTAGTTGAGCATGAACTCCTCGAATTTCTAATTTGCTTTCTCTTGACTAAAACCTTTTGGCCTACTGACCTCATACAGGCATAAATTCCTTTTTTCTTTTGGTGTGTAACTTTAGTGGGGGAAATAAGACCTAGCAGATTTAAGAGTGTGCTCTCATTCTAACAAACACACCTGTTCATGCACACAATCTAATTTTTGCATTTCTAACTGAAAGTTCATGCAGTTTTTATTGATTATATGATAAAGGGCTTCTTACAATCCATTCTTCTTGATTAAAAGTATGCAAAACGTAAAGCTAGAGTTGCTATTTAAAGTTCTTTAATTTTCTGTTTTGATGCAGGTGGACTTGCTCTTCTTGTATCTTAACCAAGATAAAACTTTGAGACTGCAAGCAACAGCATTGAAGTGCCTTCACCTCATATTTGTAAGAGGTGCTTGTCAGTCTTCTGTTAGTTCACATGCAATCAAAACTTTACTTAGAGCAGCAGATGACTCTAACCTTCCATCTGCTCTGCAATGTGAAGCTTTACAGATCTTGCATAAGGTGTTTTTTTTTTGGTTTTTTCAACTCATCCGGTGAAGTTGTGATTCCAGTCCCAAAGTTGGAATCTATTGACTCATTCTCATATTATTCATTTGCAGATGCTTTTAGTTAGACTGCCTAATATGCCTTATGAAAAATTGCCCGAATTTGCTCATTTATTGACCATTGTTGAGAATTCAATCGAGTCTGCAACAACATCCAAAACTCTGATGGCATTTGGAATTCTGGTGGATGTATCCAGAAAGCTTCGTGGAAGAACAGAAATTTACTCTGTTTCATATTGTTCCTCTCTGCAAACGCAGATCATCTCGAAGATTATTGATCAAATTATCATATTGATCAAGCCATTAATGGATCTTTGTCAAACAAATACTAGAGTAGTATTTCAGGAAGTTCGAAGTCTGCTTAATCTTCTTCTTATTCTTGTTGGAGAAAATCCTGAATTAGGTGTCTTGGTGCTGGATCAAATTAGATTAGTAATTGAGCATCTTGTGGATGAGCATGAAAGCACCATGGCTGTGAGGCAAGTAAATTTATCAATTTGTGGGGTTCCAGATTGTAATGGAGAAGAGAGCTATGCCATGGTTCTGAAGATGCTATATAATGTATGCATATTTTCTGTAACTTGCATTGAAAATCTCTATGAAGTCAGTGCTATCACTACTCAATTGCTTGATAAGGTAAAGCTTTTGGTTGAGAGTGTACATCAGTTCAGCTTATTTGCTTGCTATACGCAGATTATCTATTCTAGACTGTTGCGCTCTCAATGCTTTCGGGGTTGTATTGTCAACCAAGATTGGGAAGCCTGCAACCTTGAGATGCACAGGGAAAATTCAACTGGTAATCACTTGGTTAGCTATGAAGTTTTCACTAATGAGTGTGCAAAGAAAATGTTGGGGGTCAGCAATAATTGGCCTGCGTATCGAGTTGGGACATTTGCAGCGTGTCATGGAACATGGATCACAGCTGCATTTATATTTGAGCAACTAATAAATAAGGTTCAATCTGAATTGTGCTCCAACTGGTTAAAATCTTTAGTGCAATTTTCTCAATCTGAGAGGAAGATTCAGCTGTTACTGTTATCAAGACTAGCATCTGGTTTTAAAAGTTGCCCACAAATGGGAGAAATTTCCATGGGTCTGGAAAATTTTTGGGATGTCTTTGGTGAAATTGGGGCCAAAACTGGCCAGAGTTTCATTGAGAATATCACTGAAGTGCTTGTTGGGGCTTATCGTGGTATTTGTTCTTCAAGGGAAACTCTGTTATCTGTTGACATATTCAATAAATCATGTTATTTCCAAAGATGGCTTCTGGCTTTGAGAGCAAGACTTTTAGGAGCTGTGGTGGATGCACTTAAACTCATGGGCAACTTCACACTTAAAGAAAAGGATGTGAGCAGCAATGACCAAGTTAAGGAAAATAGTAGGCCCAATATTCTCAATTCTCTCCGGCAAGTTATTCAAGTATCTTTCCAGTTACTGAAGCTAACAGAGGAAATTGATCTAGTTGCCTCATCTTTCATTGGCATGGACAGCAGAAGTTCAAAAATTATTACTGTACTTGCATTTAGTTGTTCGATATTGGCTTTCTCTACTGGATTTTCTGTGTCCGTTTCAAACCTGCCTGCTAATGAACTATTAAGAGCTAATGGTCTGGAAATCTCTAAGGACTATTTTAAAGCAATGCTAATACAAAGTTTGGTTGCAAGGTTGCACCTTATAGACCAAGAAGCCTGTTCCAATCTGTGGTTGCTTTTAGAGCATGGTGAACGGCCCAGAGACTGTTTTCATTGGCAGCCTAGAAAACAAGTCCTGGACCTTGGTGATGAAGTAAGAGATGCTCTAGATGTTTGTAATTATGCTATCTCTGGCGTTGTTGGCTTGCAAAAAGAGGCAAAAGGAATGCAAAATAGGGAGATTTTATTGCAAGTTACTGAGGATGGTCTGCAGCTTCTATTGAACATTATCATGAAGTGGCTGCACATCCCTTTCAGGGTCCCCAAGTTTTTTTTTAAAGTGAGGTATGTTTATCAGTTCCCCAAAAACATAGTTCTTTTTAGAATGGGTAGAACATGAAATAGAACATTGTTATTAGAAATTCCCTTTGTTAGTGTTATTTTGTTCCTCTCACGACTCATTTCCATTTTTGTCTTGGAACTGTATGAGTTCTAGCCTATCATATGTTTTATGCCTGACACAAAGGCATCCTTCATCTCCATGGGGCAGGTTTACTGAATTTTTTGTATGCATAACCTATTTCAAACTTTATGGATCAATGGCATGTTCCACTTTTCAGCAATCCATCTTTCCTTTCTAATGCACCTCTTGGTCAATTAGTTCTGCAACCTTCAGGGACTTGTAATGGCATGGATGAATTTTCTTCCACTCTTTGAATTCCATTAGTTTATCGATCCCTGGGAACATAAAGCAAACAAAGCAATATTAGTATGTTACCTTTATGCTGTTTGAGTTTGTCACTACAACAGCATCTAACTTGTGGCATTGACATAAAAAAACCAGGCCTTGCGCTGGGTCAGAGCTTTTTGCTTTCAATGCAGACTCTGGAAACCCAAAGGAATTATTCATCAAGCCAGGCTTCCACTTATCATTAAACCTTTGTGTGCAATTGAGGAATATGGCACCAGATTTTGTCAGTCGTCTATCGGAGTTGTATTGCGTCCTCTGTTCCAGTGTGTCTCTAAAGGGGGAAAACATGGGGCAAGTTCCGTCAAATTATGGAGCTCGGGAGCCTGATGACATGGTTCAAATGAACAAAAAACTGTTTCAGTTTGTAACCCACTGTACGAAGGAGGAGGACATTAAACATGACAGGAAGAGAAATGGTGACCACATGGTTTACACGTTTGCATGTTTTGAGATGTATGGTAATGGGCAAGGCTTCGCAAGTTGCCTGTTGGATGTTTCTGATTTTCCGTTGGGTTGTTATAGAATCAAATGGCACAGCTGTTGTGTGGACAGCCGGGGCTCCTACTGGAGTCTTCTTCCGTTAAATGCTGATCCTGTATTTACTGTACAGTAGTCCCCCCTGTTGTGGGCTAACCTTTTTATCCTTCCCATGTAAATAGACTCTTATGCCTGTGAGGAGTGATGCCTGCCAGGCATGGACCATTACATTATTAAACACAAATGCATTAATGAAATTTTAATTTCAGAATATGCTTTGGCAATCTCGATTTCTTCCTAATGCTCTTTTCGGGGTGGGAAACAAAAAGAGCAAAGAATGTTCATCGGTAACCTTTCTCCCCATGTATCGTGGTTAAGTGAATTTATAAAAATTCTCTTCTAAACAACTCGGTAAGAGAATCGTGTTAAATATTACTTTCTTTTTTCGGGCATGCGTGCTACGTTTCTTCGGCACTCTACGATCCTTGCAGACAAGGAAATCGTACTTCATAAATGCTGCCCAGCCTCTTGGCGTCATGTGGATAGCACGTTGCTATGATTGTGGATTATTTAGATAGACAGAGTACTCTCCGAGCTGTTGAGCTTATATCCCATTGTTTTGTATGATTCTCTTTTTTTTGGGGGGGTTATACAGCAACCAAAGGATTGCCCAAGTTTGTGCCACTGCTAAAGCCCCCAACAACCAACTTGTTTATAAATCTATATCCACAAACAATCAATGTGCATTAAGCATCATTTACGTGCGAAATCAAAAGGCACAAGCACGTGCATTGTTTTGGGGTGGTAAATTTCATTGCTTTTATTAAATGTAGTGTGTAAAAGGTAGGGAACCTAACCCTAGTTTCTTGGTACTTGAAAGCTACGCCTACACTCATATGAACGCATTGAAGAGTCTAGGTGTGGGTTGATGTCAAGCGTCAACTAGAAGCCAAGGAACTGGTTTTTTTTTTTTTTTTTCTTTAGGGTGAAGGAAGCAATGTGTCTGCGTGTTTCTAACGACCTTACCGAACATCATCATTGAGTGCATGAGAAAATAAATTCTTTTCTTGTGGAGTTGTGGTCACCCTTTCTCCAATCAATTACTCAGCCCAATGGCCCCACGCTTGTTGATATTGTACTTGAAAACCTATATGCATTGACACAATTTTACCCTACTTATGATCCTAATTTTCACTTCAAGCTGATCCCATTGGGGAAAGAACTTGATAACGTCTAATTGACTCCAAATTTTTGTATAGTTGAAGGCCTACATTGGTTTTTCCCCCCACAAAATAATAAAAAGGACCACATTGGTTTTTGGGTGTGCTCGTAGAGTTGAACTTGAGAAGTGTAGAGGACCCAAAAAGAAAAAAAAAAAAAAAAGGAAAGTAATTAGTGTAACTCATGCGTATGCATATGAATATGCATAATAATAAAAAGAATGAGAGGATAGCTAGAACATTTGTTAAACTTTTGGGTAGATGGTTAGGATATCTGCAATTACCTAATTTTGACCATATTTTGATTCCATTGGGTTGATTGGTTTGATTTGGTAGACGCAAGTGACAAAAAGAAATTGACCACCCAATTGTCTGCTCTCTCTCTCTCTCTACACAACTCCTCGAATCGAACCACAGGTCGAAGTGCATTGGAAAATTTTTGTCTGTGCTGAAGGTGAAGGAAAAAAAAAAAAAAACATTACCACAGAATTCAAAACACTAGAACGGAACTTGGGGTAATATTTCAGCATTTTTGCTAGTAATGCCTATCTGTACGATTCAAGAAAAGGGAGCTTTCCTAGTTCACTTTTATTGCCTACTTTCGTTGTAAATGAAAATAAATCCATGTACCACCGTGAAGAAATTTCATAATTGATAAGGTTGGACTTTCCAATTGAATAATGATGTGGGGGGAGGGGGGTTTATGGGGTTAGTTTAATGTCCCAATCTATTTTTTCACCTTCAAATTGCGAAATCATTTGGAGTTGTAACGGTTCCGAAACGACATTTAAATATTAAAGTACGAAATTCCAAACAAATTTAATGTATCATTTTGTCTTAATTTATTATTATTATTTTTTTTTTATTTTTTAAGGAGAGGAATACAAACTCAATATTCATTTGTGGAGAACCTGTGATTAATAATAAAACTGAATATTTTGTTTTAATTTACTTGCGTTTTGGGTTAAGTTGTTTCATTACGTCACGAATATTCACTCCTGCAACTACAAGCATATGATAACTGTTTCGTTAATCATGAACTAAACGAGGCGTGAACTGAGAGCATCCCAATATAAAATAGTTCACAATTGTGCCTTTAGATTTACACATTCAACGTCATTCTTCTTAAAGCATGTACCAAGATACGATTCCCGTTTTCTGACCAAAAGGGAAAAAAAAAAAAAAAGTACCATTTCTTCTTGTCGATTCATTGGGATCAGTCAAGAAAAAAAACCTAAATTTATTCAGTTTTTTCAACATATAGTTCTAAATGTCATGGATTATTACCCATCTAATTCAATCGGAGACCCCCCCCCCAAAAAAAAAAAAAACACATAAGTTAGATGTAACATTTAATGGTTAATATATAAAAATATACATATAAATAATTTTTTTTAACAAAATGAGTGTAACAAAATAAAAATACTCAATTAAAAAAAATTTACAAATTAAGATTTTTTCTAACCTAACCCAAAATGATAAATTATATTCATTCAAAAACTAAGTCTTAGATACCTAATCATCTTGTTTTCTTTTTTATTTTTATTTTGAATAAAAAGATCAAAAGCATTAAAAGTGCATCAAAATTTATAGCAACCATTACACAATCTATGATCAAATTTTCAATTTGTTATGTGTAAATTCAAGATTGTTGCTTGAAAATAACATATGTCACTCTTTCAATCCTTAACAACACCATAAAAAGCAGATCAACCATTAGTTTCCATTTTCTAGTAAAAGCATCCATCAAGAACATAAAGAGACTAGATCTCCAATTGCAGTTACAAACCATTGTAGCACTCATACTTGTCCACCCAAAGAATGTAGCTAAAGACCACAGACAAAAAAGCACAGTATTTTCAGGAGTTAAAGCATAAAAAAAAAAAAAACAAAAAAAGAATATATTACTAACTAGTGAGTATAAAAAGCCAAGAAATGAGCCATATATACATGCTTTCCAACGGAAAGTTCCCAACAACATACTAGACATATGCCTCTTAGAAGCAATACCTAATAGATTAGCACAAAATTTTCCTCTGGACATTTACATAGGGTTTACCCAAAAACAAAAAAAACAAAAAACAAAAACAGAGAGCAAGAGAAAGGTGTATAATAGAAAATCATAAAAATTGTAGTATTATCCCTAGCCCTAAAACAATGAACCAAGACCTTACTTTCGCCAATGTGTCTCATTCTAGCATGCACAGAAGGCATCCTATAACTAGATTACCATGTTCTTCCTCTAACTCAACCTCATTTTAGTCGAGGATTCAACAAACGAATTACCTTATCTTTGTCTGAACCTACACACTACCTCTTCACAGCTTCTCCTCCTTATAACATCTGATGTTTGTAAATACTCCCAAGAACTCTTTTCGATAGATTGAGTCAAGGAGCAACTTCCAATGGTCATTTTATACCTTTGAACCTTATTTCAAAAAGTCACTTAAGACGATTGAATTGATTTAATAGTCATCTTTTGTCTCCAACCTTTTACTAACAATTGCTCCTTTTTCTGTAGGCACAACATTACTCTTAACTTTTTTTGTGCCTTCAATCTCTTTCATTAGTTTCTATAATAACAGGTATTTTTAACAATTGAATTGAGAGAAATAGTTACTCAAGAGAGAGGCAAGAAAATTAATCATCAATTTTAAACAAGTGAAAAAAAGAATTTTGACACATTCTAATTTATTAGAAAGAGTTGACAAGACAACATTAGTAATTGGGAATAAAATATATAACTAAACTCCTTTTATTTGTGAGTGATAGAAGTATTTAGGATATTAGGGATGTATCTAAATTTTTTATACATTACTTTTGTACGTATTTTTTATACATTGACTGTTAAATATAATATATGACTTTATTTAATTTTTTATTTCTAATTAAATTACACGGATACAAAAATTCACAATGTTTAAGATTAAATTGAAAAAATTTAAGATTATTTTTCAACTTATTCCTCTATTCGTTTGGAGGTCAAGAGCATGCCAACATCTTTAAGCAGTTCCGGAATTTAGGCATTAACATTGACAAAATCATAGTAAAAGGATGACGAATTCCAAAAAAATACATTAAAAACGAGCAAATTCAACGCTAAACTAAACCTGACCGCTATTAGTCCATCCTCCTCCGTATCTGTCTTTTAATTTCCTTCCTTTTTTAATCTAGCCGGCCATTATGGAATCAAGAAATCTCTCTCTCTCTCTCTCTCTCTCTCTCTCTCTCTCTCTCTCTCTGTTTTTTTCTTTAATTGAAAAAAATTATAAACTAAATGATGAGGAAAACCTTATTATTTTTATATTAAAATTTGAGTTCATTAAAATTGAGATTTAATTTTTTTTTACTACTTATTTGTCTGGTTATTCAAAAAAAAAAAAAAAAAGAAAAGAAATGTTTATTCGGAAGAAATATACCTTTTACACAAATGTCAAACTACCAGTCCCTCCACTAAAGTTAAGAGGTAGGTCGGTAACTTGCTTACTTTTCTGTCTCAGGAGAAGGCTTCATGTGTCGTACGCAAGCAAAGCCCATCTGCATATAACAAACCTCAACTTTTATTAAAGAAAAGAAATCCCCCAAGTTAAAAAAAAAAAAAAAAAAAAAAAGAACAAAAATAGAAAAGAAAAAAGACAAATAAAAAATGCTACATGTGTGATCCAATATTACAATGAAACTTCTTTCCAATATTTTGTTTTGTTAAGCTCTCCTCTTTCAATGTCCTACGCTCTGTCTCTGTCTCTGTCTCTCTCTCTTTCTCTCTCTCCTTGCGCACTTTATTTATCATATATAAATATTCATCATACCCAATGCTTGTCTGTGGCATCGATAAGAGAAGCGGACAGAGAGAAGGAGACATGGGAGAAAGAATGTTGCAGAGAAGAGATGTAGTCTTTCCCATGTTTGTTGTGGTGTTGGCTTGTTTGGCCATAACCCATGTCAGTGGAGATGGCAAGCTCTCACCATTGGGCCAATTCTCTAGCGGTCAATATCATGATCAGATGAGAAAAATGCAAGCTTTGAAATCTTCATCGTTACGTCGTGAAATGGCTGCTTCTTCGTCAATTCCTCCCTCCCCTGCTCCGACTCCAGAGGTAATTATATTCCATCTTCTCCTTCTTTTGCTCATTAATCTTCTTTTAATTATAGCCTTGAAAAGAGAAATTTGTGTGATGATCATGATCAAGTTTGTCTTGGGCTGTTGATGATGATGATGCAGGCCGCTGCCAATCCGGCTGTGTCTGGTGGACGAGTGTACCCCGTGACGTCTTACGGCGCAGATCCAACTGGGAAACTGGACAGCAGCGAAGCACTTTCTAGAGCAATAGCAGAAGTACTTAATGTTCCCAGTTCAGGGTTCCTGATGGAAGGAATCACCGATCTTGGAGGCGCACATTTGCAGCTTCAAGGTGGGATTTACCTGATTGGCAAGCCTCTCAAGTTGCCGGCTGCCGGAGTAGGAAATCTACTGGTGTGTTCATAAAACTTCCTGGAATTTCTTAGCAAATGCAGCCCCCCCTCCCTTTTTTTTTTTTATAAGTTCATACAATGTTTCCGTGTTCGGCAGAATAGTCTCAAACTGCTTTAATTGATACGTTTAACTCTTGTTGTGAATTGATTTTATTAATTGTTTAAATGGTTCGGCCTAACTCTAATATGGGCTCGGAAAATATGCACGCGTCAGCAAAGAAGATTAAAAAGAACATCACATTTTGACTTCTGCTTCAGCCGCTCGTGCTATATAAGTAATAATATAGATTAGAGTTGAAAATGTATGTACCGTAAAAGGACAAATATCTCATTTGAGAATAAATCTGTCGGGTTATGCTCTACGTGGCATCAACTAGTTGGTCATTTGCCCTGTTTATTTATTTAGTTGATTGACTATGATTTTTTTTTTTTTTTTATTTTGATCAAACAGATCAGTGGGGGCACATTGCGAGCCTCGGACGATTTTCCGGCGGATGGGTATCTGATCGATTTATCTCCAACATCATCGTCGAAATCATCATCATCCTACAACTACGAGTACATAACCCTCAGAGATCTTATGCTGGACTGCAATTACAGGGGCGGTGGCATTTCAGTCATAAACTCACTTCGAATTGGCATAGACAACTGTTACATCGCACATTTCAGCAGTGATGGTATTCTGGTCCAACAAGGCCATGAAACCTACATCCGAAACTCCTTCCTTGGCCAACACATTACGGCTGGCGGTGATCCAGGTGAAAGAAACTTCTCGGGCACTGCAATTAACCTAATTGGCAACGATAATGCTGTCACTGATGTGGTCATTTTTTCGGCTGCTGTGGGAGTGATGGTTTCAGGTCAGGCTAATACACTTTCCGGCGTACATTGCTACAATAAGGCAACAGGTTTTGGGGGAACTGGAATTTACCTGAAACTGCCCAGTTTGACACAAACCCGGATTCTAAATTGTTACTTGGACTACACTGGCATTGTTGCCGAGGACCCGGTTCAATTAACCATCTCCAACAGCTTTTTCCTTGGAGATGCATACATTTCGTTGAAATCAATAAATGGGGTAGTCAACGGGGTCAGTATTGTTGATAACATATTTTCTGGCTCTGATAAAGGGATTGACATTGTTCAATTGGACCAATCCAATGGTCCCTTCAAGCAAATTGACCAGGTTCTGGTGGACAGAAACAATGCCAAGGGGATGAACATCAGGGCAACAATCGCAAAAGGTTCTGTCCAAGGGAACGGGACCTCGTGGACCGTTGATTTTAGGCAGGTCCTATTATTTCCCAACCTTGTAAATCACGTACAATACTCCCTAAGTGCAAGTGAGCCCTTGTTTCCCAACCACGTTTTGAGGAAGTTTTCCAGCAATCAAGTCGTGATCGAGTCCGCTGTTGCAGTACCGGCAAACGTTTTCGTCACGGTGGATCAAGGAACGAGTAGTTCAAGCTGACATCAGATCTATTGGGTATCCGTAGAGATTCCATTTGGAAAATTGTGAATAGGAGAAGGGAGTTTGACCCTTTACCCTGAATCAAACGCTTTATGTATACTGTATACAGTATAGTGCTCTGCTCACACAAATTCCAAGTTTTTTAGTTAGATATTATCTTGGAATATGTTGTAAGGTAAGACTGTAATACAAAATACAAGAAGATGTGCATATACGTCCATCATGTCTGGCTTCGACAGGATGAGCGCCACTGAATAAATTAATGCACAACACCTTAGTGTTAATTTAATGGTCAGAGCATGTATCTATCACAGGTTAATTTATCCGATCTGATCCGATAAATTAAGTGGCAACTGACTGGGCAGTGATACAAAACTGAGCAGTCGAAGAACTCTTAACCTTTGCCTAAATAATTTTCTCGATTGCCTCTGTTGAAACAACAGAACAAGAGAAAAATAAATAAAAGTGATATTTGGACGGTGAAAAATAAATTTTGCATGAAAATTTAAACTTTTATCATTGCTGTTGGAGTGTTTATGAATTGTTGCATATTGTGATTATATGTGTTTTGACACAAAATACATACATGATTTTAAGTATGTTCTTTGCAAAAGGCAAGACCTTCAATTCATTAACATAATTAATTCCGTGTAAAAGAAGTATTATGGTCTAAGTTTCTGCATGATTATAATCTAAAAACAGCGAAGTAATCCTACAAATTATGGAGACCTTATTCTCCTTAGGATAGAATAATTTGAGGGTTTAAAAATTATGAATGAAAAAAATTTAAATTCCAATTATTTTTGAAACGTGAAATTTTGTGGAAAGAAAGTTATATGGGGTTACAGTGCATGTTATAGACTTTCGCATGCAGTACTATATGCTTCAATCGGATCTCTGTACAGAGAGATTCGAATTTCTGAAGTTTTATGAAAAAAAACAAAAGTAAAAACAAAAAAGGAAAACTGAAATTCTGTGGAAAGAGACAAGCAAAAAAGACTTGAAATTTCGAGGAAGAAAGACGCACTGTAATCACGGGGCGACATTAGGTGCGTTAGGCTTGAAAAGCTGCCTTGGAGCAGTCACAAAACGTCCGAATGTCTCTTGTTTGTAAGTGAGAAAAAAAAAAAAGAAATGAGGCCGAAGGACATGGCATGGCTGGTGTGACGTGGTGTAAGTGGTAGCTGTCGCGTTCTAGCAGCATGTGAAAAGAGACATTGAAACAAAGTTTGATGGCCGGCCAGTGTATGTACACCACGTGGCAAAAGAGGACCAATTATATATATTTAAGGAAAAAAAAAAACCGTTCTGGAATGTTTCTTGAACTGCTTTTGTCCCCACCACCACGTGGTCTGCTAATCTTCCCGAGTTTCCATAGTAACCTTCTTTATGTAAATAAAAGGGGCTAAAGCCGCCACGTGTATTGTTGACATTACATGCCCGACAGGCCATATAAGTCATGAGCGCGTTGATTAGGAGACGTGTATACTATTTGCCTAGAGTGGCAATTTGGTATTTTGCCATGGAAGCTATTATAACCCACAAGAGAGAGTGTGGCCACGTGTCTAAGCAAAAATAGGTGCTGGCAATTTGTTTTGGTGCTTCGGTCTTGAAAGGTACACGGGCAACATTAGAACACGCAAAGAGCATCTAAAGATATGCTGGCGACCTGACCACACCATGTGCATAGCATGGACTAATTGGAAAATGGCCTGTCTTAATTCCACCCTAATGTCCAGCGGCATATTATAAGACCAGTAGTTTTACGTGCCCTCTTGAGTGCACACTTACTGCTATACATGGCTTCGGGATGTGTTAATATGGGGCGCCTTGTGAACAAAAATACAGAACTATATGAACGATTCTTAAGTTAATGTGGGGCCTAAGAATCATAGTATAATAAAAACCATATTATAATTTTTTTAAAATTTATGATTGGTTATTTTGGACATATAATGAATATTTATATGAAACTTTATGGTTGCATTATGTCATTATTGATATGTTTTATACAAATACATTTAGTTATATGACTAAAATAAATTATGATACATTTACGATATACTTATAGTAAATTTATGTAATATTTATATACATGCCTCATCTAATATATTTTTATAAATGACTAATTAATAGTATGCTTTATTAATTAGTAAGTAACAACAATTTGAAAAGAAGTAAAATATATATATATATACTTCAAAGTTATGAACAAAATTATTATAAGTCGTGACAAGAAGCATGGTTATAAATAAGATGGAATAAATGAAAAACCTCAAGAGTTTTTATTTCATAAAATTCAATATAATCTTAAAAAAATGAATGTGCTTGAAACTTTATTATCATGTCATGTATTCAATTTGAAAGTGAAAATATAACCTCACACCTTAAATTTTATTGCTTATAAACTAGGCATAGAAAGAATGTGACACGAAGGATTTTCCAAGTAAATGTCATGTTCAACATTTTAATTTTATGTCTGAATCTTATTTTTAGCCATTTAGTGTGTTTTGTAATACAAAAAATTTAATTTTTCAAAGTTGATCTTACATTTCACTTTTATTCTTTGAGAAATTTAGCTTAATAATAATGGATTTAGAAAAGTTAGATTCACACCAACAAATTAATGTAGATCTATGTATTATATTAATTATAATTATTAATTAAATATTTTTAGTCTTTGATAAATAATTTTAACTAATAGTGAAAACCACAAATAAAAAACTCATTACTATAATTTTACAACATGAGTTATTATTTATTTCATGTCTATGTAAAAAAAATTTATTAGATCAACAAAGATAATTCGTTATGTCAATATTAATGTAAGAAAACAACATAGATGATTCAAATTACATGTTTTAACAAAAGTTTTCTATGAGTGGAAGTTGTATTATCTCTTATGTGATTGGTTATATTTGAATTTAGGTTAGCTTAAACATGCCCACTAAAATAAAGACTAGAATAAATCAACTTATAGTTAAGAGAAAAGTAATTTTTAAAAGTAATAGTTAAAAGTATTGTTCATATAAGTGCCCGTTTTGCCTCAATCAAATAGTTGCTAGTGAATTTGATGGTCATCCCAACACCTCTCTTTATCAACAACTTATTGATGAGCATTGATCATAAGGACTTATGGAGAATCTTCCAATAGTGGGAAAGGATCACAAATATTATGACTTAGAGAGTAAGGTAAACGATGTTGGAAAATGCTTTGGGTTTGTAAAGTTTGATGATCGATGGGATGCCATGGCGGCAACATAAAGGTTGAATAGGGAATAGTACAAGGGTAATCAGTTGGGTGTACAAATTGCAAGATTTCTTGAGTTTTGGTTTAAGGATCAACAAAGGCATTATATTGTGTTGATAGGGACAGTGCAAGTTTGGGTGAAACTAATAAAGTTACAACGCATAGGGGTAAACTTATAGATAAGTGCTATTGAAGGGGTGTGATGATGGTGCATTGTTGGTGGTGGGCTCAAGGGCGAAAAGGGGTTTAAATGACACCACATCGCCACCTTTGTTGACCTACAAAACAAAGGTAGAGGAGATATAATGACTATTTTAAAGTGTAGTGGGAATGACATGTAATTCCAAATCGATCAATTATTTGATGGAACAAGCAAGAAAGGGAGCTCATCAATCAATTAGGGCAATAACAATAAGGGAATTAAAAGTTTTGCTGAACTTGGATTCTAAGGAAGATATGCTCGATGAGCTAGAATGAGGGAGGGGAAGTGGCAACATTGGTTGTTCTGATGACTGATCTTATTGCCTGCTATAGAGGCAGGGGCTGATTAGCATGTTTGGGTGTCAATTGGAGGATTTTTTGTGTAAGTGTGGTCCAATGGCTTTTTAGTAAGATTGGGTGGAACATAGGGCACGTACCTTAATATAGATATTATTTCAAACCAAAAATAAAGATGAAATGCTTATTGGATATTGGTGTTGGCAAAGGTAAAGCCTGTAATTTTGGTAATGGTGGTAGTGGAGGTAAACAATCGAGGGTATATATTGAGTTTAAAGAAAAAGATTGCTTATGATGGTCAAACAATTGAGGGAGGACTTATGTTGGTAACTAGCCTTATATTGGCTACCAGTGGCAACCAATAATCGACGATATGTAAATGAGATGGTAGTTAGAGCAATAAGGTGACTATAGTTCCTTGAGTGGTGCACAAAGTCCTAAACCAGTAGAGTGAGGGGCGATGGGGAGGCAGAGGGGTAAGGGAGAGGTTGGAGAAGTTTGAGTTAGGTAAAGGGTTAAGTCCCTTTTGACCTAACCAATTATAGTTTAGATAAATAGTATTAGGTTAAGGAGTAACTTATAGGCCCAAAACAAAAGACAAACAATTATAAGAGACTAAATTAGTGAATAAGTCTCAAGGAATAAGTACAGGATAAAGGAACCCATATCTCATAGGCTTAATGAGGTTGAGATAATGGACTGTCGAGTGGGCCGAGTTAAGACCAAGCTTTTGAGTCAAATAGGCTTGAAGAATTATTGGGTTAGGTTAGAAGCAATTAGGTTAACCTAAATTAGATTGTGTGACAATTGGGTTAAACTTACAGTGTAGATAGGGAGGCCATATTCATGGAGTGCTAATGACTAATCAGACAGTGATAGTGACGAAGTAGACAGTGTAGGGTGCCAATCAATAAGGGGTGTTTTGGTGATGAATGAAATAATTCAAGTAATGAAAAGACAAAAAGCTGAGGGTAATCATCAAAATTAACTTTGAGAAAACATATAATTTTATTAAGTGGACATTTCTAGCTGAGATGATGAGATATATGGGCTTTAGGAGTTTGTGGAGGAAATGGATATAAAAGTACATTTCCACGCCTATATTGTTTGTTTTCGTCAACAATAACTCGGCGTAACAATTTTAGATAGCAAGAGGACTATGACAAAGGGATCCCTTATCACCATTCCTCTTTATCCTAGTAAATGAGACCCTTAACTCAATTTTCAAATAAGTTATAAAGTTAGGACTTATTGTTGACATCTAACTTGGGAACGACGTTAGGTTAACATATTTGCAGTTTGCTAATGATACCATAATTTTTAGTAAAACAAATAATAAGTCAATAAGCAATTGCAAAAAGATCCTTCAGTGTTTCCAATATTGTGCAGGGTTAAAAATTAACCTAGCAAAGATGGTTTCGTATGAGGTTAAGGCATGTGAGACAAAAGTTGCACAGGTAAGTCAGTTTCTAAAATTGCAGAGTTGGTTTGCTACCATTGAAATTACTTAGTGCTTCTATTGGGTTTGAACTTGCAAACTAAATACTTATATGATTCAATGATACAAAGAATAAAGGGTAGACTAACAAAGTTAAAAGCACGATTTTTGTCAAAAATCAAGCAATTAGTACTTCTAAAACCTTGCTTAAGATCGTTACTGGTATACTTTATATCTTTATTTAGAATACTAAGGAACGTGGAGGAATGACTCAAAAAGATCTAGAGATCCTTCTTCTGGTGTAAGGAATATAACATAATGTGGATGCACCAAATTAGTTGGGGATTTATCGACAAAAAAAAAGAAGGTAAACTAGGTGTTAGCAATCTAAGAGACATCAACATAAGGTTGTTAGCAAAGTAACTGTGAAAGGTGAAAAATGCAAATAACACATATTGGGTCAAAGTGCTTGAAGCAAAATATGAAAAAAATCATTGGGGGCCATAAGAGTGGTTGTTGAGGTGCTCATAAATTTCTCCAATATAGAGAGGTATGTGCTTGTCATGGCAAAAGGAGGATACGAACATGAAAGTCATTAGGTCCGATTGTAGCTATTTGGTGAGAGATGACAACATAATAGACTTCTAGAATCAAGTATGGTTAGGTGAGACACCATTAGTTATAAGATTTTTGAGATTTTTTGTATTATTAACAAAGGAAAAGAGCATGGTTAACTGCTTTGAAGAAAGAGAGCATAATCACTAAATGTGGAAGTTTAGGTGACAGTGGAGTTTGTTTGACTGGAAGAATAACCTGCGTATTGAGTTTATGCATCTTATATTAGCCTATTAGCGAACAATAGGGGAGAATAACAAGTTTATATGTTGATGAGAGAAGGATGAGTAGTTTTTTGTGAGATCCTTTTGTGACTTCCAAGATTGCTTTTAAGGTCCCATTTAGAGAGGGGCAATAAGTATATGACAAGGATCAACACAATATAAAATAGAGGTTTTTGAGTGGTAGTTGATTCTAAATAACCCACTAATCAAGGAGAGACTATGTTAGATTAGGAGCTCTAATTGTGACATCACTTGCCCATTTTGGTCTACGATGTAAGAGTTAATTGCTTATTTGTTTCTTCATTATCTTTAAGCTTAGGTAGTTTGGTGTAGGTGTTTGAGATGGTTGAGTGGTCCTAGGATTAATTAAAAATGCATGAGAGAGATAATGCAAAGTGGGTCAAGGGTGCACATTAAGGGAGATATAATTGATAAGATTTTAGACGATTACGTGATCTATCTAGTTAGAGAGGAATGAACACATTTTCGAGAGTAGATCATTCTTGGTTGATAAAACTTATTATCTGATTCATGTCAAATTATGGTGGTGGTCGATGGTGGAATGGTTGTAATGTAACTTTATGGTCGATGACTTTATAACAAACCTTGAAGATGTTTTGGGCTAAAATGAAGGAAAAGAAATGCTTATGAGACCTAACTTGGTCAATGTACTCTGAGGGTAAATATAAGTTCAACATGAATGTCGTGATGACAAATGAATGTGAGATAATAAGTATATGAGGTGTATTGTGTAGCAATAATAAGAATGTAACATGCATATTTTTTTAAGGTAATCAGGGCTATTAACAAAAGATGACAACGTTACAATTTCATCTGATGCCTTCTGCCCTCTCCAGAGGTACGCATAAAATTATAAGCAGAAAATATATTCCAATTTCCATCTGCTAAACTTAATAAAATTTATGTGTACTTGGAAAATCATCAGTTTAATCCTTGTACTTATATTACATTGAAACAATTAATTTATTATCAGAGAGGTAATTTGTTACATAAAAAATAATTCTGAGTAGATGTCCTTAATATTTGATTATATTAATAAAACAATAAAATAATGTTGTAATGTTGACATTATTAATATATTATACTAACACTAATACAATATAAGTCACAATATTTGTATATTGTGAAATTCAAAAATAAATAAAATTATATTTTTTAAATTTATTTAGATGAAAATTGGTTAAATTATTAATAATTTTTGTTTGATTAATATATAATTTTGATTATTTTTTTCTTAAAAAATGATTTAGAATAAATTTAAAATTTATACAATTTAAATAAAAATATACACAAATTTAAAATTTAATTTTAAAATTATATATCACTTTAAAATTAATTTTTGATTGATCTCGTGAAACTATAAAGCTACTTTCTTCTCCACGGCTCTCTGTCTCGCTCTCTCTTTCCGTCTCTCTAAATATCTACACCAGTAACAAGTAACAAGCAACAAGCAACAAGCATGCTGCAGTTAGAATTCATGAAAAGCCTCCGGGCAATGTCACTCATTTTGTTGTTGTGCCTGCAAGAAGAAACAGGTTATTCCTTCCCACAACAAAGGCTGATGGAGTTCCAAGCAAAGCTTCGAGAGATAGAAGCCTCCAGTCCCATACAGCCACATTCTCCAACCCCAGTAGCCCAGCTTCCAGAAACCAAGCAGGTTTGTCATTTCAGAGTCCAATAACATTTATATACCCATATTCGTATTTTTTTTTTTAACAGACTATATACCTGCATTATATATTTTTGTGGGGGTTGATCGATTGGAATCAAGTTGATTTTGGTTTCTCTTGAAAATGTGCGTCTTCTGAAGAATGGGAGAGTGTTTTACCCGATTGGGTACGGAGCAGACCCCACTGGGGAACAAGAGAGTAGCGACGCCGTATTGAACGCTTTGAATGATGCATTTCAAGTGCAGAAGGGGGAAGAGTTGGTCCCTGGAGTGAATGACCTTGGCGGGGTTCAGATAGATTTCCAAGGTGGAAACTACAAGATCAGCAAACCCATCAGGTTTCCTGCTTCAGGTGGAGGCAATGTCCTGGTTAGTCCCCAACTCTTTTTCTACACATTTTTAACTTCTTTCTAGTTCCCCTGCATCGTGCTCTGCCTGCACTGCGTCTGGTGCTTCTTCCTGGGCCACTAGTGCTCTCCACCTACCTTTGGGCCCATAATTTAATTCACTATTAATTAAACTAATTAATGCTCCCACAGTCTCAGCATCTGGATTCTGGAGTCTGGACTTTCCCAGCTATTTTTGCCCCCCCCCCCAGATTCCCTCTAAAAATCTTGCTCCTTATTATTATGCCTGCAGATTTTTTCCCCCACCCCATGCAGGAGTTGGATTAGGTCGCAATTTTTAATGGGAAATAAATGCAGGCAATTAAAGTTTTTGAACGCGATCCTGATAAAGGGCAAACACGTCCAAGGCCGTTGGACCCCACCCTGTAATAAAATTATAACCCACTATTTCACGGGAAAGAAGGGAAGGAAAAAACAAAAAAAAAAAAAGTGATCTCGCCTTCCGTCTCGTCCTTGTCGTGACACCCTTTTCAAAGATGCAATGCCACCCGCACTGTATATAAATGACTCAGTCCCAAGTTATTTTTATCAAGAACATGGAATTTAGTCTATTTGGCTAGAAATATCACATCTTTATTTAATAAGTTGCAATTTTTTCGTCATTCATATTGGGTTTCATGAAGTAAGTAGGAGCCGCCGCAGTGAAGATGGGCAAGTAACTCATAGTTTGATAAAGGGGGATTTCTTGTTATAAAAAAAAAAAAAGAAAGAAAGAAGAAAAAAAAAGAAAATTGGAACATTGAGTGTCCAAGCTGCTTAGCCGATTTTTTGCAATTTCCTGAAAATTTTAGTGTTTTTTTTAACGTGCAATTAATCTATTATATCAGATAAAGGGAGGAACTCTGCGAGCCTCGGCCACATTCCCCGGAGATCGACATCTTATTGAATTATGGTCGCCGAATTCCCACCAGCTCCTTGCCGAAACCGATTCAATCCAACTCCACCAAGTCGGCTTCCATGACAAAAAAGACAAAAGCGATTCCATCTACTACGAGGGCATTACCTTCAGGGACATCGTCTTCGATTCGGGCTACAAAGGTGGAGGAATTCTCATAATCGACTCGGCCAGAATCCGCATCACTAATTGCTTCTTTCTACACTTCACAACAGAAGGAATATTGGTCCAGAAAGGACACGAGACCTTCATATCAAGCTGCTTCCTGGGTCAGCATTCCACGGTTGGTAATGACCCAGGTGAGAAATATTACACGGGGACTGCCATTGATCTTGCTAGCAACGACAATGCGATCACAGACGTTGTGATTTTCTCAGCTGCCATCGGCGTCTTATTGAGGGGTCAGGCTAACATTCTCACCGGAGTACACTGTTACAACAAGGCAACGTATTGGGGTGGCACAGGAATTCTGGTAAAACAGAACGCTGCGTTGACTAGGATAGATAATTCTTACCTGGATTTTAATGCTATAGTCCTGGAAGACCCCGTTCAGGTCCATGTCACCAATGGGTTATTCCTGGGAGGTGGCAATATAGTGTTGAAAGCAATTGACGGAAAAATTTCTGGGGTAACGTTTGTGGACAATATGTTTACTGGGGACTCCAAGAATTCTATACCTATAGTACAATTAGACGGCACATTTACTGACATTAATCAAGTGGTGATCGACCAAAACAATGCAATCGGCATGAACTTGAAATCCACCGTGGGGAAATTGACGGTGGTCGGAAGTGGAAGAAAATGGGTGGCCGATTTTTCATCTGTATTGGTATTTCCCAATCGAATTGGGCATTTCCAGTATTCTTTTTACGTGCAAGGGACGTCCGATTCAGGGTTTCCGGTTCATGCAGTTACGAATGTTGTTAACAATAGTGTGCTTGTGGAGAGCGACAAAACGGTTAATGGGGTGGTTTCTGTGATCGTTGATCAGTATAATACTATCGGAGAGAGTAATGTTGTTGTGTAGACATTTTCAGCGCGTTGAGTCTAAGAGAAAGATTGTCAAATTTAAGAGAGATTATTGAGATTGTTATAATTTATGAGACATATTATAGTATAATTATGTATTATATTTTTATAATTTTATATTTTGATGTATTTTTTATATTTAATTGATATAATTACTTATTATATAAGTATTATCTATCGTTGTATAGTTATTATTTTGATTTAAATTTATTATATAAAAATTTTTGAAATTTAAATTTGATTTAAACTAATGACTATATAAAGAATTTGTTTCTTATTAAATTTTTATTTATACAAATATATTAAATAAAATTTTGAGTGATTTTAATGAAAAGTAAAAAAAAATTTAGAGATTTAAAATTAATAAAAATATGTGAGTGGTCGATTTATAGTATCGATCAATCTCATAGCAAACAAGAGAAGATAAGTAAAAAAGTTACATAAATTTTGAGTTAGTTGATTAGACATTAAAGAAGTTGCAAAAAAAATAAACAAAGAATTTGAGACGGTTAACCAGATTTAATTATGTTCAATTAGACACCAAAAAGCTATTGAGAGAAAAAATAAAGAATTTGAGTTGATTGACTAAAGTTGTGGTCGATTAGAAACCAAAGAAACTATAAAGATAAGAAATAAAGAATTTGGTTTGATTAATTGCATTAATAGTTGTAGTCAATTAGACATTGGAGAAAGCTATCAAGAGAAAAGTTACAAAAATTTTAAATTAATCGACTTAATTAGTAATTGTGGTCAATTAATAAGACTAAATAATTCAAAGCGCAAAAACTTGAGAAAGTTACAAAAACTTTGAATTTGTCAATCAATCTAAGAGTTATGGTGGACCGATGTCTTAGAATGAAAGTTTTTTTATTTTGAAAATTGATTTTTATTTTTTATGAAAAGAAATTAATATTTAATGACTAGTTTATTGTGTTTATCTGTAAAAAGTTTGTAGAACTATTTTTTAAAGTATGAGACAAACATGGAAAAGTGAGGTGAAGAAGTGTAAGAGCTATTCATTGCACATATCTAGTAAAAGGATAAAAGCAATCATAAGTAAGAGATCAAGAGTAAGAGCTTTAAAAGAAAAAAATTAAGATAGTGAAAGAGTCATACTCTAATGAAATATGATAGAGTATAAGTTTCTAAGTTGTGAACAACCGTTGGTTTCTGTGAAATTTTCATAGAAGTTTTGTTGTTGTTTAAGTCGATGCGATTTAATGTAAAGGGTTATCTTCACCTTGTAAAAGAAGAAAGAGTTAGATCAATTAAACTCTCAAGGAATGGACCTTGAGGGATGGATGTAAGCTTTTGATTTAAGCCAAACTACTGTAAATTATTATATATGCTTTATTTTCTCTTATCTCTTTACTTTTATTTATTTATATTACTTACTTTTTGATCTTTATTATTATTTATCTTATCATTATTATTAGGAATTGACATTAAATGTGGGTTGAGCAATCAAATTGAATAAACTCAATTTACCCTCCTTTTGGCTTTCCTTAAGAACTAAGAAATGATATTAGAGTTTGGTCTTTGTTAACATTTTGAAGGTGGAAACATCCTTACATCTCTCATCTTTAATGGTTTAAACTATAATTACTAGAGAAATAAGATGATTATGTATATTTAATCTTATGAAACTTTGGGAAATAATTGAGAATAACTTTAAGAAAGTTAAAAAAGTAAGTACTTATGGGAAAAAAAGTGAGTCGACAATAAAGTCCAAAAAATTTAAAACTTTTAACTTTAAAAGTATTTACATGCTTCATTATAATTTAAGTGTTAGTAAATACAACAAATTATCTTTATATGAAACTGTAGAGGAGATTTAAGATAAACTCAAAGTTATTCATGAGGGCACAACACAAATAAATGACATAAAGCTCAACTTGCTCATACATGAATACAAGTTTTTTGAGACGAATAATGATAGGAAAATCTCAAATATGTATATGAGATTTACCAACATTATTAATCCACTTAACAACCTAACAAAAGGAGGTTAAGATGAACGATCTTATAAAAAAGATATTAAGATCACTTTTAAAGTCTTAGAACCCCAAAGTAATAATAATCATTGAATCCAAAAACCTAAACATCTTAGGCTTGGATGAGTTGATAAGTTCTCTATTGACCCATGAAATTACCTTTACCCAAAAAAAAAAAAAAAAAGTTGCTTTTAAAGCCCTAGTTTCTAAAGAAAGCAATGATGATGATAATATGATCAATCCAATTAAGAAGTTGGAGAGAAGCTTGCCATGTTGATTAAAAGGATCACACAACCTGGAAAAAAGAAGAAACAAAATAACAAGAATCCTTTAAGAGCGATTGAGACAGAGATGATATCATTTGTTATAGTTGTAACAAACTTGGTCACATTGCTCACAATTGTCCTACAAACAATAAGAAGGATAAAAAGCTAACAAAAAAAGTTCTTAAAGCTACTTGGGAAGACCCAAGTGACTGAGAAAGTGATTCTAATGATGTTGGAATCAACTTCATATTTTTTTATATAGAGGATGAAGTAAACTCTGATTATGACACTTTTAATGATAATGAGTCTTTTATTGATGAATTGTATGACACTCTAAATTATAGAGATAAAAAACTTAAAGATATAGTTGTCAAAAACAAGAATCTTTATGTTAAGAATGTCTCCATAAAGCATGATATTTGATCCTTTAAAAGTGAAAATGCTTTACCTAAAAATGAGAATAATTCTCTAAAAATGAGAATATTTCTCTAAGAGATGAGGACAAGTCAGTCATTAAAAAGAATAATGAGTTGAACAATGTTTATAATGAAAAAAGATTCATAAAACTCTTAGATTATAACATTCAACTTAAGAAAGAAGTTTCTAAACTTTAAAAGTCTTTCTTTAAATTTGTTAAAAATAAAGATAAACTAAACATGTTATTTAACTCTCAGTAGCCTTAAAGTGAGAAACGATTTGGGCTATGTGTCTCATATTTATCAATCGAAAGCTTTTCAGGTCAAGACAACTTATGTTCGCATACATGCACAAACATCTAGTAACATAACACATAAAAATGTTCATACATCATATCATGGTATAAAAACTTTACACAATTATGCATACATGTACACAAGACATACATAAAAAGTTAAAGCATTTTGAAGACATATACATTCTTATGATAAATGACATGATCATGATAGATATAATTCTTATGCATATAAATATCATGCTAAAGATCATGTTAGATGTTATTTTTATGGTGACTATATTCACAGGTAATATTCATGCAATTTGAGATAGAGCATAAATGGTTATCCTCATATAAGTGTAAAAGGTATCAAAGCTAACACCTAAAGACCTAAGAAAATTTAGGTACCTAAATTTAAATAAATTATTTGTAGGTATGTCTCAAGAGCAGTGTGAGGAAGATGAATGACATTTGTATAGTGACTGTTTTAGACACATGACTAAGATTCTTGATAATTTTATTTTTCTCAAGAAATTTTATGGTGAAACTGTAACATTTGGAGACAATGCTAAAGGTCAGATTGTTAGCATTTAGGTAAGGGAAAGTCCCCAAGGATTAAGAAAGCCTCACTTGTCAAGGGACTCAAGTTTAATTTGTCGAGTATTAATGAATTATATGATAATGGTTATAATGTATCATTTAAGCAAAATATTTTTCATGTTGTTCACTCCAAAATGAATGATCCTTTATTTGTTACTAAGCGATCAAACAATATTTATATTATTAATTTACATATTTTTGCTAATTAAAATGTTAAGTGCTTTGCCTCTATTAAGATCATAGATGTGTCATTAAAGGTTGGGTAATGCAAGCATGAAGTGACTATCTAAGCTCAACTAATATAACCTTATAAAAGCTCTTCCAAAGGTAGAATTTGAAAAGGACAAGGTGTATGATGCATACTAAATGGGTAAGTAAAGCAAAAGCTTTTTCAAGAGCGAAAAGGTAATAGTTACTTTTAAACCCTTGTAATTATTGCTTATAGACTTGTTTGGTCCTACTCACATTTCACCTTTATATTGTAAGTCATTGTGTATGTTGTTATAGTTGATTTTAGTAGGTTTGTATGGGTCACATTTCTAACTCACAAGGATGAGTGCTTAAAGACTTTTGAGGGGTTTTGTAAGTAAGTCTAAAATGAAAAAGGGTATAGTGTTACTTTAATTAAAAGTGATCATGGTCATGAGTTTGATAATGAAGGCTTTGAAAATTTTTACAATTCTTAAAGTATCTCTTACAACTTTTTAGCTCTAAGAACTTCATAACAAAATATATTTGAAAGGAAAAATAAAATCGTACAAAAGATTGTTAGAACCATGTTAAATAAGTCTAACATTCCTTAACACTTTTGGTTAGAAGCAATTCATACTACTTGTTATGTATTGAGTTGTTATTTATCTAACTTTTACAAAGACCTTTTATGATTTATGAAATGAGAGAAAGACTAGAATAAACTTCCTACAAGTTTTTAGTTAAAAGTGTTATATTATAAACACAAAAGACAATCTAGGCAAGTTTAAATCCAAGGCAGATTAAGGTATGTTCTTGTAATACTTTTCTAGTATTGAGGCATATATGGTGTTTAACAAGAAATTTCTTGCTATAAAGGAGTCTATATGTATGTTACATTTGAAGAAACTAATCCCTTCTCTCTTAAAAATAAAAATCAATAGATGACCTTATAGGGACAAGCAAAAGTTTAGAGATGAAAAATAAGTCATCAAGGAAACAATAATACCCTAATGATGTTTAAATGTAGTAGAATGAAAAACTTGAAATGAATGAGTCAAATTGTTTAAAAGATGACAAGCTTGATAATGTTTTTCAGTGAGTTCCAAGAGAATGGAAGTATGCATGAAAAGCATTTTAAGATCAAATAATTAGTAACCTTTTTATCCTTAAAAACCCGGTTTGCATCTAAGAACACTAACACTGTAGCAATTGTTTCATAAATATAACCAACACATATAGATGATGTATTGGCTAACTAGTCTTGGGTGTATGCTATAGAGGATAAACTTAACTAGTTTGAGAAAAATAAGGTTTGATACTTAGATATAGTAATCATCCTATCATAGAAAAACCAAATGGATATTTAGAAACAAGGGAAGGTTAGTTACTGAAGGCTAAGATCAAGAAAAAGACATTAATTATGATGAAAACATTTCCTTTGTTGCTAGGTTATAGTTTATTAGAATGTTGCTTCCATTTGCATCACATAAGAATTTCATGTTATAACGAATGGACATGAAGAGAGCATTCCTTAATGGTTACATCACAAAGGAAATCTATGTTAATCAACCTTTTGGCTTTGAAAGCAAAGAAGGCCCTAACTATGTCTACAAGCTTTCAAAAGCCTTGTATAAGTTAAAGTAAGTGCCAAAAGCTTGTTATGAGAGGTTGAGCTTTTTCTTGGTTGATTGAAACTACTACAAAAGTAAAGTTAACACTACTCTTTTTACCAAATCCAAAGGAAAGGATTTGTTGATTATTTAAATATATGTTAATGACATCATATTTGGTCTTACTAATGACTTATTATACAAGAAGTTTACTAGTGATATAAAAATAGAGTTTGAAATAAGTATGATAGGAGAACTAAATTTTTTCCTTAGACTTAAAATAAAGCAAACAAAGGATGAAATCTTCATTAATCAAGCTATGTATGCAAAGGAACTTCTAAAGAAGTTTGACATGGATAATTCCAAACCTTGCATCACTCTAATGACCACCTCTATAAAGTTCAACAATGATGTAAACACTAAAGTTATGGATGAAAAGCAATTTAAAGATATGATCAGTAGTCTTCTCTAGCTTATAGCTAGTAAACTAGATGTGATGTTTATTGTTTATTTGTACGTAAGATTTCAATCTAGCTCAAGAGAGTCACATTTAGTTGTCCTTAAGAGACTATTTAGGTATGTGGGAGGAACCAAGAGTTTAGGACTTTGGTATCCTAATGAATCAAACTTTGACTCGGTAGGTTACTAAATATCAAACTCTATGGGACATAGAATTGAAAGGAAAAGTACCTTAGGTGTTTATCAATTCCATGGTCATGTCTTAGTTTAATGGTGTAGTAGAAAGCTAAGTTCAGTTACTCTCCTATAGTTAAAGTACAATATATGGTAGAAGAAGCTTGTTGTACTTAATTACTTTAAATGAAATAAATCTTAAAGGAATTTAGATTGCACTATTCCTATGTGCTTATTAAGTGTAATAATAAAATTGTAATCAATATGACCATACACCATGCTTGTAGTAAATATAGTGACTTAAGACACCAATTCATTAAGGATTATGTGCTCAAAGGAAATGTGTCTTTAGAGTTTGTTAATGTTAAATGTCAATTAGTTGATATCCTTACCAAACTCTTGAGTAAAGATAAGTTTATGACCATTAAAAAAAGATTAGGTATTACTGAATTAGATTGATCTCTTGATTATGTGATTGTTATGATGTGTGTAACGTGATTATACATGTTTACATGTTTGCTATTTGTGTTACATGATAATTTAGATATTGTATGCTTAAAATTTAAATTTTTTTTTTTGTGTCCAAATGGTATGAGTCAAGTGGATTAGAAGAATAAGTCACTAATATGAATGGTTAACCTATACTTACTCCTTTTAACCGATGTTGGTTTTAAAACTACCTCTATAGTTTTCTTTTTCAAATCCAAAAATCTCTTTATTTTAAAATCCACTTTCCTTTTAAAAATTTAAACCCTATATCTGTAAATCTTAGTGTAATCAAACTTTAAAAAGATTAATTTATCAATTCCATTGTTTATGACACTTAAATCTACATCATCTTTGGAGAAAGAAAAGCAATTAACTATATAAAGAAATCATCTTTGACCCCCATAAAGGCGTGCAACATTGCTATCGCTTCTCCCTCTACCATGTCATTAACTACTTTTACACCAAGACAGAAAGTCACCATTAAGTATAAATTGTTACCAATGTTATTTGGAACTTTATCACTGCTACCAACATCTATTTCCTTAACACTATTAGGATATCCTATAAATAAAACTCTTAGTTTGAATGATGTTAGTTACATAAGTTGAAAGCATATGATGTAAGTGTATTTGCAATCCATTGGCTATGGGTTAGGCAATGATGATATAGTTAAGATTCCAGTTAAGCTTTAGGATTACATAAAGGAAATGTGAGAAATCTTGACATCTACCCTTAGAGTACTAAAGAAAAAGGGTCCATCAGAAGGGAGCTCCAATAAGAGGAAGCAATGAAGCCTTGACCTTTGAAAATGCTCATTTCACTTTAATTTAATGATGCCAAAGGGAGAGAGAGATGGATGATTGATGACAAGAAAGATGGATGATTGATGAGATTTTGATCTATAACCCTTAATTCATGAAATTTTTATGACTAAACTCTTTCACCCACCTCGAACCTTTAAACTTATTTTATTTTTGGATGATTGTACCTTAATCTTTACTTTGATATTTATGCTTAATTTTTTCTTTGACATTTATGATATCTAAATGTTTGCTTTGATATCTATGATTCCTCAATGTTTGTTATGATATAGTGTTTTTCCTTTATTTTATTAATCATTAATCTTATTTTGATCTATTTGTTGAGTCCTTGATCGATCATTATCCAATTGCCTTAAGTGCATTAGTAAGGGGGAGAGCATATGTTTAGAGGGAGTTATTGCATTTCTTCTTATTCCTTTTACCCATCAACCAATCATGGTTATCATCATAAAAAAAAAAAGAGATTGTTGAGTCAAAGAGAAAGATTATTGAAACTAAATGAAAGATTATTGAGATTGTTGTTATCTATAGGGAAATTATAGTATGATTATGTATTATACTTTATGACTTTATATTTTAGTGCATTTTATATACTTAGTTGATATGATAATTTGTTAGGTAAGTAATATCTCTATTTGGATAATCATTATTTTGATTTTGTCTTATTATGCAAAAATCTTTGAAATTCAAATTTAATTTGAACTAACATTGGTATAAATATCTTGTTCTTTGTCAAATTTCTATTTATAGAAAGGTATTAAGTGAGATCTTAAATGATTTCAATGAAAGATGGAAATTCAAAGTTGGTAGAAATTTGGAATAAGTCAACCTATGATATTGACTTAGCAAATAGCATTAGAGGTCATTAACCTCCCTTGGAATAGTTTTAGGCATTTCAACTTAAAGATCGAAGGTGGTAGCATTTCAATTTGAGGTTGTTTTTGTTTTCAAAAATCAAATAGTTGCATTAATATTAAAGTTCCAATGGTGCTTTCATTTTGCAAATTCAAGGATGTTGTTGCAATCATGTGTTCCCTCCAAGTTTTTGAAAAATAGTTTATGGTAGTTACAACACATAAAGCCATAAAGATTAAATTGAATTTGATGCTTGTTTTTAAACTAATGTTTGTATTTGAATTTCATATTTTGTATTTCAAATATCTATCCATGTAAGTATATTAATCAATCACTGGCTGATTTAATGTATGGTTTAAATTTTAATTTCAATTTCCCATGTAAAAGTTGCCAAAAATTAATTACTACATTTAAATTTCGTATTTATAAAGCCTCATATATATAATAAGGAAGCAAGTAGTGAAGTTCATCATCTAAGTTGATACAAAAAGGATTCCTTCCTGTTACTTTTTCAATTAATTTCTTGTTATTTTTTTCCTTACCAACTGTACGTCAATCTCAGCTAAAAAACTAGAAGCACAATTTGATATTGAACCCTTTCTAGAAAATAACCTTTTAAGGTATGCTTTGTTTCACTAGATAGTAACCTTTAAACTAGTATCAGAGCTCTGAAGATCCTTTTAATGACCAATAAGTGAAAGGTAGAGAGAGAGAGAGAGAGAGAGAGAGAGAGAGAGAGAGAGAGTTTAAATACTTATAAGTGAGAGTAAACACCTATAAGGAAAAATTTTATAGAAAGACAACTTACTTAGCATGAAAAGACTAAAAAGATCTAAACACTCTTACCTTAGGTGAATTGATCAATGTGCTTTAGGCTTTTTTGAAAAAAAAAAAAACAACCTTTAAGACAAATAGACACTATGGAAGGAGTTTTGCAAGCTGCTCATAAGCGAAAAAGTCACCACAAAGGAAAAAAAAACAGGCAAGAAACATGAAAAGAATCCTAACTTTAGTAAAACAAGAGGCAAAAAGCAATATGCTCCTTATAAACATTGTAGAAAAACAAGTCATCTGTCCAAATATTATCAGAAAAGACCTAATCTTATTGGCAAAGTATAAAACAAGAAAGGGGAAGCTTAACTAGTTAATGAAGACCAACCAATTGATGATCAACGTTTTATGTCCACCTCCACCAGCATTCTAGATCTTAGAATTTTCTTGGTTAATAGTAGTTGTACTAATCATATGTCACTAAATCCAAAGGTTTTTAAAACTCTAGGAAAAACTTCCAAATTCAAAGTAAAGATAAATAATGGTTAGCTTTTTTAAGTCTAGAAAAAAGGTGTAACACCACACAAATACAGGTATCAAGGTTATCTATGATGCCTTATTTAAACCATATATCAATCAAAATTTACTAAGTATAAGTTAGCTTTTGCAAAAAGGGATTTTCTCTTCTATTTAAAGATAAATCTTGAATTATTTGTCACTCTGTTGGTACTCAAATTAACTAAATGCTCATGAATGGAAAGACCTTTCATTTAGACATAAATAAAGTACAATATCTAGCCTTACTAGCCACCTTTAGAGACTTTACCTTGTGGCATAAAAGGCTAGGTTATTTTCACATTACAAGGATTTAAACATTACAGAAAAGGAATTTGACCTATAGCTTACCTATCACAAACCAAATTGAATGAATGTGTAAAACTTGTTAGCTTAGAAAATAGATAAGGACTCCTTTTCATACAAATCTATCTAACAAAGCTCTGAGTAAGCTTCAACTTCTTTATTCAAATCTTTATGGACCCATGAAAATAAGCTCCCTAAATGGTCATAAATATCACATCATTTATTAATGACTTTACCAGGTTTTATTAGATCAACTTTCTTAAAATAAAGTCTAATGCAATTATTATTTTTAAAAATTTCAGAGCTTGGATAAAAAAGTAGTCAAGACATGCAATTCATACCATAAGAATTGATAATGGTCTTGAGTTCATATCTGAAGCCTCAAAAAAATTTGCTCACTTGTTAGTACACAACAACAATTCACAACACCTTACTTATCCTAACAAAATGGGGTAAGTGAGAGAAAAAAAATAGGACTATTATGGCTATGACCAAGTGTGTCTACTTACAAAAAAGGAGCTCCATAAGGATTTCTATATAAAAGCTACTACAGTAATAGATTATCTACTAAATAGGTTACCTACCAACATTGTACAAAACTCAACACCATATAAAGCTTGGTTTCATAATAAGTCATCACTTAGTCATCTAAAAATTTTTAGATACATTTGTTATACTTATGTCGCAAATCTCAAGAGAAACAAGTTAAACTATAAAGCTTTAGTTGCACTCATTATTAGCTATATTGACACTCTTAGTAATTATAAAGTCTTTAATATTAACTCTTGTAGGGTTTCAATTAGGAAAAATCTTAAGCTTTATAAAGATAAAAAATAAAACTGAAAGGATTGTCAAATTAAGCAGTCTAAAGAAATGGAGATCAAAAATTAATTACCTATAAGTGCTAGTTCAAACATCTTAAATGAAGTTGTTGATCATTCTCTAGTTAAAGGAACTAAAAATCTCAATAAAATCTATTAAAGAAATCTTGAAGCTTAACTTAGACCTTTTAATTATTAAGAAGCTTTAATAGTATGTTACTTGGAGAAATGCAATGTAAGAGGATATAAATGCAATATATAAAATTCAAACATGGATCATAGTTCCAAGCCTTCTAATAGAAAACCAAATGCTATCAAGTGAGTTTATAACACCAAGATAAATGTCGATGACACCATTAACAAGCTAAAAGGAAAATTAATGGCAAAATTCTTTACTCAATAGCCATAAGTGAACTATATAAAGACCTTTGCACCTGTAGCCAAACTTTACGCCATAAGCCTTTTATTAGTAATTACTAATCAAAACACTAGCTAGTACATCAACTAAATGTTAACTTTTTTTAATGGTAAGTTTCAGAACCATATTTATATCAACCAACCAAAAGGCTATATAAAACCTAAAGAAGAAGAAAAGCTTTATCTTTTAAAGAAAGCACATTATGAATTAAAGTAAGCACTTAGGGCCTAGTACTTAAAAATTCATGAATACTTGATTGATTATGGTTTTAGCATAAGTAGCAATGATGTCACTCTTTATGTTAACAAAGAAGAAACTTATGTCCTTTATGTGTTAGTATATGTAGTTGATCTTATAATCACATGTGACTCTCTCAATCATATCACTAAATTTAAAAGAGTTATAAAGAAATGATAGATCTTGGCAGCATGAGTTATTTCATTAGTTTGGAAATTAAGTAATCCTAACAAGGAATTTTCATAACTTAATCTAAATATACCAAGTAGCTATTATAAAAGTTCTATATAATGGACTGCAAAAGTTGTGTCATCCCTTCAACTCCTGGAACAAGTTTCTTAAGAAAAATGGCTTATTTGAAATAAATGACAATTTGTACAAAAATTTCATTGATTGCCTACTTTATCTATCTATCACAAGACTAGATATCATGTATTCAATAAGCTTGGTGTCAAGATTTATTCACTCTCTTATTAAAGCTCATGTTAAAGTTACAAAAAAAGATTTTTAGATATATCAAAGGGACTCCTAAATTTGGAATATTGTTTAATGGTAGTAAAGAAACTAAACTACTTGGATACACTAACAATGATTGGACATGATTTTTAAAAGATATAAAGAGCACATCAAGCTATGTTTTTTCTTTTGGATTAGGGATGTTCGATTGAAGCTATAAGAAACAACCTACAGTGACACAATCCTTAACTGAAATTGAATACATTGCAATAACTTTAGCAATGAATAATGTCATTTGAGTTAGGAAAATATTTGCTAACTTAAAGTTAAAGCAAACTGAAGCAATAACCATCTTATGTGACAATCAATCCATCATAACATTCTCTAAAAATTCAGTGCAATATTGATGAGGACCGTTTTAGGTCTTACATTGAAAGGATGGTGAATTAGTGTGAGATATGTCCTTTTTACAAATTGATCCAAATTTAACCTTTGTGACTTGTTAGAGCTGATGATCCTTTTTTTTTATCTCTTCTTTATGTGAGAGCGGTTGTATGGATATTAATTACACACAAGTACCAAAGAATGCATGATAATTTTTACGTAGTTCACCCACAATGTGTGAGCTACATTTATGGTGTGATCACTCATTAACCACTTATTGGTTGTGGAAGGATCACTCATTAACCACTTATCAAAGGATTACTCCTTAACCACTTACAATGATCTCTCGATCACTCAAAGGGTATCTCACCCTGTTTTTCAATAAATTTATCAAAAGTTTATGATAAAACCTTTCCTGGTGAATGATCACTCAATGTGTACAGACTGCTATAGCAAAATATGAATCTTCTCCTTCCTTCGCTACCAGTGTTATTTTACCTGTTGTCAGTGTTGTCTGCACATGATGCCAATACTATCTATACACGTTGTCATTGCTATCCATGCGCGTTGCTAATGATGTCTGCTGTTAATGTTGTCCACATGCACTATTGTTGTTGTCCATGGACACTGTTAATGTTGTTTACTGTTATTTACACGCGCTATTAATGTTATCTGTATGTGCTATCAATGTTGTCTATACATCCTACTGTTCATACGCATTGTCACATCTATCTGCTATTATCTACACCCACTGTCACTGCTATTTGCTCTTCGCACGCATTGTAGTTGTTGTTCGCATGTGCTATGCTCACTGTCTGCACCGCTATCCATAAATGTTGTGTCTTTTATTCGCATATGTTGAAGCTGCTGTTCACACACATTCTTACTATTCAAGTGCTATTATTGTCTGCTCACGCCACTACTATTATTTGTCCGCATTAATGTTGTTTGCTCGTGTTGCTGTTGCTATCCCTGCGCACTGTTATCATCTATTAGTGCACCACATACTGCTGTGCGTTGGTTGCTGGTGTAGGACCCTTATGTTGTTACTCCACCTCCTTCTGGTTTATCTTCCTTGGCTACCTTATTGGTTCATTAGTATAGCTGCTGCCTTGGTGATATTTGCTGGTGTGACTGCTGCCTTAATGGTATTTGCTAGCGCGAGTATATCATTTTGAACATGCTGTTGGTGTAAGGAAACCTCTTAGACGTGCTGTTGGTACTGGTATACCCTCTTGGACCTGTAGGGACGTCTACTACTGTTGGTATACCTTCATGAATGTACAAGGACGTATTGTTAGTCTGCTGAAAAATCTTCTGGAGATGTTGGGATGTGCTGCTGGTCTGCTAGAAAGCCTCCCGGACGTGCTGCTGGTCTGCTAGAAAGCCTCCCGAATGTGCTGTTGGTCTGCTAGAAAGCCTTCTAGACGTGCTAGGACGTACTGCTGGTCTACTAGAAAGCCTCTTGGACGTGCTGGGACATGCTGCTGGTCTACTGGAAAGCCTCCTGGACATGCTGGGACGTACTACTGGTCTGCTAAAATGTCTCCTATACACTGTGGTGGTTTTGTCTTTGTCGTTTACTTAATTTTCTGCAGTTCACCTTTTTCTTGCAAAATGCATAGAATATTTATAAAGCATTGAGATTAAAGTTACATGATAATCAATGGTTATCGTTGATTTTCAAAAGTTGTCATACAATCGACGATCAAATTTAAGTTCTAAAATTTAATATCAATAGTCAACATTAATTTTTTAAAATTTAGAATTAATAATCAACTTGACCCCTAAAATTTAGAATCACGGTTAATATTAACTCTTAATCTCTCTGTATCTTAATAACATTTATAATCTTAAATCAACGCATATAACTATATGAGATGTTGTTGACAACAAATTTAATATTAATCATTGAAAATGACTCAACAAATAAGAAAAAACAAAATATTTCAATGTTAAATTATATTTCATAAAAGAGTCACGAGAGAATGGAGAAATTAACTTGGTATATTATAGTACAAAAAGAAAATCAAATTGCAAATGTTCTAACCAAGATATGCACAAGCTTAGATTTGAAGAATTGAAGCAAGCACTAGTAATACAAAATAAAAGCACCAAGGAGAAGTCAAGTTCCAGAGGTGCTTTCGTTTTGTAGTTTCAAGGATGTTGCTGCAGTCATGCTTTCCCTCTAGTTTTTGGAAAAGCAATTATGGCAGTTGTAGCACATAAAGCCCGGAAGATTGGATTGAATTTGCTGCTTATTTTTTTATTGTTGTATTTGAATTTCATAGTTTGTATTTCAAATAGCCATTCTTATAAACACATTAATCAATCATTGATTGATTCAATGATTTGAATTTAACATGTTTCAATGTATGATTTGAATTTAAATTTCCATTTTAAATGTAAAAGCTACCAAAAGTTAACTGTTACATTCAAATTTTGTAATTACAAATCTCATAAATAATGAGGAAGCAAGTAATGAAGTTGATCATCCAGGTTGATACAAAAATGATTCCTTCCTGCTGCTCTTTCAATTAATTTCCTCTCGTTTTGTTCCCTTGCCAACCCTGTGTCAATCCCAGCTCAAAAACCAGAAGCACAATTTGACATTGAACCCTTTCTGGGAAGCAACATTCTGAGGTCTACTACTTCTGGTTTCACTGGACATAAACCTGCAAATATTACCAAATGAATTTCGCTCCCATACAAGAAGGTCATGGCTGCATTTGCTCACCATACTAGTAAGATCCCTTGCTGAAAACGTGGTTTGCGCTTCACCCCAAGATTCAGTTACCCTTTGCTCACATAATGGATTTTGTAATCACATACTCTTAAATTTGAATGGTCACTTCCTCTTTGGAGTAGGAACTAAAGAAGAGGCCACAAATATATGAAACGGGTTGTCATCAGAGCCGAAGCGAGAGAGGTGGCTGAAAATAATACATGGGAAAAGTTCCATGAAATCCGTTGTTGCAAGAGCCCTATTGAGCCATTCCTGGATGTTTTCAACTTCAGTCCTACCATTAGTCCAGGTGAAATCATACCCTTGGTAGTTGAGGTTCTCCAAGTTACAATCTCCCATAACTTGTCAAAACTCCATCACGAGATCTGCATGTCGAGGTCTGCCACCCTGCTTTTCATAAGAGAGAAGGATTTCGTTGGAGTCTCCACAGCGTAATATTATTAATGACAAGAGCATCGATATGGTAAGTGGAAATGTTTGGAAGGCTTACAAAAAATGAGTCTCTTCGTAGCAAGGCCAGTCTACCCCTATGATTCCTTCGACTACCACTACAATCCACAAAATAAGCGTTGCTAAACTGCAACTTCTCCTTTGAACTTTCCATCTTGTTTGCCATTAACCCAGTCTCTATTAAGAAACCTAGCTCGAAAACTTGCTTTTTAAATCCGCTAACTATTTGCCACTGAGTTGAGAGATGAAGTTTGTGTGTATGCTTTGCCATCAGACTTGCCCTTTTTTCTTTCTTTGTAGAGTTTCACAGTACAGGTCCTCAAAATCAGAAGCATATTTGCCTTTTTGTGTATCATTCTTAATTGTTGTTTTGGGAGCTCCTGGCTATTTTTGCTTTTTCAGATGGACCTGACTAGTCTTGGGGTAGAATAGCATTTTGGTTAACACCCATGGACAATTCAAGGATCGGGCACGAGGACAACAGGTAACATAGTTTGTTCCGGCCCAACAGCTTCAGGAGCTGATTAAATTTCAAGACAGAACATATACGCCGAGCTTGATCTCGTGACTCATTCCCAACATCACTGCTTTTTGTGGGCCTAAAAGGGGGCGGGGGCGTGCTTAGCTCAGAATTTTGGAAGCCACGTGAATTCATAAAATCTCCACTTTCGTAAGGACTTCCGAGCATCTCTGTTTGATGGGTAATGACACTGACTCAATGAATATGAATTTTGTTTACCGTGAAAGCTGGTGAGACTGTGATTCCGAAAATTGCTCCCTCCCGAGCAGAAATTAATAGCCCCAATGTTTTGGACCTCGACGATGATGCTGACTCCTCCCCTCTCTAGTTGCTAGACCAAAATTGGTTTTGAGTTCTTCTTCCCCCGTGCTGTAATTTATCATTACCTTTCCTCTCTCTGCGATTAGATGCCTCCAGCTCTATTTTAACGTCAACTCTTTTGATCGGAGAAGCTCCCAGATTTTCACCAGAAGGTACTTAGTGCCGGAGCTAAGGTGCTGTATCTGATTCATCATCTTAGGTAAAGCCAGTCCTTTTTTTTAAACATGACTTGTGTTTCCTTCTTTGGTTTTATCAGGTTCCCTAACAAGCGGATTTCTTAGGTCAAAGGAGACTCAGATCTTCGAAGCTCCCCCCAATGCCCTGTGCCATTCTCATCAACTTGCATAAAGCTACCAGCTTTTATTGCTTGTATGTCACAGTTTGTCCAAGCTTTTATTGATTGAATGTCACAGTTTGTACAAGTATACAAATGTATCGCTTGTTGAATGTTAAACTCAATATAACAATTTAAATTAAGAAAAATTTTAAAAATATATTTTAATATTACTTATCTAAAATAATTTATTATAAATATTTATATATTTTAAAATAATTCTAGTTTAAAGTATTTTATGAAATTCTCTAAAAAAAATAATTGTAATCACACATTGAGAAAAGTAAATAACTATAAATATTTCACTACTCTTATTTGTAAGATCACCTCTCAATAGTATAAATTTCTTTATATTGTTAAATACTTGCATTTACTATTTTTCTCTCATTTTCGAGTTTTTTACTTGTTCTCTTGAGTTCTTTCAAACTCTTTAATACTTATTTAGTTTATCTCTACATACAAGATAACTAAATATTACACGGGTTAGCACGATTAAAGTCTAACTTTGTGACAAGTGGTATCAGAACCACGGTTAAGACCTAGGTACAACCGGTTTGTTGTTTAGGCTAGAAGCATGACCAATGAGGAAGGAGTTGTTGCTGTGGAGCAACAAATTGAACAGCAAGTTCGTGGACAAGAAAAACAACGTGTCCCTACCAAGTGCAGCAAGTCCAAAGTTCTAACTAAGGAACCAATGAAGTCTTATGTTGCTGGTTTGGAAAGGAATATCACTAACGTGAACTTTGTCATGGACAATCTTAGGGATCAAGTCAATAACTTGATCCATGAGAATGTTGAAGTTATAAGGGCTGTCAAGCATATAATTGAAAATCTTGGCCACACTTTCAAAAAACAAATATGCTCTGTCAATCAAGAGCTGTCCAGCCTACGCAAGTTTGTTGAAAGAGAGATTCATGACCTTTATAGGGAGATGAAATCACTCCACCGAAGTAGCACACACTTGAGTGGTACGACTTTTATCACTAGTACCATTACTGTCCATGGTTTGAAGATCCCTAAACTTGACATGTACAACAGTACCTGCAACGCTATTGTTGTGGAGAACTTTCTCTTCAGTCTCAAACAACACTTTGAGGTCATGAGGGTTGTCGACGACCTTGCTAAGTTATACAACACCTCAATCTTCTCAAGGGATATTGCCCAGCTATGGTGGAGGTGAAAGTATTCCGAAATGGCGAAAAAGTTTGTGCGTTCTCAACACCCAGGAGCAATTTAAGGCTGAATTGTGTAAACACTTCATGTCTCACAATGCAAATAGTGAAGTTAGGAAAAAATTACGTCACCTAAGTCAAACAAGTAGTATTTCTAATTATGTCAAGGAATTTACTACTATAATGCTTGAAATTGATATGTCCAATAAAAAACTTCTTTTTCACTTAAAGGAAGACTTGAAGGATTGGGTCAAAGTATAGCTGAATAAACACTATGTGCAAACTTTGAATTCTATCTTTGCATTCGCTGAGACACTCATCGACTACTCTTTATACTCTAAGAGTTAAAAGCTAAACTCCAACAAAAGTGGAGGAGAGAAAATAGGTAGAAGTAGGATATAAGCCAAAAACATGATGGAAACCAAAAATCTTCAAGTATTAATCCTAAGCACGACCAGAATTCTTCACGCAAACGGAAGGACTACCCCAACAGGAGGACAATGAATGTCATGATGGCAAAACTCAACAAGGAGAAACCCAAGGAAGAGCCCTATACCAATATGAGAGCTATCCAATAATTAGGGAACATGTCCAAACTTTTCTCTCCAACAATCCCCAAGGAGAAAGGATTGTTGTATACGGATGTTGTCATAAAAGACAAAACTGCATGTGCAATACTAGACATAAGAGCAATGCACAACTTCATAGACGTACGAGAGGCTGAGTGTCTAGGTCTCAAACTTACAAAAAGGAATGACATCATCAAGGTTGTCAATTTGGAGGCAAAACCTATCCAATGCGTAGCACGAGAAGTAGCTGTTCGAATTGAAGATTAGACTGGTAAGTTAGACTTCACTATTGTTCCAATGGACGATTTCAAAGTGGTGCTAAGTCTTGCATTTTTCTGCAAAACTTTAAATTTTCTCGTTTCTACCTTGAGTTCTCTTATGATCCTCAAAACATACAAGATTTGAATGATTCCTTTGAAGAGCGTGGATAAGTCAAAATCATCAATGATTTCTACTCTGTAATTCAAATAGGGTCTTAAGTCGGACAAATACTACATTGCTACCATAAAGGAACTCGGCGATGGGGAAGATGTAGTGGCACCTACCCCTGCATTTTCATAGTCCATCTAGGTTGTTCTTGCCAAGTATAAGGATGTGATGCCTTCTGAACTGCCAAATAAGCTACCTCCTAGACGAGATATGGATCACCACATCGAACTGGAACCCGGTGCCAAACCTCCCGTCATGGCCCCTTATCACATGACACCCCCAAAGCTCGTTGAATTGAGGAAGCAGCTTTAAGACTTGATTTGGGCTAGATTTAACCATTGAAAGCCCTTTTCGGTACTTCATCCCTCTTCCAGAAGAAGAAGGATGGGTCGTTGTACATATATATTGACTACTGAGTCTTGAACAAAATCACTATCAAGAACAAGTAATTAATACCCTTGATAACTGACTTTTTTGACTAATTAAGAAAGCGAGGTACTTCACCAAGCTGGATTTGCGATCGGGCTACTACCAAATCTGCATTGCCCAAGGTGACGAATCGAAGACAACCTGTGTGACACGCTACGCAGCCTTTAAGTTTTTAGTCATGCCCTTCAGTCTCACCAATGCGCCTGCTACTTTTTGCACGCTTATGAATAAGGTACTTCATCCTTTCTTTGACAAATTTGTATTGGTTTACTTGGATGATATTGTTGTATACAACAACACTCTTGAGGAGCATGTTGATCATCTCAAACAAGTCTTTCAAGTTCTCCAAGAAAATAAGTTGTATGTCAAGAGGAAGAAGTGCTAATTCGCCAAGGAACAGGTAGACCTCTTTAGGCACAAGATTAAGGATGATAGGTTGATGATGGATCTAGTAAAAATGCAAATCATCCAAGCATAGGAGCTGTCAACTAAAGTCCCAGAATTACGATCTTTCCTGGGACTTGTCAACTATTATTGTTGGTTTATTGAGGGATATTCTTTCATGTTTGCACCTTTAACCGACTTACTGAAGAAGAATAACACATGACATTAGTTGATGGAATGCCAAGTTTTCTTTGAGGGATTGAAGCAATCAATCTCCAAAGAACTCGTTGTGGTGCTACCAAATTACGAAAATCCTTTCGAAGTCTATAATAATACATCTAACTTTACCATTGAGGGAGTTTTGATTCAAGATAGGGACCTCATTGCCTATGAAAGTCGCAAGCTAAATAGCACGGAGAGACGGTATACCATCCAAGACAAAAAGATGACTCTCATCATCCATTACTTGAGTGTCTGGAGACACTATCTCCTTAGAAGTAAGTTTGTGGTCATGATTGACAATATTGTTGTGAGCTACTTTCAAACGTAGAAGAAATATAACCCCAAGCAAACTCGTTGGCAAGACTTCCTAGAAGAATTTAACTATATACTACGTTATAAGACAGGCCAAGCAAATGTTGTTATTGATGTGCTGAGCCGAAAGGTAAAACTAACTATCATGTCCATTAGTACACCAAAGAGTAACTTCTTTAAGTGGATCAAGGAGAGCACATTGCAAGATCTTTAGCTAAGAACCTACTGAAGCTAGCTAGTAAGGGGAAGACTCATCAATTTTGGTTAGACGAAGGAGTCCTAATAACTGTTGGCAACCAAATTTTTGTGTCGAAGTGGAGAAACTTGCGGAAGGAAATCCTCAAGGAATGTCATGATTTCCTATGAGCTGGTCACTTAAGTATGATACGAACCCTTACATTCTTCCAACAACATTACTACTAGCCATAAATGCATGTCGATGTCAAGCCTTATGTTTGAACTTGTCTAATTTGCCAGCAAAACAATGTAGAACAACACTACCAGACTGATCTACTTAAGTCACTGCCCATTACCGAGAGACCATGAGAAAGTGTTTCAATGGACTTCATTACGATGCTCCCAAAGTCAAACGGATTTGGAAGCATCATGGTCATAGTCTATTAGTTCAGCAAGTATGGTACCTTCATTCCAATTCCTGCCGACTACAAGGTGGATAAAGTTGCTCGTTTATTCTTCAAGAACATGGTGAAGTTATGAGGTGTTCCCAAAAACATAATCAGCAATAAAGACCCTCACTTTACGGCCAAATTTTGACTCGAATTATTCAAACTACTAGAATCGATCTAAACTTCTTTACTAACTTCCATCCTCAAAGTGATGGACAAACGGAGTGAGTGAATGACTTGCTAAAGTAATATCTAATGTATTACATTAGTGCCTATCAGCGAAATTGGGCGAAGTTACTCAACATTGCTCAATTCTCCTACAATCTACAAAGGAGTGAGATAATAAAGAAAAGCCCTTTCAAGGTTGTTATGAGACAACAGCCTCTAACTCTGAATGCAATTACTTCTACCTCCATAAGGAACAGTCCTTCTACATATAAGTTTACAAAGAAATAACATGAGGAGGCAGACATCACTAGGGCTTGCCTTAACAAAGCGGCCAAACATATGAAGAAGTAGGTTAGCAGAAAGTGACGCCCAAAGGAGTATGCAGAAAGAGACTTTGTAATGGTAAAGTTGTTGCTCAACCAATTCAAATTTCTATGCAAAGTGCATAAGGACTTAGTAAAGAGATAAGAAGGGTCATTTTCTATTATCAAACGTATGACAAAAACTATCTATCAAGTCCAACTCCCACCAAACCTTAAATTTCATAATATCTTTCATGTAAGTCTTCTAAAACATTTGCATAAAGATGATGAGAATCCAAGTCAAAGCGAGTCCAAGAATGCACTAGCCGCTGTGGTCACCAAATTCAACAAGGAGGTTGAACACATCCTTGTTGATAGAGTGATCTAGAGAAAGAGAGTTCTTAACTATACCGAGTACTTGGTGAAATGGAAAAATTTTTCGAATGAAGAGGTTAGTTGGATATCAGAGAATCTACTTTGACAATTTACAGATTACATTCATCAATATAAAGATGAAGACGAAATAAGAACGTCGTAAGAATGAATAAGAGAAGAGTGTCACGGGATGCCCAAATCTACTGTTAACCAGCTTGTTAAATATTAGTCCAATTTTAATACAATTGATAAGAAGAATTCTAAAAATATATTTAAGTGTTAACTATCTAAAATAGTTCATGGTAAATATCTATATATATTCTAAAATAGTTCTAATTTATAGTATTATATAAAATTCTTTAAAATAAATAATTATATTCATACATTAAGTAGGAAAAATAATTATAAATATCTTAATTTTCTTATTTGTAAGATCAAATTTTAATATTAAAATTTTTTCTCTGTTATTAAACACTATATCTACTATTTTTTTTATTTTTAAACTTTTTACCTATTATTTTAATTTTTTAAAAATTTATTTAGTTTATTTCTATATAAAAAATAACTAAATTTTGCATAGATTATTACAGTCAAATCTAAATCTATGTGATAGGTAGCTCTTAATCTGACATGGAGTAGCAAATCATAACCCAAGATAGATTTACCTGTGGCAGTTGTTCGTCACCCAAATGCTCTTTTAAAATCATCGCCACCGCCTAGTGTCGAAAACCCACGGAGCGTTTTTATCACCCAAAAAAAAAGAAAAACAAAAGAAGAAGAAGAAGAATTGTCTGTCGTGTTTGCGAACTGGAAGCTGAACAGATTGTTATCCAGCTCCACCACTTCCGTAGTCCCTTTTTGGTTTCCGTATAAGAAGATTTGTGGCGTTCAGAAATGTCCGGACATTATAATGGTTTGTCTGTCCACATCCGCAAGCATCCGAGGAGGCTACAACCAACCGAAACTTTTAAGCTTTCCTTCATTTTCAGCGAAATCAATTTCTATTGCATCGTCCTCAGCAAGTGGGCGAAGGTGTTTCTCTTCACCAGACATCTGTAAACTGACACTAGGGACCTCTTCCCCGAGGAGCTAGATATCAATCTCATCAATTAACGAGGGCGAGGCTTGCAAAAAGCAACAAGAGAGCTCTCCCACAAGGAGAGGAGATACTGATCACATGCATAAAGATCATGGAATACCGATAGTGGCCATAGATTCGATATTCCAATCGAGAGGAAGGGGAAAGCATGAATGACGTAAGCCGTGAAAATTGAGCAGATCAGTTTCCTGAGGACTTTAAGCCACGGGAGATTTATTCGGGAAAGAGTCAACAAAATTGATTGTAACATACTTTTAATTAAATTATTATTATTATATAAAAATTTTAATTTATTATTTTTATAATAATAAATAATCAGTATATATATATATATATATATATATATATATATTATAATTTAAAAAATATAAATAATAAAATTATATCAAAATTTTAACAAATTAAAAATAAATTTTTTTAAAAAAAATAAAGGAGATCTCATGAGATAATTCCTAAAAATGTTAATTTTTTATTTTTTTATTTTCATAATTTTTTTTTTTAATTCTGAATTATCCCATTATCTTGCGATAGAACTTCAGTTTATAGGTTTCCCCGCGTATTCGCGTGCTGATCGGATTCAACCTGTTTGTGTAGTACAAGTGAGGGCGGCTCTGCAACAGTTAACACTGTCCCAAACGACAAAAGTAGAACTAGTGCGCATGTATCAATGTACGAAAAAGGAGAGTGCCCCATAACCCATTAGCCACAATGGATTGGGGGCTTTAAAGTCTAAAGAGGATGGAAGTTGCCGGCTCATCCCTACTTTTATTGCCAACGTTTAGCAGTCAAGAACCAAAGGACACAGAAGCATCACCGCAACTTTTGTTTATGGTGCTGCTAATTCCATCCACTCTCACGACCCAAAAAGACCGGCAGTGCTGCAATGTTGTGCATTAGATAAGTGGCATCAATTTAAGTTGGTAACGGTAGATCAAGGGAATGTTCTCTTGGTTATTTTTATTTTTTGGTTCTTTTTGTCTCCAACAAAGTACATGGTAGACACTTTTTCAAACTTCGCCTCCATTTCCAGACAGGGATAAAACGAAGGAAAAGCGATTGAGTTTGAAAAATGAAAAAATATGAAACGAATTAATGTCTACCATTCCTACCCTACTTTTCTAATAGGGGTGTCCTCGCGAGAAAGGTGTCTCAGGTAGAGTTTTCTTTTCCCAAAAACTAGTAACTTGGTGAAAACAGACGACAGGAATAGGATTAGATGAATGGTGGAAGATCTTTAAGATATAGATTGATGCCTCTCTTTCTCCCTTTTTTTTTTTTTTTCCTTTTTTTGGAATTTTTGGAAACAATAAGCAAAAGGAAAAAGACAGTGGATTATCAAGTAAGCATATCCCATGCCACCCTTTTACCAATATATTTAGGACAACACTCCTCCACTGAGAGTGCTCATGTTTTTTGTACCTCCGATGCAGGCCTCATGTTCCTTTTGTGCTTTGTGTGCCATCAACTATTATGTGTCTTCCTCTGTCTGTGCTGCTAACTTTCCTCATCTTCATATTCTCCCCACAATACTTTCCACTTCCCACAGTCGCACATCTCTCCATGGCTCAAATTTCACCATCTCCGTCCACCGCTCCAACATTAAGCGGCCCTCCTTGCCATGAAACCCAAAGGCCAGCTTTGGATTTCAATGTCATGGTCATTGGGGCTGCAATGCTATGTGCCTTGGTTTGTGCTTTAGGCCTTAACTCTACTTTACGCTGCGCATTACAATGCATGCGTCGAGCTCTAGCAGAGACAACCCAATGGGCGGTCTCTCGTGGAGTAAACTCTGGCTTGAAGAAGAAAGAAATGCTCGCTTTGCCGACTTCAACTTATGCGAATCAAGGATCACCCTCCTGGGCTTCAGGTTGTGCCATTTGCCTGGCGGACTTCACGGAGGGTGACAAAATAAGGGTCTTGCCTAAATGCAACCATAGGTTCCATGTTCCGTGCATTGATAAGTGGCTGCTGTCTCACTCTTCGTGCCCCACTTGCCGACATTGGCTCAAGTCCAGCGACTCCATCGATCAACTTGCCGCTGCCTTGTGAATTACGTATGCACCCTTATTGAACACCCTGTAAATTTCGAGTTCTCGTCTGAGTCACTCAAGGTTCTGGTTACCGGCAGTAGGGATGTTGCGAATGCAGTAAATTGCAATGATTGCGGCGAATGCCATCGCAATTAAGATCATCATCGCAGCATCACGATAAGGGGAACGTGACTGCTACCGCAACATTGCCATCACAGCAGGGATAACAGTGTACCATTAAGGGCCCTAGTCCCACCATACTCTAACAGATTGCATCTTAAGACCCAACATAATATTTTGAGCCAGAACATGCCCATAAGATTGTCTACTTCTTTTTCTTTTTTTTTTTTTATTTCACTTTTCTTTTCTCCAAGCATCACTTAATCAGCTAGCTTCTTAGTCTTGTATCAATATTGAAGAGTGAGCTTTGTTGTAATAGTGAGGTTACGACGTTCAGGTCTAAAAGTCACTGGTAATGCTGAGTAAATGTGAAGCTTTTCAAAATCTCAAAATATGAGTCTCATGCACTATTTATAGTCCTGCACCTATATGTATATTATTTATTTATTATTATTATTTTCTGATTTTTTTATTTGGAGAATAATTATGCAACTCCTCTTGTAAGGACGCTTTTTTCATTTGTGTTCTTTAATGTTTAGTTGTCAATTACGATCTTCTCTCACCAAGAGATGAGATCATATCACCTACCATCCCACAACATAATGCTTTGGCAGGCAAATAGAGATTACTCTTTTTGACGATTCATTTTTAAAATCTTTAAAATCTGGTCACAATGTAGTCCAACCCGAACGATTAAGGATTGGATTAAAATGGCGTTCATCTGAAGAAGAGATTTAGTGCATAGCTAAATCCTTTTTTTTTTGAGCAATTTCGATCGACGATGTACTTGTTATCCAATCACTTTCTGCATTTGACCTATTACACATCGCTAATCGAACTTTAAGATTTTTAAATTCAGAGGATGTGGCCATCAGAAGGAAGACTCGTAGGCAGTCAAATGGCGTCTGGCTATAGATAACAATTGGTTGCAAGATGGAATTCCGATAAAGCTCCCTCCACCATGAAACTCAAGGAGCTACGATTGCATGGAATCTCTTGTTATAACTCATAAACCACACAAAAGCAAATAGGACAACGCAAAAGCCATAATAATTTAGAACAAGTAATTTGTAACAAATCTATAGCCCGCAGGTATATAATATTTGTTTGCATACCTATGTTACCCCATGAGTGTCAGTTAGCTAGCTTTTTAAAATGTCTCGATATAATCCTCAAAGACCATCTCTCTCTCTCTCTCTCTCTCTCTCTATATATATATATATATATATATATATAATACTTGCATCCCCCAGACTAGAACCTTTAGTGAACTATATTGAACAGTGACATTACATCCTTATCAGTGTAGGCTGGACTTTAAGGTTTGAGTCACAACTATTGCCAGTGCACATCGTGACAGTGCTGATGGGAGGAAGGCTAAAAACTCGTTTTTGAAAGGCAACATATCAGTGTTAAATCCTAAATGAGAGTATCACAATAACAGGAAGCTTGGTCTAAAATAATAATGCATTTTATATCCTAAATCTCCACAGCTAGATGTGTAAAACAAATACTTAAAAGCAATTGTAAAATCATCACACAATCTGGTGGCCTGAATCTTCAGATCATGTAGCAACAAAGGAGGCCACTCAAATAAAAGAACAATGAATGCCACAAATACTTGGGATCTTCTTCCCAGTAAACCAGTTGAGCATACCATCATTGTTCATAAAAATGTTAGCCTCCTTAGCCTAAGGATAAACAGAGTATAAGAGTGAAAAACATGCAAAATTCCTGAACAAAAACTCAAATGGGCAAATATCCAAGAAGAGTGAAGCAACTAATAAAACAGTAAGTAGATTCAGAAATTCCCAGAATGGAATATCTCAATGGGTAAATACCTTTCACAGTGCCTGTGTTCATTCAATAACAGTTTGTTGGCTTCTGTTCATTCCATGACAACTTTAGCCCCAACAGCTTTCATCTTCTCAACTATTTGCTCAGCTTCTTCCTTTGACACTCCTTTCTTTAATATCGATGGAGTCTTTTCCACCAAGTCCTTTGCTTCCTTAAGACCCAAATCAGTGAAACTCCTAACCTCCTTGATTACCTTAATCTTTGTAGCTGCTTCATATGACTCCAGTTTCAGTTCAAAGGCAGTCTTCTCTGGTTTCTTCTCTTCCTTGACAGCTGCAGTAGGTGCATTCATTGCCATTGCAGCCAAGCCAGCAGCACCAGGCTTCATAACTCCAACAGTCGGCGGTTCTTCCATTCTCATCTTCCTCATTAAAATGGGACCCAATTCCACCAATTCTGCCATTGTTAGCCCTGCCATTTCATCGACAAGCCTGAAAACACGCTCGGTAGGAGGACTGCGATGCTCTGTGGGATCAAAAGTAGCTGGATCATAATCAGCTGGGAGCCTTTTCTGGTCAATTTCAACCTCTTCTAGCTCCTCCTCCTTCTCTATCCTTGCCAGTTGGGCATAGCCGTGAGTTATCATTCCATTGATGTTAGTGAAATTCGTTGGTGCCAAGGGCCAAAATACAGAATTTGCAGAAAACCCATTTGGTAAATGACGCCTTAATTTGAGTAGAGAGCTCATTTGCAACTTCCCGAGCGCAGTTTATTTGCCATCAAATTCAAAAACCCATCTAAAGGAGAACCCGTCTCTGAGCTTTTCCACGAAGAAAAACACTAAGGCCTGAACACTCGACAAGATAGGAAGAATCAAACACTAATTAAACATAAAAATTAACTTTGGACATGAAAAGAACAACCTTTTTTCAATTAACGTTGTTCGATTAGGCATATGAAACCAAATATAACATCCCATTAATAAAATAAAAATAAAAATAAAGAAACTAGAAAACATTTTAACGCATAAAGCCCAGATTTGGTCTAGATAACGAAATTGCCTTCACATTCAAATGAATGGATGGAAGTCTGTGTGCACGGGCGTAGTAAGTGCGAGACAGTACCTGGATTTGCAAGACAGCCGAAAACCCTAACAGCAGACGCAAGGCGACGGCTCGGTGTGGAGGGTGGGGTTTTTGTTTGTAGATGCAATGCTATTGGCACGCCCTTTTCGGGGACACCCGCGTTCGAATAGAAGCGGATACTTTTTTGTTTCGTTTCTCTTTTTTAATTATTTTATGTTACAAGTTACTAATACACACTTTCCTTTTGCGCGTGTGTGTGTGTGGGGGGGGGGGGGAAGGAGAGGGGCGGGGGTTTAGGAGTCGGCGGGGGAATCGCTGCGCTGTAGTTTTTAACCATCACATGAAAGCATTCTCATCTTCCATGTTTTTCTATCCGAACAAATGATCTACACACTTTCCTCATCTTCTATTATCAGATTGATCACATATTCATTTAATCTTATTTCCGCTGTATTGGGATCTTTTTTTTTTTTTTTCACCGTTCAACACTTACAATCATACAATATTATCCTAATTACTGTTCAGCTAAGTGAAGAATTCCCAATCTCAATGTTCTAATGTCACATTTTCATTTTAGCGATCTAACACTAATTTTATGAAAAATGTCATTCTTTTATATTTTAACCTTTTGAACAATAAAATCTAAATAATGAAAAAAGAATATTGACCTTATTTAGACAACTTGGAAATTTCTGACTCATCTATTACAAAATCAAATATAAACTTCGGTGCATACTTCCTATAGTTATTAAAAGAAAAACAATGCAAGGGTAGCACAAAATTAAAATGGGTCACAAAGAAATTTGATCTTCACTTGGGTCGTGAAGACACTAGCACCTAAGGGGATGCCATAATTGTTTTAAGCTTTTAATTCTAGCTGGGGGATGCCGGATCAAGTCGTCTCCCTCGTCGGCTGGGCCAAGAATTTTACAAGATGAAGGATGTACTACCATGTTTCAAATTTTCCTTTTGGTCCATTACAACATGTCGCACTTCTAATAACCTTGCGATCAACCTTCAGAAGGAAAGGAGAGAGAGAGAGGGAGAGAGTAAAAACAGGCCAAGTGGCACACAATGGAACAAAATCAATGTGGCCTAATTGCTCTACAATATTTTGGATAATATATACTGATAAAAATTTCACCATTCTTGGCATAATTGCCCAAACTGTGCCGACCCTGAACTAGTACCTTAACATTTCGCTCGCTGACCTATCTCAGCACACATGAAATCCAGATCTCATTCCAATTCAACTTAAAAGGAGCCACACAAATCAATATAAGGTAGAGAAACAAGACTAAAATGTAATCTCACAAGGAGCATGAAACGTTCTTCCACGGCAAATAGCTTCTAGATTTTCTCCAGCATAAGAGCAAAGTGGTGATACCTCCACACCTGCATTAGATGGAAGTATGCTAAAGACTAGATTATGCATAAAATATACCGTGTTTTTAAACGTTTTCACCTACAGACATGCAAGAAAGCAGACAAAGTTGAGCTTGAAATTACCCGTTGCATACAAAGGTACTGAATGTGTTAGAAAGCCACCCGCAGCAACCACCCAGCGAGTGTGAAGTCGCAGCACAAGCAGTCGAGCACTGTCAGGGGTGTCATAGTTTGACCCATTTGCATTTTTGACAGGTGCAAACTCTTCTTCACGTAGTACCTGCATATCAAATAGTTGAATAAGCTATTTTACCGGTATGAGAAAAAGTTTTCAGGGTCAAAAGGAGAAGTGATGATATTTACCTCAAAAAGAGCAGTTGAAGGAGCATATGGAAATGCATCAAATACAAATTGCTCTAGTTTTAGTCCCACCGTAAATCCATGAATTGATTGAATTTTTTTCTCTGCAAGATGGTAGCTGCACTCACAATGCACACGGATATAAAATCCTAACTAAGAAAGAGGATGTATGAGAAAGGAAGGATATTGCATCAAATGTCAAACTTATTCTTAGAATAAGGTGACAATGGATATGCCCAAGTGTGTAAACAACGTCAGATTGGCAATGATTTTGATCACAATATGCATGAGGAAGAGAGAGTCACTAACATGCTGTCTTTCTCAAGGCCGTTTGCCACTTGATTCAGAAAATCCAAAGTAAACATGTGCAAACACACCTGAAGTCCAAAAGTTGGCAACAGCTCAGGAAGACAATGATTCAGATTACGCCATACCATACCAACATTAACGATTTAACAAATTCTTGAAGAGTGATAAGATTACATAGCACACCAAAATATGGTGTCATTCCAGCATCAGATACTACACAGAAACAAATTAAGGAAACAAATAACATTGCGAAGAAGAAAAGGCAGGGGTAAGACAATGTTATAAGCATGGAATTTCATTCCTGTACTCTGTGCTTGATTGTGCATGTGTTCATCAAATTAACCTTGTGAACAATTTTTACTGCAGCAATCTCTGTTTTAATAAAATCCTGAGTTCTCATAGCAACTTGACATAATTTTGTTCTTAAAATTTCTTAAGCAACAATCATCACCCATGCTGCCTAATTGATAGTTGATACGTCAAGTGAAATTGCATGAGTTTCCACATCATAGGGTCCTCATTTTATGTGGTATAAAAGTGCAGTGACGAACCAAATGTTAGACGCATCACTCCAACAAAAATGAAGTGAAGAAAAGTGAAATCAAGCAGACTACTTTTTTGTATTCATTATGAAAAGAAACAAGTGAAAGCAGACTATACATTACTCCAACAAAAACGAAGACGTCCTGTTCCCTGATTAATTGCTGAAGCCAGTGACTGATCCAACTCACTGTATTCAACAACAGTGAGAGGTCCACCTTTACCTCGCCTTACAAACACACCGACCTTTTCTTGGGAGTAAGCCTGCAATTAACATTTTCAAAGTAATTAAGATGGGATTCATTTTCAGAGATACCAAACCTACGAATCTAAAGGGGTGACAGATTAATAAAGCATAACACTCTAATATATTATTGATTTTGCTCAAAGCAGACCTGGCTATGTCTAGAATAAAACTCAGAACCTTTATTACTTGGAGCTACAGATGTTTTGTCTACCTGAACTAAGAAGCAGACTCTCAGTGAGTTCAGTTTCCAACTTATATATTTGAAAGGTCATGTATCTGACCCACACTCCCTAAACTCAACAAGTACGGAGATCTTTAGGAAAGACTGTATACTGAAGCAACATTTCATGGTTACTTTTTTATTTCAAACAGAAAAATTCCTGGCACAATAATTTGACCATTAAATATTTCCAGATTTTATGCCTTCCAGTAACTTGCAATATTATCCATTTGCATTTATCTGAACCTAGGATTCCAACTTCAATTCATTCACTTTCATTCTCTGAGCCACCATTGGCCATGAAAACTTACTCAATATCCATAGCCTTTGTACAACTGTATAACAAAGTTCTCAGATGACTAAGAACATATGGGAATATTGAGTACCTTACGGACAACTTTTGCAGCAGCAGCTACACCTTTGTCAATGAAATATCCAACAAATGTTGGATCGGCAACACGAACCTGCTGTCAAAAACCTTATCACCATAGTTTTAATCAAGAAAATTTCTGGAAGTGTAAAAATTGCATGGAAAGAACCAGAAAAGGAGAAAAAAGACAGGAAGGAGAGGAGAAATCACCAAGGCATTGTCAACTCCATAGCAATCCACATATTTAACCCCTCTTGCAGCCATGTCTTCTAACAATCTCGAAGACTTTAGAGCTGAAGAGAAATTAGGAAACATATGAAACCCATAAGAAACCATGTAACATTTGGACAGGAGGAATTTGAGTTCCCAAGGGGTAATTGGAAAGTTGAGCTAAATTTTGTAAGGATTACCTGAGTAAACTCCTCCATTGCCATCTGGGGCCTTAGCCACCTGGTTTTAGGAAAACAAATTAGTGGAAAGGGAACGCATGAATGTTTTTGTGAAAACACTAAAAAAAAAAACAGGGTTAAAAACAACAGCAGAAAAAGTAGCTTTAGAATGAAAAGCCATAAACGTTAGCAGGAAAGACTCGCACAGGCTCAGACAATGCCTCTATGTTTTGCAATCTAAGAGGAAGATCATGAAAACTAGGTTGAATGGCTAGGATAAATGGATGAAAGAGTTGGGTTTCATATTTCAAAATTTCAACATCACACTGCATAACCTTGTTTTATGTCATTTCAGTTTTCCTATTTCCTGAATCCTTTTCTTTACCCTGGCATCTTTTTGTAAACAGTTGACTTGGCTAAAACTTTTTAGCACTCATGGGGATTCAATTAAGAACTAACAATTAGAAAAAGGACAGATGACACTTTTTTAGCTCACATAGAAAGAGAACATACACTGAATGGAGTTTCCATGATAAATCTACCATCTTTTGAGACACAAGGTAGGGTGCCCTGCTGGAAGAACGTCACCTGCATCAAAAGATGATCTTTTGAATTAAGAAAAAACCTGAAAAATAGTTGAAAGCAAAGAGTAAATTGAAGCTTCTTACTTGGTCTGCTTCAAGACCAAAGTACTTGTGACTTTCAAAGAATTTGTGTGTGGCTTCATCGGTAAATGGACTGGTCATTATGTACCAATGTATTTGCCCTGAACCACCAGAACCTATAGAGAACATAATTAGGATATCACTATCTAAAACTTAAGATCTAGAAAACTTAACCTTACCTTCGCTAGAGGCTTGAGCAGCCAGTCTTTGGACATACAAAATTCTCTCTGCTTGAAGCTGGAAAAGGGACTTGCCAGATGGGAGTCCAATATCTGAAGAAAACTACATGAAGTGAATATAGAACCACTGCAGATCAAATTATTACATATAGAAAACAATACAGATCCCAGTAACAGATGCATCTATACTAGTATGCAGAAAATCGTAATATTCTTTAGATACTACAGAAGGGTCAATCCTAAGCACGTAGTTAAATTATAACTTATTATACAGGTAAAGTGCAAAATCCAGGAATTCTAAAAATCTGCAATATATATTAACCACAGAACATGCTCATAGATAACCATTTAAAAAACTTTGACCAGGCTTCTCGGTGAAACAGAAAATACATGATATGTTTCAGAAATAATGCTGTCCTGCAATTATCCAATTTTGAGCCACCACTCACTCAAACTTCATTATGTGCAATGCTAAGCTTTCTTCTTCCATGCATACATAGAAATTACTTGATAGTGCAAATATTGTAGTTCATTACTGAATTAAGTCTTGTGAACAAACTCGAAAAGTTCATTCAGGATGGATCTTGTGTCTATGTCTACAATTGGTAGGCAACATTGCAATTCAGTAAAATCAAACATATTTCAGGAGAAAAAGGAACTGCCAACACAATAAATGGTTTTCCAAATCAAGTGAACATGAAATTACTCACTGAAACATCCTTTTGGGTCTGAAATTCCAAGACGTGTTCCCTATGTAATTCAATCAAAGAAAAGACATCCCAGTATCAGCCCCACATGCAAGAGGGAGAAAGGCACTATTGAATATGTCAATAAAAGATAACATGCTCTCATGATCACAGTGCTATACTTCTGAACAAGAAACTTAATTTCAAAGTGTAATCAAACATAGCATAATTATCAGAAAAAAGAAAAAAATTCAAGTCCTCAGAAGTCTTTTGGAGTTGCTACAAGGTAAAGAGTGTGGTGGGTAAAAGAGGTGGCCTGCAAGATATTTTTCTTCCAGTTAATTCAGGTCACAATATAGCATGGCAATTTCACATAATCAATTAGTTTTGCAATGGAGACTAAGTTCAAATATATAGCTTGATGTTGGCTGGAAAAAGATGAACTAGGCTAAAATCTGTCCTTTTAACCAATTTCATCTACTAAAATATAATTGAAGCATAGATTCTAAATAAAGAATCTCTTTGAGTGTATGGTAACAAAATATTAGAGACAAAACAAACTGTGACTGAATGAGAAGCTGAAAATATTAACTATCTATTATGATCATCCCAAATAGAAGTGCACTGCAGAAATAAAACCTTTAACTACTCTTTCATTTTATTCAACACCCAGCCATGGAACAAATGAACAAAATGCAAAAAATAAGTTAAAAATCTCATATATAAAAGCAACTTAAGGTTATATGCCTAAATTCCCAAAATGCTCTCCTCTCTTGCCATTTTCTTTTTGCTCTCAATCTATCGAAACAATTGCAAGTTCAATATTTGCCCACATACATCAAGAGATCTTTGTGTGAGTTTCTTTCTACAGTAATCGAACCTCACTGTACATGGAACTGTATATAACTTTAAACGAACATAAGAACATAGTCCCTCTGTGTTCGTGAGGAGGCTGGAAGAGGGATCGTAAGACATAACTTTAGTGAATAAATGTACCCAAGCCCATAAAGCATCTTTCTAGAATACAATTAATATTTTTAGAACACACATTAGAGTCAACAAATTACTAGATAAAGACATGCATCAGCAAGTTATCAAAAGCAGGCATCCAGAAAAGCAACATTATACCAACCAGAGAGAGAGAAATTAATGATCTGTGTAAATGTGTCAATAAAGTAGACAATAATTATTCCTCCTTTTACATAACTAAGCAAAGAGATAATTAACATCAGATTGTCTTAAGTGGGCATATCCAAAAAACAGCATCATACCAAAATTATAGTTAGAGAGAGAGAGAGATTCCTCAAGCAGCTAAAGCATATGACCAGCATTATTAGAATAGCCGTGCTTTTCAATTTGAAGCATATTATTCAATCAAAAAGTTAATACATACGTGGGAAGCGCAAGTTTCAACGTGATAATTATAAAAAGAAAGATTGATGCTTAAAAAAAAAAAAAAAAACCTGTCCACCGGATAGAAGCAAAACAGCCAATTTGCCGTCAGAGATAGCCTTCAATCCCATCTTCCACCACCTTGCTCTTTCTTCTAACGTTCTCTCCTCCACAGTGGACACGCTACTCTCCGGCACTGGTTCAATCGCCGCCACCGGTAGGACTGTAACAAACACGATCAATAAATCACACAGAATGCACTTCTCTTGATAAACTACAAGCCTACATCCGCCAGTCGAAAGAGAAAGCGAAAACCTTGAGATCCAAGCGAACATCGAATTATCCGATCGATCCTTGAAAGATCTAGGTTCTGCAACAAAAGGAGCAAAAAAAAAAATCAAATCGAATTCGAATTTGCAATTAAATAAGCATCTCATATACTCAGAAGCCAATCGGATTTGACATGAAAATCTGCATCAATTGAAATTAGAGAAAACGATGTCTCTTCGCTTACAGATATAGATTGAAAATACGTCAAATCAGATTGCGAACTTGAAATTCATGACTCTCAGTTCGGCCACAGAAGAAAACAAACAGAGAGAGAGAGAGAGTGTGTGTGTGTGTGTGGGAGATCGCGAAATGACCTCAATGTCTTTGACGAGGAGGTCGCGCTCTTCGGAGGGGAGCTCGTCCCAGAGGGAAAAAACGTCCTCCTGACAGTAATCCTTGAGCCTCTCGAGCAAAGCTTGCGGAGGAGGTGGCACTGGCGAGGATCCGTTATTTTCAATAGGCTCCCTCATTTTCTCTATCTATCTCTCACTAAATCTGAGAAACTTTCTCTCGCTAGATCTCTCTGTTTCCGAATTCTCCCTCTTTTTCTTTTGTCTTTTTACTTATTACTTTGGTTTTTCAGTTCCTATCTTGCGGTTGTCGGTTGGGACTTATACACAGAGAGACCGAGAGCGAGAAAGAGAGAGAGAGAGAGAGAGAGGAGGGAACAGGAACAGTAACGAGGAAGACAAGAATCATTCTCAGCTATACCTTCAGCTGCGGTTGCTGCTGCAAGTAACTACCAGCTTCATTCCTAAATGACGTAATTACCCTTGATCAGAATTTTTATTATTTATAGTTTGGCCCTTGTTTCTTCTTTTTTCTCTAAAACTTTCGGAAAAATGGAGAAAGGCGTGACAATTGACAACCCTCATTTTTTCAGTTTTAAAATTTTGTGTGTGTGTGTAAAAATATATATTTCTTTTATTTTTTTCAATGAAGTCTTATAATTTTTTTTCACTCAATTCAATCTTACAATTTGTATAGTTATTTTAATTAAATCCATTTTTAGGTGGAAAATTCATCAGCGAGCCAAAAATCATGTTTCGCTCAAATGGAAAAGAGTAAATATATATACATCTTTTTTATTGCTAAAATAGTTCTGTATATACATATATATTGTCGGCAAGCTTTGACACAGTAGCATGTTGAGTGATTGAGGAGTACAAAATAATGCTAATTGAGAAATTATAGTAAAATAGGTGCATTTTAATGAAGCGTGGAGGGATCGGTGTAGTTGTGGTGATGATAAAGGAATTCTTGAATGATTTTGAAAATTTGTTGGTTTCAATCAACGATAATCCCCAAAAAAAAAAAAAAAAGGGGTCCATGATGGCATTGATCTTGAAGAGTTCACTTGGATTTATTAGTCAACCTAAATGTGGCGAGAGGCAATGAGGTTTCAATCTTGCTGTCGGTAATGGGACTGATAGCTGGAGGATTATTATGTCTTTGCGTTGATCAAACTATTGAAATTAAAATATTAAAAGTTGAATTGGTGGTTAGTGGTAGGAAAGTATGCGTGAGAGTCCGCTGAGATTATCAAACACTAATGGATGAATGAATATTTTTTAAAATAAATTCAAAATTTCTCTTAATTATGTCACATCAATTTTTATTTTTTTTCTCTCTCTTCGATTAAAGAAGAGAAATTTCAATACTTATACAAACATTTAAGTTTAGTCTGTGTTTGATTAAAAATATTAAAATATACAATCTTATAATTAATTAAATTTGATTTAAGTTAAGTATTTTTTATTAATTTATATTTTTTAAAAATAATTAGTTAAATTAAATTAATATTAAGAGAATTTTTTTTCTTTTAAATCTCTCCTAAGAAAATAAAAAAGAAAAATTTTTGATTAGTTTTTTAATTTTAAGGAAATGTGATAGTAATTTTTTTTATAGTAAAATGAATGAATTTGAGAGAATTTTTTCTTTCTTTTTTTAGCACTTCTTTTTTATCCTTATTTAAAAAAAAAAGTATTTTAGAGTAGGTTTCTTTTTTCATTTTCTTTATTAAAGTATAATTATGAAGATTTAATTATAATTAAGATAGGATTTTATGAATAAAATAATTATTTGATTACAATTAAATTTATATTGATTGATTTATATAATACTACTTTATTATAATTAAATCTCTGTAGAATCTTTTAATATCTTTACTATTTGAATTTATGAAAAATCATCACATAAAAAAAATCCCAAGTTTTTTCTTAATTCCAAAATTATATGCTTACATATAAATGGATAAAAATTAAAAAGAGATAAGATCAAAACACGTTTTCTAAATGGATAAGAACAAAATATATGTTGTTTGCTAATTGTGAATCAAATAGTTGTTTTACCTTTAAATAAAAAATTATTTTGAGTGGGTATATTTTTAATAGTATAACATAATTTTTATAATAAGTTAGCAATTTCAAGTTTTCACGAAAATATTTTCTTGTTCATGTATTATTATAATAATACTTATTTATATGCAAAGTAAAAATTATATTTTTACTCTTTTTATGAATAAATAAAAGAATATTAGGCCTTGAAAAATGAGTTAAAAGGATGGTGCTTTTGCTTTAAAAAACTTATAAAAAATGAGTTGTAGTCTTTTGTCTCGAAGCAAGAAAAGAAAAGAAAAAAAAAAACAATTTTTAAACCAGCGTTCTCAGTGTTGATCTGGTGCAATATTTGCCTTTGTTTTTTCTAAAAAATAAATAAAATAAATAAAAATATTACATTTAGATTATAGAAGATATAAATGGTAGTATTTGTCATTGAACTAAAAGTGGTTATATGATTTTTTTTCTACATTTTGAGTTTTTTAAAGATAAAAATTACACTATTTTATAATTTCTTTCTTTCTTTTTTAAATCATAAATCATAAAAATTAAAAAATATATATTTATATGTTATATTTATTTATATTTAAACAAAAATACATGAAATTATATATTATATCATATTGATATTTATTCTTTTAATGTAGATTATCTTATTTATAATAAAATATTTTATTTTTTTTAAAAAAAATATATATTACCTTAAAATAAAAATATATAATATATAATATATTTTATATTAAATTTATTTAATTTAAATCACTTATATATACTAATACATTGTATTAATTAGTTTTTTAGTCTTATTATATATAATTACAAATATCTAAGTAATTAAATTGATAAAATATAATAATATAATATTTATAATTTGTATATAATTATATTTTATCTATCAATATTTTTATATAATGTACATAGATATTAAATTTTTTATATAATTGATGTTAAATTTTAATTTTATTAATTCAATCCCAATTAAACTAATTATATTGGTCAAATTTTAAATCTCTTAGTTTTTAGATTTAACGATTTAATAATCTATTTAGTTTTGAAAACATTAGTGTTTATAGTTATGTATGTATATTTTTATATGCATAAAATTTTGAAAATAATATAAATAAAAATAAGAATAGATAATTATATACAATAAATAAATTATTAATAATATAAAATAATATTATATATATTAAAAATATAAATTGAGTGTAATATATATATTATAAAATATAAAAATAAATTAGTAAATAAAGTAATTATTGAAAATATAAAAATATTTAACTATATATATTTTTAATTTTCATAAGTGAATGTTCATAAGACTTATAGTAAAAGATTTAATTTTTTTGTATATAAAATATATGATTCAAATATTATAATATTAATTTTAAATTTAGAGTTTAATGCTTAAATTTTACAAATAAAAGATATTATAATTTTTTATTTTACTTCTTTTATTTGGAAAAAAAATGTCAAGTTGCTCAATTCGTGTTAGATTTGGCCTTAAATTTTTAAATTATTTCAAATGTAGGTTATTTCTAGATAAAAGTATTTTTGAATTAAATTTAAATTGAATATTTTCCAAAAACATTTAAGTTGAGTCACTTCTAATCACAATAGTTTGTTGTTTGATTAGCCTTGATGGGAGTTTAAGGAATTTTTGTTTTATTTTACCAAAAAAAAGTTATATATATATATATATATATATATATAGCTTATAATAATTACCAGTTAAAATTTAAAGTTATTTATTAATGTTTTTATTTAATTTTTTAAAAATAAATTATTTTTTTTGTTTTAAAAGAAAAACCTACTAACTGAATGTTGTTAATATTGAATAAATCTATTTCACATTTAATGTTGATGTTAATAAATGTAAAATTTAACATGATATATATAATATAAATTTATATTTTATATTGAAATATGGTAATAATAAATTTAAAAAATCTCGAAGAGTCGGTGGATGGAATATCTCATGAACAATCAAACATTTATCGGGTGGTCCTGTACGAATCTTTTTCCTAGTTGTTAGCGTCTATTGCTTTTTATATATAGTGACCCATCTAGAATAATACTTGTGGAGGCGAAAAGTACGTTGCATACTTTAGTTTCAAATCCAGGATCTGAAGAAGAAGACAGAACACTTTTTTTTTCTAAATGGTTACATTGCCTCGTTTACTACTATATGTTTATATATGTAAGTAGCAGATAGAGAGGGTCCAGGGGCAACTGGCCCCCTAGATCCATCCCTATTCATATATGACCTTTCCTCTTTTGTAGCTGCCAAAGCTTCTTTCGGATGAATTTAGTAACAGGCAAATCGATCCATTACCCGTCTACTTACCTACCAGCTCAATGTCCCCAACCTTTTAATTTTTTTACAAACTCACTTTTTTAAAAAAAAAAAAAAAGAAAAGAAAAAAGAAAAAAGAAAAAATTTATTTTAGTTGTTCCACTTAGGTACACAACGTAATAGAAATCACCATGCTAAACTAAGTAGGGTACGGCTTTTTCCAAGAAACTTCCCCAAAAAAAGGCAAAAAAATGTAATCAATGCTATCATTTTCCATTTTCATTCAACAAAGCATAGATAGAAAATTCGTTGGGTGACTCAAAACTCATTTATCCAGCGAGACTAGTATTTCTTGGATGTTCATCCGTCTTAATCCCAACCAATCCCCAATCATTACGCTAAGACTCCTAATCTTTATGATTGATTGGAGTTATTTATACTTCATAAGCCGTTTATCTTGAAAATGGATATAAATAATAAAATAAAATAAAATAAGGTATAAAATGTTTCACCATGCAAACTAGTGTTTTAGTTCAAACGATTAAGTTGAACTGAGTTTAATAACCATGGATCCACCGAATAAGTTAGTTCTCCTCCTCACATGTCAGCGCGTGCAATCTCTACTAGAGTTGTTATTCAATTTTGGCAATGAAAACAACCTTATAGACAAGTTTTAATAATTTTAGAACGTTGGGTAATCTCAATGTCAAAATTAGCTATAAATTGATAATATGCATATGTTCTACTATAGAAATTATTTTATTTGACTAATTATAGAATTAATTTTCAGTGCATCCATCATTGTTAGATTTTCTTCAATATCTTAACTAATTTGAGTTTCTGATGGTGATGTTGAAGTTCCATGCAAACCTCTAATTGCATAAAAACCATGCATTTAATGTTGAGGAAAGAAAAGAAAAACACGTACTCTCTCTCTCTCTCTCTCTCTCTCTCTCTCTCTCTATATATACTGTCTCTTATACACATCTAGATGTGTATAAGAGACAGTATATATATATATTTTTTTTTTTTTTTCTCTCTCACATTTTGTGGTAATTTGAGAGGGTTAGGGCTACAGAGACTACATTAGTCATCTCTTGGTCAGCAGGCGTACCGATACTGCTACTCCCTTTGCCAACAACTGCAAGAAAATGCTTTGCTGCTTTAATGGATCGATTTTCAGTGGAGTGTGAAGGCAATGATTGTATTCAGTAGTTATTATTGGAGCGAATCCCTTCTACTACTAAACATGGTGTATTGAAATAATAATTTGTCACATATCTATATGCTGTGTATCTAATCCAATGATATATATAGACCTCACACGTGGCTCACTTCTTAGTCATGTTTTCCTATTTGTTCCTCACTTATTCTTGGAGTCTTTTATATAAGTATACGATTAAGCTTCCTCCTACAACTTTCTTTCTTTAATAATGAACTCTCTTTAATTTTCATTCATAAGTTACTCAACTGTTGCGATTCCACATATTGGTGCAGATATGATAAAAGGGGCCTTAAATATTCTCTTACTTTTACATGGTTGTTATAGGTTTTTTTTTTTTTTTTTTGAATGTTACAATTTGCACCAAACTTTCAATAAAATTCTACTAATTGTTGATGCTACTTATGTGCAATCCATTTTCTTCATCAACTAGAATATGCTAAAAAAAAAGAAAAAAAAAACCTATAACAACTAGAATAAATGTTTTGCAAATGCTTTCAAATTCGTAAACAACTAGAATATGTTAAATTCAAAATTTGAGGAAAGAGAAACACAGGGCAATTGCCACTTATGGAAGCAGTAGAACAGTTCCATGTTCCAGGTTTGTTCATTATCATCAACATTGCATGGCTCGTGCCAACACTTTTCTAGATTGGTTCTCCAAGATTGATGTGCATGTATTGATCATGTTTGCACTTTGATCAATCTCCATAATTCCATCTTTGTACAATGCCACTATTGTTTTGATTGTACAAATCCCGTGCTTCATTGGTGGCTCTCGTTTTTTAAATTTATAAGCTTAGATATTAGTTCAAAAGATTCACCATCATTTGAGTTTTAGTGTATTAACTTTTAATTGATACAATTGTAAATTTGGGGCCATTTTGTGTACCTTTATTAACTTAAAAGAAAGAAAGAAAGAAAAAAAAAAAGAGACGATGGACTATTGAAAAAAATTATTGTCATTGTCAAGGTTTTTTTTCTTTAAAAAAAAATAAAAATAAAAATAAAAAAATGTTGCAAGAAAATAAACAGGTGAAATGTTTTATGTGCCATGCGATTGAAGGTTTGTTTGTTTTTTTTTCTTTTTTTTTTTTTGTCTCCTTCAATCTTCAACACTAATATTCATTTTAGCATTCGACTTTTATAATGTCAACTATTACGTGACATTCTTTGAAGTTAGAAAGACAGGGATTTTAACTATTGATTAAGAGAGATACCTTCTACTTTCTCAGTATCAAGTTCTATCATTTTGTGGGTCAGACCCATAAAGAAAACTTCATGATTTTTAGAAATTTTCAATCTAAGTAACGTAGATACATTTCTCCAGCCCTTCAATCATTTGATAACCTGTCATTTCTTTAATAAATGATCACTATGAGTTAGGCTCGGTAGGATTTTATCAATCTTTTTGGCTCATTCACCCGCCTCCTGTAGCATTTCCGTTTTGTATTATTTGTAACCGACAAGCTCCGCAATGAAAAAGAAAATGGGGGAGAAATGGAGAAAATGACAAGAAAAGAAGAATATGCAGTAAGTTGTGTCATGCCCCTCGCTCTAGCTACTAGTGTGGATATTCCAATATTCCACCACTGATGCTGCTCAAAAGTTCTGTTCTATCACACGATTCGGAACGTTTAATAATCGTCTACCATGGCATGGCATGGCATGACAGTTGTAATTTATTAGCTCCCCATATCGATCTATTATTGCATCACGTATTTGCCATTAAAAGAAAAAGAAAAGAAAAAAAAAAGGTTCTGTGTACACTGGAATATGAAATGTTGAATTAAACTACTGTAGACAATAATTATTTTATTCCATCCAACGGTGTAAGAAACATTCACATCTGTTCTCACGGCATCCCCTGGTAAGTATTCGAATGCTAAGCTTTTTTTCTTGTCTACTCAGTCCAAGAACCACAACTCGTTTAGCAATTAGGTGCTTCAATTTTCCACCAGTGATTTTAATATTTATGATAAATTAATCATTTTGATGCTATATATATATATATACACATATATATACATATATTAAAATAAATAAAAGGATAAAGGGAGTTATCTCTCATAAATCTCTGTACTTTAAACTAATGATCGATCACTGACAATAGCACTATAAACTAATTTCTCACAATCAAAATGATACCACGGTACGAGCACTATTCAATTTCCACCGCCCAAGAGCTTTTAGACCAGAGATTCAATGGAGGTTTCTATTTATTTGTTGGCTTAGAGGAAAAAGTATCATTCTGCTTCTTCTGTCAAAATGCATGCTTTTATGTTTTCCGACACACACACACAGTTTTAATGCATACCTGTCTGCTTTCCGATACAAAGAGAGTTTTAATACACTTTGCTTGAGAGGAGAGTTACAACTCCCTTCAACAGTCCTAGCGGGAGTTACAACTCTTTGTAACTCATTTTATATTTATCTCCTTAGATTGGGTCTGCCCGTTATTACACGGTCAATCCAACCTATATTTCAAGATCTTTTGTTCGCCATTAATGAGTCGGAATAAACCAGTTATTGTCAACGAATTTTCAAACTTTCAATTCTTTTTGAGTTATTCTTACTAAAAAATGGTTCATATAACTTGTAATTACATTTACATTTAGAAACATATCTAGTAGAATTAGTAAAAATGTTAAAGGCATATAAAAATAAGAATATTTTAAAAATTTTTAGTCTTATATCAAAAATAAAAATTTTATTTTTTAAATTTATAAGATATTATTTATTTTATAACTTATAAAAGTAAAAATCTAAATAAAGTCTTACATATAAGTGAAGGGTCAAACTTAAACCTGAAATGAGAGAATTAATATGATACCGTGTATTAAATCAAATCTAAAATACTTTTAAAACTTTTCAGCTTGTATTGATTAAATTAATTATTTTTTATTGTTTAAAAATTAACTGTTGAGAAACAATCATTATCTTCTTTTTTAATAGTCATCTAGTGGGAAGATCTATTATATCTTAGTAAAATAGTTATCGTAACTTGTTGTATTGTGACAATTCATCTACAAGACAAAATTATCTTTAATGATAGTACTTTTATATGCTTTAAATAAATATCATTTTTTACATTTAAATTTCAATCTATTTTTGTATATTTATTCTACCAATTTTAAAGATAATTTTTTGTTTTGTTATCATGGATATAAATGCGAGTCAAATTACTACTAAACAATTTATTTTTGTTTTTTTTAGACTCAATCTATTTCATTTGCTCCTAAGTTCTTGCTAGACACTTTTAAGATTGAAATATTTACTGATTCTCACTTCAAATACTGACAAGAATGTATTTTTTCTGCTATAGATGTTCTAGGTTTTGCTTTTACTCTTTCCAAACCCAAACCAATGTTCGATTTTGAGAATTATGGGAAAATATTTCCTGTCTGGGAATAAGCCAATAAAGTCTGTCATCACATAATTTTCAGCACATTATCTAATGATTTGTTTGATGTCTATTGTTCTTCAAAAGAAGCAAAGGAAATATAAAAAAAAAAATGAACAAAATATATATGGTGGAGGATGCTGGTACACAAAAGTTTGTTGTTACTAACTATTTGTATTTTTAGATGTTTGATGAAAGGAGTGTTCAGGATCAAATCAATGAATATCACAAACTGCTTGAGGACTTAAAGAATGAAAATATCCAACTACCAGAGGAGTATGTGGTAGGTTACCTCATTGAAAAGCTTCCATAGTCTTGGAATGATTACAAACAAAAACTCAAACACAAGAGGAAGTACATGTTATTGGAGGATGTAATTTTACATATCTTGATTAAGGAAAAAAATGGAATCTGATCAAAAGAAGTAAAGGAAAAAGAGATGGTGTCAAGAGCAAATATGGTAAAGTGAAGAAGAGGAGATAAAAGCCATCACGGTCATTATCACCATCATTGCAGAAAGAGGTATGATAATAGGTCCCAAATGAATGATAATCCCAAGACTGGTAATCCAACCTTTAAGAAAATAGACACTTGCTATGTATGTAGGAAATCAGGACATCATGGCCCTCAGTTCAAACATAAGAAGGGGACTGACATTCTTGCTAAACCAAATGCCAATTTGGTGGACACAAATGTTATTGTTATTGACATTTCCCAAGTCAATGTTTCCACCAACTCAAAAAAGTGGGTAATAAATTCTAGTGCTACAAGTCACATCTGTGGGGATAAAAGTGCATTCGCGTCCTACACTCCAATATGTGATGAAGAAGAAAATGTCTTTATGGGAGGCTCAAGAACAACACCTTTTCTAGGTAAGGGCAAAGTCCTTATCAAGCTCACATCTAGAAAGGTGTTGTCCTTCAATGATGTACTTAATGTCTTAAAGATACGCATTAACATGGTTTCTGTGTCCCTACTAAGAAAGGTTGGAGTAAAGGTCTCCATTTAGTCTGATGTAGTTGTTATGACAAAAAACAATGTGTTTGTAGGAATGGGCTACTGTAACCAGAGACTTTTCATTTTAAATATACTTAATGTTATCAATAATGAAAAAACATATACTTCTTTTACTTATGTTATTGACTCTTATGATGTGTGACATGCTAGATTAGGACATGTGAGTGGTCTTTAAATTAAGAAGATGAAACAACTTGGTTTGATCAAAAATTTGTATGGTAATGTTAATAATGTGAAGTATGTGTTAAGGTCAAATCAATTAATAAGAGTTGCAAATCAATTCATAGAGAAACAAAACTTTTTAGCTCAGTAAATTCAGACTTTCGTAATTTAAAAAATATCATGACAAGAGGAGGCAAACGTTACTACGTAATATTTATAGATGATTATTCTAGATATACCAAAGTATTTCTATTAAGAGACAAAGATGAAGTATGTGATGTATTTATTAAATATAAGAGTAAAGTTGAAAATCAGTTAAACAAGAAGATCAAGAGACTTAGGTTAGATAGAAGAGGTGAGTATAGTTCATAATTATTATTAGATTTTTGTGAAAAAGAAGGCATTATACATGAAATCACTCCTCCTTCACCCAAATCAAATGGGGTAGCGGAGAGAAAGAATAGAACTTTGAAAGATATAATGAATACTATGCTAGTCAGTTTAGAGGCACGTAATAATTTATGGGAAGAGGCAATACTTTCAACATGTTATTTACATAATTGAATCTCTTATAAGAAAACTAGAAAACCCCATATGAGTTATGAAAATGATACACTCTTAGTTTGAGTTTTTTAAAAGTGTGAGGTGTCTTGTAAAGGTTTTTTTGCCTGAATCAAAAAAAGGAAAATAAAATCTAAAACATCAGATTGCATGTTTGTTAGTTATGTAGAACATAATGTTGCATATCGTTTTCTTGTTATTAAGTGTAATGTTATTGAAACAAATACTATCATTGAGACTAAGAATGCAGAATGTTTTGAAAATATATTTCCAATGGGAAAAGATTTAGTGTCATCAACTATCCCTATAGTAGACATAAAGAGGGTGTCTAGTAACACTTCTCTTGAACTTGAATTAAGGAGAAGCAAGTGACAAAGGAAAGAAAAGAAATTTGGAGATGAATTTTACATTCTTGTAGTGAACATTGATCCCTTAATATACACTAAAGCAATATCCTCTAGTGATGCTAGATTGTGGCTAAAAGCTATAAAGAGTGAAATTGGTTCCTTAAAACAAAATCACACATGAGAACTAGTATATTTTCCTATAGGTGCCAAACCCATAAAGTGTAAATGGATCTTTAGAAAGAAATATAAACCAAATGGATTTATTAACAAGTACAAAGCCAAACTCTTAGTAAAATGGTATACACAAAAAAACAAAAAGACATTGATTACTTTGATACCTTTGTATCTGTTGCTAGAATTGCATTTATTAGAGTATTGATTGCATTGACATATATTTATAATCTGTTTGTTCATCAAATGGATGTCAAAAATGCATTTTTATATGGTGATCTCGATGAAGAGATTTACATGTCACAATCTGAAAGTTGTGTAGTTCCTGACCAAGAGAAAAAAGGTCTGTAGACTTGTTAAATTTTTGTATGGATTGAAACAAACGCCTAAAGAGTGGTATGAAAAATTTTATAATATATTAGTCTTTAATGGTTTTCGATTGTTGGTGTTGATAAATGTATTTATACAAAAGTTAAAAATAATATTTGTATTATTATATGTTTGTATATTGATGACATACTTTTATTTAACTCTAGCATGGAACTAATAATAAGTACAAAATTGTTAAGACTAATGTCAATAGATTATGGTCAAAAGTGATGAGAATTCAACTTATGTGATAAAAGATCCTTTAAAGTAGGTTCATATGAGTAATAACAAGTTACTGATTGACATTGTGTGCACTATCAAACTATAGGTCCCTTCCTGCAGCACAGATAATGCAATGATTCTAATGATTGAGGTTGAGTTATACTCTTAATGAATTCTATAGCCTTTATGAGTAATGTGTTATTAGAATGTACACTCAATAGATTCAATTATATGAGAGCGAAGTGAGACCGCTCCTATGAGATCTAAGGCAAGATCCTTAGAGCTCTTATGAAAATGAACCATGCGTGCGCATGGCCATAAAGTACCCAACCGCGTTAAATAACATTATCTTAAGAATGTAAAATAAAGACAAGTTTACAAATGTTCATTAAAAAGTTATAATTCATCGAAATTATAATTTCACCATGCTTTTGAGTATCAAAACTTATGTATCCTAGTACTTGGTTCATAGCCCTAAATGCACCAATGATGAAGTGTTATATTCTCACAAATAAAAACCTAACAAAATTTAACCTTTTAAAATATGTGGGAGAATGTTGGAAATAAGAGTAATTTAAATAACTCTAATCTAATATTGAAAATGAAGACTTATTTTTCAAATTTATAAGACACTATTTGTCTTATAACTTATGAAAGTAAAAACCCAAACAAGACCTTATGTATATGTGAAGAGCCCAAATTTAAGCCTGATATGGGAGGACTAATGCGATCCTACGTAATAGATATAACCAAAAACCTTTTAAAGACTTTTTAGATTGTGTTAGCCAAATTAGCCGTTTTTTGACTATTGAAGAATTAGTTGTTAAGAAATAACCATTATTTTTTTCCTTAATGCTCATCAGTTATAACCACCAGTCATTATTTTCAACCTTAATTTTCATATTTATGAGACATTAAATCAGAAGTAATATAAATAGAATTTTCTACCTCTCTAAAGAAACCAGTACAGAAATATTATTTTCTCTTTCTTCTTGCACCTAAAATACTAAAATTGTTGGATTTTATATGCTTGTGTTATTTTTATTACCCTACTTGTGGGATACACATCAGTGGGGAGATCTGTTATATTTTAGGAGAATAATTGTCGTAACCTACTGCACTGTGACAATTCATCTATAAGGGCAAAATTATCCTTAAGAATAGTGTTTTTGTATGCTTCAAATAAATATCCTTTTTTGTATCCAAATTTCAATCTCTTTTTGTATATTTATTTTAACAATGGCTACAATTATTTGAAAAATATACATGAATTTTACAATAAATATAATATGTATCTGAGACATATTTTGTTGTATCAATATTAATCCTCCTTATTTCTTTAAAGTTGAATTAAACTTTATTTTCCTTATATACATTTATTATTATGTTTCAGTTATTTTAAATAAATAAAATTTATATACCAATAAATATACATGGTAAATTTAAAATATAATATTATTTTTTTAAAATTTATATTCTTCAACTATAATCTAGCCACTTTGTTAAATGTATTTTAGAAGGACAAATTAGTTATGACCATAAGTGATATACTAAAGTAGCAATTATCCAATTGTAATTTTAAAATATGGTCAAAAGTCACATAAAACACTATTTGAAGTATATTATACTTTAATGGACTTGCATTGTAAAGAAGTAGAGATTAATTTTTCTATTTTTCTTATTAATCACTAAGGATACGAGGTATGAAATATATGTTATTGTTGTTATTTTTTAAAGAGTGTATGTCATTATATTTGTTTTTCTCATAATATCATCATGTAAATCTTAGTTTAGTAGCTACCAAGTGTCTAATTTGAGTTCTTTATACTACTTCTCACACTTAAGTGTTCAACTAAGATATCACAATTATCTTTCAACAAATTTATAAAGAGTGAGACTTAATATCGTCTTTTATCTATAAAAGTCTCATCTTGATCTTCTTAACGTTAACATTTTTATATACACGATAATCTCATCTTTACATATTCTTGTAAAGTTAAAAACAATTGTCTATGTGAATGGACCAATATTAACTTATTTAACATTAATTTTTCTTATATAAACTTATGTTAAGGATGATTTCATATCAATCTCATATAACTTTATTAGGACAACACAATAAAAGGTACATTTTTTTATTACTATAATATCATATAGTTACATTATATTATATTTTATGTTATCATGCACACAAAACATGTGATTGACATTATTTTTTTTTTCAATTAGTGATTAGGTTTGTTATTATCTCATAGAGTTACATTTGTTTATGACAAGAAGTCTATTACAAAGTTGTACTTGGTATTAAGAAGTTGGTTTTACAATTATACTTGACATATTTAATGTACACTATAGTCATTTGACTATCACAATATATTATGACCTTTTTCTACTAGTCATTGTATACTCTTGTATGTTTCAAAAATCTCTTGAAACCAAATTATTACTTGCATTAAAATAGAGCAAGATATAAAATCAATTGTCATGACTTAATAAGCTCCACAAGTTTGTTTCTTGTTATCATGTAAAAATGACTTCATCACTTAGAAAGAACCTACATCTTAATATTGATTTTATGTTTATTAATATCTTACTCTTAGTTGTCATCCAAATGATCAATTAAGTGTTAAATCAATTACTGAATAACATAAGTCATATCTTGCAATGTTATTGAGATACCAAAGTTCCTTACAACTTATGAACAAGCTTCACTTAGATTTGACTAGTAACATTTCATCAATTCCATGGCATAACAAATATTTGGTTGAGTACACATCATAATGTACATTCAACTACTTGTAGTATTAAAATATGATAAGTGTCTCATATTTTTTTACTATTTATTATTAGACACCTTTTGAGATTAAAATCTTCACTTATCATTCATAAGATTTGAATGAAATTAGAGTTTTTCAAATTTTATAGGCATTTCTCAAATTTCCTTTTGGTGTTGACTTCTTTTAAAAACAGTATAAAAATTTTTGAGAAAACTAAAACTAGAAAAACTTTGTTGTTGGATAAAACTTGTTAAACCTAATGACATAGTATGATAAAAGATAATAATGTTGACTTATACTAAAGAAAAAATGACCTGTAAGATCCACGTAATCCAAAAAGATAGTATTAGACCAAATAGACCTTGGGCTTAACCCAATTAATTTTATTCAATTAACATCATTAAAAGTAATTTTCATGGTTTAACAAATAATTTTAACTTAAAATAAAGTAGAAAAGTGAAAAGCAAATCTAACTCTAAATACCCATTTTCCTTAAAGTTATTAATAGCAGCCAAACAAATCCATCTTACTAAAATAGAAAGTAAAAACATAATCCTACTATGTCCTTCCACAAAAACAAAAACATCAGCCCCCAAGGTGAGAACCCACAAGTGGTAAATGAAATTCTAATCTCAAGGAAGAACATGGAAAAAGACAAAGACAAAAGGTTTATTTAATACTTACATTAAGGATACAAAGTAGTTCACATTGACTCATTATTAAAAATAGGATATCATCTGAATTGAATACATAAAGGTAAGATTTGTTTGTGGTCTTTGTATATTGTAGTTTAATAGGAGTTTGGTTGTTTGCAGCTATAGACTAACCTTGGGTTTTATCAAGTTTGGATAAGATATATTTTTTTAAATTATAGGTTTAATGGATGTTTAAATATTATAATAATAACTTATAAACACTTTAATATTTTTATTTAATGATTAAATGAATTGATACTCTAAATAAAAAAGCACATGAATTATGGTTTTTAGGCAATATTATAACAAAATTACTCCTTGTATGTACTATTAGCCAGACCGTTGCATAATAACTTAAATGAAATTAGAGTTTTGAAAATTTTATAAACAATTACTAGATTTCCCCATCATTTGGATACTTAATAGTTAGAGTTTTAAAAATTTTAAAAACTTGAATAAATTTTATAGGCACTTATTAGTTTTAATTAAGTGTTAACTTCTCTTAAAAATAAAAATAGAGAGAAAAGAAAATTAAAGCTAAAAAAGTTTTATTATTTTGTAAAATTTTGATAAATTTAGTTTTTTATAATAATGAGACATTGGAAATGAAATCATGAGGTTTCATACGTTAAAGGAGACTTTAAGACTCATAAAGTCATAACAATAGAGTATTTATCAATGTTGTTTATTGAAGTTGCTTTGAAAAAGTCTCATTACTAAAATGTAAGAAGTTATCTTTACAAATTTCCTAACTAATCCTTTGATAGAAGCAAGCCTTTGAGGATGACATCCGATATTCCATTATTGGAAATGGTGGATAAGATGACTATAAGAAAAGAACAAATTTCACAAATTTATGTTATTCATAGGGTTAATAAAGTTATAATTGTTGCAGATCGTGTTTAACCTAATTAATCTAAAAAGGTTGGAAATCTTAATAAAGAATATGGAGATGATGATGTAAAAGCATATATATATATGAGATGACCTCATAAGATAGTGTTGTCATTGATACTAATGATATATTAGATCAAGATGATAGAGGTTATAATAATACTAGTTTAGGTTAAGGTGATGGCAATGAAAGACCAAAAGACAATAAGAAAGACCAAAAGATAGTAAAGGGACCTGATACTATGTTTGAGTAGCAAAACCTTAATTCAATGCCTCATGAAAAGAGTAAAACTAATGATAATGTCAAAGATAAAGAATTGTTGACAAATGATGAGGAATATTTAAATGTTAGGAAAAAAAAGGTCGAAAAACATGAGAACTATAAGATTCAATGCCTTTAAGAAAGTTAATGCTAAGAAGACCATAAGGCTTACCAACATAGCTATGTCTAATCTAAGACAAAGTAAGGTTAATGGTAGATGGTAGAGTAAGAACAAAGATTTTAAATGCTAATATTCATACTTTTATAAACAATGAAAAAGATAATAAAGATATCCAAATAAAGAAAATTAAAAGAAAGAAAAAATATAAAGTATATAATCCCAATTATGATCATAAGACATTATAGTTAACTATAAAGATAAGATTTAAGGGAGCTAACTAATTCAATGAGTGTATCCAAAGATATGTTATTCTTAATGGTTATCCATTTTGATGATGTGGGACTGGAGAGAAGAAGATGGAAGCTAGGTGTATTGTGGGATGTGTATGGAAAGTGTTTGATGGTTAGGGTAGAAAAGATCACTTTAGGGTCAAATTTGTATTTGACATACACACACATGTTATTGAATGATTAGGAATAAGATGACAACAATTAAATAGATGAATAAACACTATCTAAGTAAATTCAAAAGCAATCCTAAGTAATTTGTTAAGGAAATGAGGATTGACATAAATGAGAAATTCACACTCTGATGTGTCCCACATCGGTTCTGAGGGAGGTCTTTGGCCTATTTATAAGGGTTGGGTCAACCCTCCACTCTAAAGCTAGCTTTTGTGGTGGAGTTAGGGTTCAATCCCTTATCAAGTGGTATCAGAGCCAAACCTCAAAGGGTCGGTGGGCACATGTACAAAAGTTCCCTGCCACCGTGCCGATCACCGACTGAGGCAACATGGGGACGTATAGTTTAAAGGGGTCGGGAATGATGTGTGCCACATCAGTTCTGAGGGAGGTCTTTGGCTTGTTTATAAGGGTTGGGTCAACCCTCCACTCTAGAGCTAGCTTTTGTGGTGGAGTTAGGGTTTAATCCCTTATCACACTCATTGTCACATAAATACATTATTATAGGGTTAAAGATAAAGCAATATCAATGTTGACAATATTTATAAAAGAACCCTACAACAAACTTTAATTCTATATGGCAGGGTTAAACTTAAGAAACCTAAGCATTCTTTTCAAGCTAAAGATAGACGAGACAAAAATTAAACCTAAACCTATATTTAATATGTTTTATATTGGTCTTAAGGCATTAAAGGAAGGTTTCAAAGCTGTTTATTAGCCAATAATAAGACTCAATGGTTGTTTCTTAAAAACTTTCTTAGGAGGAGCCTTGTAATAAGCAAGGATAAGAACAACCAAATGTACTCCATTATTTGGGTAGTGGTGACAAAGGAAAATACTACTAATTGGAAATGGCTTCTCAAGCTATTTGTAAAAGATCTTTGCCTCTTAATTGTTTTTGGATGGACAATCATGAGTGACTAACAAAATTATAGTTACTTTTCATAGTTAATGATATTCAATTAGTATCATAATTATTCATAATTGTTTTTATTGTTTGTTATCATTTGTTGATGAAAACTATTCTTAATTATGCCAAGGAACTATTGGTACATGTTGAACATATAAATTGTGTCATATATGTTTATGTGAATTGGCATAAGAAATTTAAGGGTCATACATTGAGACAATACTTTTAGAGAGTTACTTTAAAAAAGCTATTGAGGAGATAATGGAATTAAGCCTAAAAGCATATGATGATTTCACTAATGATGATGTGACAAATTTTGTCAAAGCAAACATCAATACGTGGTCCAAATGTGACATGACAGATAATAATATATCTAAGTGCTTTTATAGGTGCATTTTTAAGGCTAGGATAAGGAGTATCATTAACATGTTGGAAGATATAGGGGTTGCTTTAATGGAAAGACTTAAAGAGAAAACATTTAAAGAGTCATGTTATGATGACAAGTTTATTGTAGATCTTAATTCCAAATCTTGTGGTTACAGATAATGAGATTTAATAAGGATTCCCTGTAAATATGTCATAGTATGTATTAATCATTAAAAATAGAATTTAGATGACTTTGTTTATGATTATTACAAATGGAAAACATATATGAAAGCATATAGCAAGTCAATAAATCCATTGAATAGGTCTAAAATATGTCTTGTAGTTGAAAATTGTACAATGTTGCCACCTCTATTCAAAACCATGCCTAATAGACCAAAGTACATAAGAAGAAGTGACATAGATTAATCTCCTAAAAGACATGGACATATGTTAAGGGTAGAAATTAAGATGTAATATCAGAGATGTAAGCGTTTTGGACATAATAAAAGAGGATACTCAAGTAATAAAGCTCCAATGCCTTTTGCACCAATTAATACAAGTGTAAGTTAGATTGTTTATTAAACATATTATATATATCATTGTTTGCCCAAGTAATACTTTAGTAATAACATTTTTTTCATTGTAGAACAAGAAGAGAGGAAGAACAAAAAAGGAAGGAAGTGACTTCAAATCAACAAACATAATTAAGCTAACCATAGTTGTAACAAAGACAACCAAATCAAGTAAAAAATTTCCCACTAAAACAAAGTGATAAATCTTTAACTACCATATTTAATGTTTTATTGTTAATTATGACTATTGTCATAGGTCAATGATTTTTTTTATGTAAGTCTATAATTGATTATCACTTATGTTGTAGGCTAAGAAAAGGGGAAAACCAACCAATTGACCAAATGTAACAATGAGAAGTCAAACCAATTAACAAGAGTCAAATCCACCATTTGTTCCAATAAAAAAAATATTGTAATAGAGAAAAGGTAGATAAGGATTAGATATGAGGTATATTTCTTAACAAAAATTGACAATTTAAATGTGAGAGTACTTGAAATATAAATGTTATTTAATTGATAAGTTAATAATGGAATATGACAAAAGAAGATGGCTGCACATTTTAATATTTATTTCATTTTGCAAGAATCTTACGTATATGTCAAAATTATGGTATTCAATCCAAATCAAATTAGGTATAATGTCTCTTAAGCTATTGGATAGTCAAATGTAACTACTAATGAAAAAAAGAAGTCAACTAATGGTGGTGGTATTAAGACTAACAAGAAAAGCAAAACGAAATCACTAAAATAAAAAAAATCAACTAACACAAGTAAGACTCAATAACCTAGTAGCAACAATTGATTTGTGCAATTGATGAAAGGAATGAATTGGGATTTGGGGGAAATTTGTTGCATTTATCTATTTTTTTTCTTTTGGTTAAGAACTTAACTTTAATGATCACTATGTAGTTTGACATTATATTAGACTTGAAACATGTTATATCTCACCTTTTCCATTATAGCTTGACAATAGTATTTTGTGCATTAGGCTTATAAATGCAATTACCTTTCTTTATTTCACTATTACCCGATTTAGTTATTTACATTTTCATTGGAGTCTATTAACACAATCAACTCAATTTAATGACAAAATCTCAATTTCTTATGACTTTTAATTTCCATATTTTAAGGAATTTCTAAGCACAGATTTTTCACTAAAAGTATGTGCCTATTTACAATTTCACATTTCAACGCTATGGAAAAAACATGAATTTGTCATCCATATTCTTCATTGAAAAATAACTAATAAAGATTATAAATAAAGAGCAACATAATACAAATACTTCTATTCAATACCTTTTATTTCCTTTTAAACAAGCATTCTCTTCCAACAACATGTTTACACTTTTCATTTTCATATAATTAACTTTCAATTGACCTAATTCCTCAACAATTTACTAGAGTTCCTTTAAAAAAAAATCTTTTTCCACCAATTGAATCCAATTTGAGTAAAGATTATTATGTTTATCAATAGCTTCTAATTATTAATTTTTGATTCAAAGTAACCTAATCATCCCCTTATAAACTTCTTCAATTCCTGAATCAAACTATCAAAAGGATATGGAATTGTCTTGCTTTTAGTAGCAACATCTAAGAAATCAACATTTAAGGTTGTTTTAACTCCATGAGGTGTACATTTAAACATCCATTATATGGTTGTATTGAATGTGACTTATTACTACACTTGGAACAAATGAACCTTCATTTTCATTGTTAGGCTTTTACTTTCTTTTGTCTTTGTAATCTTCACACAAGTAACACAATAACAAAAAAGTATGATTTACAATCTTGTTTCCTATATCTCTCTCTCTCTCTGCCCCTTCTCTATCTTCTTTTCTCTAATTCAAAATTTTCATCTCATACTCTTAATTTAAAACTATATTTCTCTTTTGGATTTCTCACAAGGTATATAGGGTTCCATGGCTATTTGGGGCTTGTCAAGACTTTGAGTACCTAATTTGAAGAAGTAATTATTTAGGGTTATGTATGCTTTTAACTTTTGTATTTTATTTAAACTAAAAATTATTTTTTAAAGCATAAAAATTACTTTTAATAATGTTAATTGAATAAAATTAATTGAATTGAGTCTTACGTCTATTTGATCTAATACATTTTTCTTAGTTTATTTGGATATTACTAGTCATTTTTTTCTTTAATACAAGTTAGCATTATTAACCCTCCATCATACTACGCCATTAGCTTTAATGGTTTTTGTCCATCCAACCAAATGACATGATAGATTTGTTATGAAGAAATCTTATGGAAGTTATAATATATTCGTTAACCTATACAAAGGTTGAGATTTTTTTATTTATTTACCCATTTTAGAAAATACATCAAAAATATCATGTTCTAAAGTTAAAGATAAAATATTATTACTAACAAAAGTGCATAACTCTTAAAAATTTGTAAGATATCCATCCTTTTTTACTTAAACTTTTTAAAATTTTTACAATCAAGTCTTATACCTTTCAATCATTTCAATTTGGTCTTGTAACTTTTCAAATTGTGTTAATCAAGTCTTACAATAAGGGAAATCTAGTCAAGATGCTAAAAACCATAGTTTAACTAAACATAAATTAATTAAAAAAACATTAAGATACCATATTAAAGGTTTATTCAAGTTTTTTATAAAATCAAACACAAAGAAACTCTAAAAAGAAATCATCCTTATTTTCTTCTTCTTGTAATATCTTCTCGTTTTTATCAAAAACTATAAAGTTTTCATTCTTTATATTATTGGATCATTCAATTCACTCTCTCTTCCAATAAATTAACCCTCATTCTAGTGAATCACTTCACTTTCATAGCATTTTCTGAAGAAAAGGTAAAAAAGTTAAGGATATTGTGCCAATGTAGAAAAAAAGTCACGTATATGCTGATGAAAATGACCCTTAGATGGAAACTGAGATTTCTTAACTCTTATAAAGTATTTATATAAAAAAGGGGTTTATGTGTTTTAAGGCTAAGAGATACAAACTAAATATAGAAGAAAAACTTAGAAACATAAATCTCCTCGTTAAAAATGAAGATTTTAATTGCTAAGGTTCTTCGATCTTTGGGTTATTCTTACTTTTTTTTTTTAACTTTAGAAAGGGGGCGATGAAGAATTTGGATATAGGTTTTTTTCTCATTAATAAGTTGTATTCTCTTAAAATATTACAAATCATGTTAGAAATGTTAAAGATAATATGAAATTATTAAAAAATTTTAAAGGTAAGAAGACATTCTTATATAGTCCAAAAATTATCAAACTTATGGCAAGTAACACTCATGTATGAATATAGTTACTAGAGATCACTTCAATTGTTAGAGTAAATAATCACACGCTTATCAAAATTTTCAAAACAACTAGTTAATGTTTCTTTTTCTTTATGATAAAGTTTATTAACTGTATATATTAATGTGGTTCTAATTACATGTTTAGCAATGAGATTTAAATTATTTTGGAAATAATTAATAAAACCCTTCATTCACCAAAACTAAAAGATAATAATTAGTAAAATCTACCTAGAGGTAAGTGCCCTCTACAATCTCAAAGATCCCTACTTAAAGGTTATGTGCTCCTTACAAGTTAAGAGCTCACTACGAGTTAAAAGGATGCCTAGCTAAAGTCCAAGTGTTTTTATAAGTTAAGAGCTCCCTACGAGGTAAGAAGTGTCTACTTTGATGTTAAGTTTTCCTTATAAGCTAAATGATGCCTACTTGGAAGCTAAACTCCTTATAAGTTGAAAGTTACCTACAAGTTCAAAGATACTCACTTAATGGATGAGAGTTTTTACAAGTTAAGAGCTCTTTATGACTTGAGAGATGTTTAACTAGAGGATAAGTGCTACTTATTAGCTAAAAGATGTCAACTTGAAGGTTAAGTATTCCTTACAAGTTAAGAGCTTCCTATAATTTGAGAGATGTTTACAAAAAAGCTAAATGCTTCTTATGAGTTAAGAGCTCCCTATGACTAAGAGATGCCAACTTGGAGGCTGAGTGTTCCTTACGAGTTGAGGGATGCCTAGTTAGAGGCTAAGCTTCTTTTAAGTTATGGTATGCTTGCTCAAAGGCTAAATCGTCCTTACAAGCTAAGAGATGTATATTTGAAGGCTAAGAACTCCTCATAGGTTAAGAGATGCCTACTTAAAGGTTATGTTCCTTATGAGTTAAGAGCTCATTATAGGTTGAAGGATGTTGACTTTAAGGTAAAGTGCTTCTTATGAGTTAAAAGACGTCTGTTTAAAAGTTAAGAATTTCTTATGAGTTAAAAAATGCATACACCTTAATCTTAACTTCTCTCTTTCCTTTTCTTATGCTTGGCTAGAAACTTAAAAGATTCTTTTTACTTTGATGCCTTGTTATTATTTCCTCAAGACATAAAATTTCATAAGAGGCTTCTTTTTTGGGGGGGGGTTACTATTATATAAACTACTACTTTAAGCTTATTACTTCGAAGTCATTGATGGTCCCTTAGGATAAAGCACCATCAAAGGTCATTTTTTGGGTGAGGCATTTGCTAGGCAAACTATTACTTTGAGCTTATAATTTTAAGGGCTTGTTAATGGTTCCTTAAGAAATGAAATCTTATTAAAGGCCTTTTTTTAGAGGAGTTGACCATTAGGCAAGCTAATACATCAAGCTTGTTACTTTAAGGGCATGTTGATGGTCTTTTAAGACTTTAAGTGTTATCGAATGACCTTTTTGGGATGGGCAATCACTAAATTTTGCATTTTAGAGCATGTTCTTTAAGCATTCTTAGAAACTTGGACATTTGTCAAATTGTTGTTACATCATAGTAAAGTTGAGGAACCAGTAGTGGGAAACTTTCATCGCCTAGTTACAGACTTGAGGAACTTCTATCACCTAACTAGAGCATTGAGAAACTTATATCATTAGCTCAAGACTTATGAGACTTATATTTCCTAACTAAAGACTTGGGAGACTTTTATAGCCCAATTGAAGACTTTAAAAACTTTTATCATCTATAAATTCTAGTTGCAACTAAGGGTAGTCTTTTTTGGACCTAGTGTACTTCCTCTTCTCCTTTGTTTATAACTAAGAAACACCATGAGTTGATTCTTATGGGTCCATCATTTGTATAAAAGAGACAATATTTCCTTTACTTTTTAAGGATTTTTTTATGGATGACAATGTTTTAAAGTAATTTTGAGGATTTTTATTGGAAAATTTTAAATGAAAAGGACATAAGGCTATGGGTTAGAGCTAATGGCTACTGGAAGGTAAGCAATAAGTTAAAAATCATTATCTATAAGATAAGAAAGGTTATAGAGTGTTGAGAGCCCAATTTTAGTGCTTTGATGCCAAAGTCATTGAGAACTTAAAAAAGAGAGAAAAACCATTAAGCAGAAAGAGTCCACCTTACCTTGGGTTCTAAGGGTTAAAAAATAAGTATTTATAGTGTCCTAAGTGGCCCTTTATTTTGATAAATGAAGTGTATAATCCAAGTTATCATGTTAGAAATTTTTTGGTTACTAATGATGTCCTTGCACAATTAGAGTTTTATTAGAGAGTGCATTATAAATATAACAATTGATGGTTAACTTATTATAAGTCTTTTACCTTATTCTAAGTCTTGGTTATAGGCCCTTTGAATCTAGTGTAGATCAGTCCTAGCACATTGTCATGGGTTTGATTCTCACAAACAACACCAAATGATGAGTAAATTGTTAGGTGTCAATTTAGAGCTGAGTGTCTAATTATGAGGTAAGAAAATGGTTAAAAATAATACTTGGTTAAGAGTTAAGTGCTAAGTTAAAGTTAATGTCTAACTAGAAAATAAGTGATAAGTTAGAGGTAACACCTAGTTGGAATGTAAGCAATAGGATGGAAACTCTCATTTGTGAGTTAAGGATTATAAGGTATTGAGTTAGAGTTTAGTGTTAATATTCTAATACCTAAGTTGGTAAGGACTAAAATAAGAGAGAGAAACTAATGAAGAGTGAGAGGATCTCATTTCACTTTGGATTGCAAGATTTTCTTTATTTTAATGTCTTATGTGAGCCTATGTTAGTTAGCATAGAACATATAATCTAAGTTGTTACGTCAATTATCATTTAGTTGTTAGTGATGTTCTTGTAAAGCTAGAGTTTTGCTAAAGAGTGTATTATTGATGTGAAGTTGATGGGTGACTTGTCATAAAGCCTTTACCATAATCTAGGTTTATGCTTTAAGTCCATTGGATCCCACCCATGTTATCTTTATTAAAGATTATAATCTACGCAATGAGGGTGGAGAAAGATACTTGTTATTGTTTGAGATTATCAAATGGACAATTGAGGCATCTATATACAACTTATATTGAGTTAATATAGTGTTGAACTCCTTCCAACACAATGCAGACTTGATGACAGTAAAGAAGTGACAATAAATAGTCGTGAGCTTCTTATTAAGAGAAAGGAGAAAGAGACAATAAGAATGTAAGGTCTAATTATAGAAAGAGACCCACCATCGCAGCTACTAAAACATAGCAATCAACAAAATTAAAGGAGAAAGTGAAGCATTATGAAATGTTCAATATTTACATTTTAACAAATTATAAGGTAATTATTATTTACACACAAAAACTTTTTCATTCACGCAAAAAAAATAATCTAAGTTTTTATTTTCTTTGTTATTATGAGTATATAAAATATTTTTATTTGTATAAATAATAATTACCATAAAAAGGAGAGATGGACGTATTGTCGCTCTCTTCGTGATTTTACAAAACAAGAACGGTGAAAATAGGCTACAATCTGATCAACTATTCAAGTCATTGTAACTATTTCAATACTTTGACCTTTGGTCTGTCCTCTCCTTGTTTCATCTCTTTATTTTCGTATCCTTCCTTGGGCCCAAAACTCTTTTGTCGAGTTGACTAGTTTGTAGGTTTGCGGCAAAGAACGAATAACTCAAATTAAAATAAAATATAAATTTAAAATTCTTTTGATTGTCACAAATTATTAATCAAATGAGAAAGCGGTATAGTTTTTGTGAGATTGTTTTTTTTTGTTTTTGATTATGGTGGTCATTATGTTTCTAGAAGTTATGCAACATCATTCCTGTTTTAGAAATGTCGTAACATGAACATCGAGTAACTTCCTTTTGGCAAAGCAATGAAGAAACTATTGAAACACTGGAGACGAATAAAAGTATTGAAAATGGATGGCCTACACATAGAGGCTAGCCACGCCTATTTTTAACCTTTTCAATGGGCTAGGCCTCAAGCAAGGCTTTTAGCTGTTTTTTTTTTTACAGGAATATCTAGGCTTTGGGGTGGAGGTCAATCGAGGAATTCCTGGAGAATAATTCCCAACCCCCCCCCCCCCGCGGCCCTTGTTTTTTTGTTTGGGTCTTGGAAGGGGGGCCGAAGCACCGTGAGAGAGAAAGAGGAGTGACGGGAGTTTGAACCCCCCCCCCCCACCTCTACAAGCGACATCACCTTTCTTTGCCACTCAGTTTATATCAAAGTGCTCAGAATAATTTCCTATTTCAAATTTGAAATCAGGGTTTCGCTAAAGGGGAAGTAATGCTCGAACCACCTTTCTCCCCCACACCCTCATCTGCTCTATCACGGGGGCCAAAAATGGGTCTTATAGCAATCAGTTGACCCTGTCTTTGAGCCCAATTGTTTCAAACCTCGATGCATATACACGCATCATCATGAGAAATCCAGGACATGACCAAACAAAGAAAGAAGAAGAAAAAAAACAAAGAAAGAAAAATCCATGACTGTAGTTGACAAAAGAACCTACGAATAAAAAATATTAAACAGAATAATTTCAATATTTGTAGGTTCTATAATTCATTGTATTTTAATAACTTTTATTTCTGTATATTTAATGGTGTGCATTCTTTGTACTCAATTTTTTTTTATAAAAAAGAAAAAAAAAAAAACTCTGTCGTGATTCATGAATCGCGGCGCATTTTGTTTTGTGATGATCCACACACAAACCACCACGCGAAAAACTATATTAGTTAAATCTGACGAAGGCTAGCACTTTGAAAAGTTGGGTTCATTCTTTGTCTCAGAAGGTGCGAGTTTTCCGTTTTTCATTCGCCAATCCGATGCAAACTGTGTCTTTTTTTTTTCCTTTTTTTTTTTTCTATCATTCTGTGGCTTTCCTGCTTCACCTAAAATTCTAAATGATCCTATAAAAACATTTTTGGAAAGCTAGTGCCTCACCATTGCTGATAAAAACACCCAATCATGAAAGTAGCGTTGCCCAATTGCAGGTGCTGGCTAATGGTAACAGAAACCAACTACCATCCATCGGTCACCTCTTTTTCCTTTTTCAATGGAAGAAGAAAAACAAAATTGTTGAACCAAAGTATTGAGGGTCATTAATTCTGTAGCTTGCTAAATTGACATTGAACCGACTGCCTGTTCTAGCTCACATTTCCTGCCTAACCCAACAAACCCATAGACCACCAAAAAAAAAAAAACAGAGAGAGGGAAATCATCTTCATTTGGTGAATGACTGAAAGAAAATATGGTGCGATATATATGTCGGTCCAAAAATAGGCCCCACCTAAGGGGAAACAACAAAAAAAAAAAAAAAAGGAACAAAGCCTTACCTAAGAAAACGTGGTGCTGGTGACCAGGCGCATATGGCTGCCACGTCAGATCCAATACAGCAGTCAAATTATTTACTAGATTTGGTTTATGCCTTACGTACGAAAAAGTCTTGTTGCAAACTTCACGATAATATTAAATACTGAGATGAAAAATAAATATGATATGTCATTTAACCTGTCAAATATTGATTGATGTGCTGTAACTTAAAGCATGATATATTGACTTAAAAACTTTGACTTGTTATCAAAATAGACTTATATTTTATTCTATTATTTTTAATTTTATTATTAATTATAATTATATATTAAAAAATTAATAATGTAATATATAAATATATATATATTTTACCAATTCAATCCTATTACCTAATAACTTACAATAGTTATTTCAATATTATTATTGTTTGAGTGGCCAACGGGATCGAAAGATCCGATTTCTTGAATGGGTCGCGAAAGAGTGTGTCCTTTTCATGCGGAAACGTAAAACAAAGAATTCCCCCCCCCCCACCCCACTCCACCCCTAAAAAAAAAAAACAAAAACAAAAACAAAAGAAAAGAGAAAGAAAGAATAGATGGTTTTGTGGATTTACGATTCACCCAACAAAGCTCTCCCCCTCACAGAGCAATTATTTATTATTACTATTATTTTAACGTACCAATGAAAAGAGAGTAGCTTTTCACAAAACTGTGACTCGGATATAAGCTTCGTTCTATGATTGTCATAAACTATATACCAAACAAAAAAAAATAAAAATCAAGTGTTTTATCAATAAAGTGTCCACCGAGGGACTCTAGTAAAAGATTCTAAGGTCAAATGGATATTCACAATATTAAAGACATTAAAATGGAAATAATTATTAAAATTGTCCGGGTATCTGGATTATGCTCTTCTTCTACAAAAGGAATGACCATTTACAGACAATTAATGACATACGAATAAAAAATATTAAACAGAATAATTTCTATATTTGTGGATTCTATAATGCATTCTATTTTAGTAACTTCTATTTATGTACATTTAATTGTGTCCATTATTTGTACTCAATTTTTCTTGTAAAAAAAAAAAAAAGTATATATCTCTGTCGTGATTACTTCAATCTGACAGGGGCAGGCACTTGGAGAAGTGGGTTCATTCTTTGTCCCGTAGAGCGCGTCTTTTCCACCTTTCATTCGACAATTGGTAGAAACCCTTTTTTTTAATGAAATTAAATAACAATACTGATTAAAATACATGTAATACGCACACAAAAATAAAAATAAATAAATAAGAATATATATTACTTTATAATAATAATAATAATAAATGAATAAAAAAATTAATTTTATTATTTTCTTATGTTTACATGTTTTTAATAAATGATAGTTTTATCAAAATTCAAAATATGGCGAGTTGAGGTGAATCCATACGTCGATCATGTTGGAATTCCACCCAAAATTTGGGATCATTGATGGGCTAAAATCCCATTTGATCCTATAAAAATACTTTTTTGGAAAGCCCGGCGTCTCCATCGTTACCAAGAAAATCAACTACTGGTGAAAGTAGCGTTCGAAAGGGACGGCAATTATCCCTCTTTTCGTGGGACCCATCCGACTCCACGAGCATAAGGTTAGCAGTCCCCTGCTCTTATGCCCCCTTACGTTTCCGTCTCGTCCCCGGCCCTTTACCCTCCCAATTATCTATTTTACCATTTTATCCATAAACGATAAATATTTGTATAATTTTATAACAACGTTACCGTAATTTTAGTTAAAACCTAAAATTTTTTTCCCTTGAGCTACTACATACGCACAACAACACTCGTTAGACGACTACTTTTCTTTTCTTTTTTTTTCTTTGTTATTTGTGCATAAAAAATTAGTTCCTCGCTTGCTTGGGTTTGAGTGATACGTGGTACTTGGCAATGACAATGATGCATGGGGGTTTGTTGGATGAAGTCACTTGTCTGAGTTTGTAGGGTTATGGTCTTGGGTTTTCAGTTAATGGCTACGGGATTGGATTTCGCGGTGGCAACTTTTGGGGGGCTTCATTGCGTTTTGGGGCTGGTTGTCTACTTGTGATGAAGTGAAAATCATTTGAAAATTTAAGTTCTGGTTTGGTGGTTTAGTGCTTTCACGGTGGAAACTATGCCTGTATTTTAAATTTTTTTTCTTAAAGTTTATTTATTTATTATTTATTCTCTTTTTAATAAAACTCCAAATCTCATCTTCAGTGAAAATAGGATAAGGTTGATAATCGGACATGCGAATCGAAATGGTCGTTCCCACTTTGGCTCCACTCTATTGTCGTACCTAAATATTCACCAATCGTAGCTATTGGCTGCTGGTAGCACAACTCAACTAACGAGGGTTACCTTTTTTCCTTTCTCAACCAAAAAGAACAACAACAAAGAAAAAATTTGTTGAACCAAAACATTGGGGCTAATGAATTCTGTCGCTGGCTAAGTTGTCATCGCACCAACTCTCCGTTTTGAGCTTACCTTTCCTGTGCCTAACCCAACAAACCCATTAAAAAAAAAAAAAGACAATATAATCGAAAGCCCTTCCAACACAAGCATCTGTTCCCGAGTCAAGACAAGGAGAGATAGCTTCGTTGAGCAGAGGGAGTAATATATAATCACCCAATCTTTAGTAATTCTCAATTGCATTAATGTAGTCATCGAAATTTGCTTTCTTTTTGAAGGGATTCATGTAATTTGTTAGTACAACCTGGTTTGATCCCCACATTTGTACTGCATCCATTCAATAGCGTGAGAGCATTACATATAACCATTTGTGATTGCGAAGAACTGAAAGAAAATATGGTGTGACATAATTGCTGGTCCAAAAATAGGGCTACCTAAGAAAACTTGGTGGTGGTGGCTGCCACATCATATCCAATATAATAACCAAATTATTTAGTAGATTTGGTTTATGTCTTACATAAGGAAAAGTCACATTAATATTTAATATTAATATAAAAATAAAATATAATATCACATTCAATATATCAAATATTAATTGATTGATGTGTTGTAACTTAAACTTAATCTATTGATCTAAAAATTTAACTAGTTGCAAATACATATTTATTTTATATTATATTTTAATTATTAAATATAAATTTTTAATTTTATTATTAATTATAATTATATATTAAAAATAAAAAATATATAATAAATAGTAATTATCGCGTATAAATTTAGATCTACTTTTTGTAAACTAGGCCGTATCTATATAATGATTGTTTTAATATTCATATCTTGAACGAGTCGTGAAAGAGGGTGTCTTTTTTTTATGCCTAAACAAAAAGAAAGAATTTTTCTTTTCCTTCTAGTAATAAGTGGAGGAGCAGTCATTTCCACCGGTTTGCCAAGGAAAAGAAAAAAAAAGGAAGCTTTGTGGATTTCGATTCACCCAACAAAAACTGTCCCCACGTATTGTAACAAATATGACCTTGCGTAGAGTGGAGTGAATTTTTTTCTTTCTTTTTATTTTAACAACTAAAAAGTTCCTTTTTTGTTAATTGCTATATTTATAGATTAAAATTAAAAATTAATCATAAATATATTATTTAATTATTTTCAAAAGATGAATTTATCACTTAATTATTGATATAATTAAGTAAAATTTTATTATAAATAACTACAGTGAATAAATAACTTTTTGTTAGAAAAAAATAAAAAAGGAGCATTTAACTTTTTGTCAAAAAAAAAAAAAGAATTAGGATCACGTATGTAAAAATACATCAATTTACCACTAAATTCTTCCTTTGCAAAGTAAAATGAAATAAATTTAATTTTATATTATCCATAATATAATATACTGAACAATAATTAATAAACAAAATAGTTAATAATTTTTTATTTATTTATTTTAAACTTGTTGAGTCAACTTTAAATAACTTTATTTAATAATTTTTACTATACAATATCGTGCACAAGTACCAATTACCAACACTTTGAATACTTTGGGTATGCATTACAAAAAAAATACATAATTTTCTTATTTAAGAAAAAAAAAATTTCTCTAAAATTTTTAGGCTAAAAGCTATTGTAAAAATAATGAAGTATACATAATATAAATGCAAATGAAATTGAACTAGATATAAAAAATATAATGTTTAAATGTGATTGATATTGTCTTTAAGAATAGTTTATGCCCTCGTATAATGTCTCGATGCTATAAATTATAGTAACTATCATTTTAAAATACAACAAAACATTTTACTAATGTGCATTTCAAATGGTAAGAAAATAAAACCTGATAATTTTTAGTAAAGGAGAGAGTGAGAAAGAAATTGTTTTTGGAATGTTTTTAGATGAAAAAGGTAAATCTTTTTTTATATTAATTATGATTTAATATCTCAAAAAAATTAATATTGAGGATGAAGATCATAACTAACAGTTATGGTAATTTTATTACTATAATAGCTGATCTTTCAATAACTAAAACTGACTAGTTTGACTAACACTGAAAAATTTCAAAAGTATGGGTTATGGGTGGACCAACCTAGTTAGTCCATTACGTGGGGTTATATCAAGCATCCTATATTACATTAGGATTTGAGCCATTCATATGTATAAAAAGCCTTATTTGGGTTTTTGCTTTTATAAGGTATAAGACAAATATTATTTAATAAGCATGTGAAATGATGTCTTCTGATTTTAAATATATTTATTTTTCAACATTTCTCAACATATTTTAAAAGACTAAAATTTATTGGTTAACCAATGAGTATACAATACATCATACTTGGTGATTTTTAGACTATGAACCAAAAGTTAGATTTACAAGCTTTGATCTTCGTAAGGTTTTTGAAATTAAAAATTTTTATGAACCATGATTTCTCAATAAATAACAGTGATTTTGTCTCTATGTTATACTCTTTAACATTGTATTATTTGATGTGATTTAGTGTTGTTAGGTTTTGCACTTACCTTGCTTTTTTTTTTTTTTTTTGAGAGCTTTAAAGATCTTGTTTAGGATCTTATAGGAGCAGCCCCACTTTACTATCATATAATTAAATGTACCAAATATGTGTTTTAGTACCACATTAATTATAAGGGTTATAGAATTAATTAATAGTATAATTCAATCTCAAACATTGAAATTATTGTACTATTTACACCATAGTAAAGGACTTTATAATTTTGATATACACATAAGGTTAATTAGTGACTCATTATCACTCATGTGAACCTACTTCAAAAAATCTCTTATCACATGAATTAAGTTCTCATCACTTTTAATCATGATTTATAGGCGTTAGTTTCATTCCCTTCAATGTATTTTCTATTAGCTTTCTAACTAATGACTTAGTTAAAGGATTAGTTGAATTCATCTTTAACTGTATGAATTCAAGTGATATTACTTTATTATTTAGCCATTTTTTTACTAATTTGTCTCAGACAAATATGTATGTTTTTCCTATTATATGACTTGCTTTTTGCAAGTAATGGTGATTTGATTATTATAATACATTAATACTAATGATGTTGATTTCACCTACAATGGAATATCTATTAGGAAATTCCTCAACTAATTTACTTCTATACTAGTCATCTCCAAGGTTGTAAACTCAGATTTTATAATACATTAAACGATAATTGTTGGTTTAGCATACTTCTAAGTCACTATTTCACCTTTAAGGGGCACTCGTGATCTCATATGGATTAAAAATTTAGTTAGTATTACTATATCTTTTTAGTATTGTGGAAAATTTACTATAAAATATATTAGAGTTTATGGTATGTGTAAAAGAGTCATTAATTTTAAAGATTCATTACTTTTAATAATATGTTTTATGTACTAAAAGTTAAAAAAAAAATTAGTTTCACGTAATCTTTTAAACAAGTTTTAGTTTAGTTTTGTATTTGAAACTAATAATTTTCTTCTTTCCAAAAGGGAATATTTATGGGAAAATAATTATTTATGTGATGGCATTTCAAAAAGAATATTGATATTATTAATAATAATACTATTGGTTTTTCTCATATTACTAAGAATTCTTTTCTTTCATATAATAGGCTTAGACATGTAAATTTCATAAAGTTGTATAATATGGTTAAGTTACATTTATTACCTTACTTTGATAAATCTAAGAATAAATGCAAAACATGAATACTTACAAAAATAACTAGAAATCCATTTCTTATAGTTCAAAGAGCATCAAACATGTTGGAGTTAATACATATTAACATGGGTGACTTACATAATACATCAACACTTAAAGGAAATAAATATTTTGTAACATTCATTAATGATTAATTCAGAGTTTATCATGTTTACTTGCTACATACAAAAGATGAAGTACCTTTAACTTATTCAAGGTGTATAAAACTAACATTAAGTTATAAAATAATGTTGTCATAAAGTGTTTATAATTTGATAGGGGGGAGAATATTATCATGCTACACTTTTTGAGTTTATGAGAATTATTCATGAAACTAGTACTCCTTATATACCATAATAGAATGATGTTGTAGAATAAAAAAAAATGTATGTTAATAAAAATGGTAAATGACATGCTATTAGACTCTGGTTTATGTCAAAAATTTTATGGTGAGACACTAATTATTGAATGTTATATTTTAAATAAAGTTCTAACTAGAAGGAGCAAAATAACCTATATGATATTTGATAAAAAAAAATCATAACCTTAGTTATTTAAGAATTTAGGGTTGCAAAGTAATTGTTAAAGTTCTTGAATCCAAAAGGAAATATTTGGGAGAAAAAAGAATTGAATACATCTTTTTAGGTATCCTTGCAATAGTAAGACCTATTGATTCATGGTCATAAATCTTAATAGCTTAATATTCATCAATACAATTATTAAATCAAGAGATATTATATTTGATGAGAATAAATTCATTAAGAAGTCAATACTTCTAAAATAATTACAAATTCCTAAAAAAAGAAAATAATAATATGACAAATGAAAAAGTGAATGACAAAGTCATTAAACTTTAAAAAAGTAAGAGAGCAAAGTCTTTTAGTTTTAAATTCTTTATGTTCCTAATTGAAGGAATAAAAGAATCAATAAGTAATAAAATTTCATTTTGCTTTTATATTAAAGATGATCCAAAGACATTTGAAAAAACAATAAAATCATAAGATATTGTGTTTAGGAATGAAGCAATAAATGATAAAATGAACTTAATTATAAGTAATCATATTTAAAAATTGGTAGACCTTTCATTTGACTCAAAGCTAATTGAATGTAAATGGAATTTCATAAGGAAAATAAAATTTGATAGAACCATTGACCATTTTATAACTAGACTGGTTACAAGAGGTTTTACATAAAAGTAAGGTATCAACTATTTTATACATATTTACTAATGGCTAAAATTGCAACAATAAAAGTACTCATTGAATTAATTTCTATCAATGACTTTAATAATTCATTAAATGAACGTTAGGAAAACATCCCTAAATGGTGAATTGGAAGAATAACTATATATGAAACAACTTGAAGAGTGTGTGATACTTGGTTAAGATAAAAAGTGTGTAAACTTGTAAAGTCTTAGTAGGGACTAAAATAAGTATCAAAGCAATGACATCTAAAGTTTGATTTAGTGATACTTGCTAATGGATTTAAGATTAATGAATTTCATAAATGTGTTTATAATAAGATCAATAAAGTGAAGAGTGTAATTATCTGTTTGTATGTTGATGACATATTAATCTTTGGAACTAACTTAAAACAAGTTAAAGTTATCAAAAAGTTTATATCTAATAGTTTTGATATAAAAGACATGAGTGAGGTAGATGTCATCATTGAAATCAAAATTTTACAAAATCAAAAAAGTATAACACTTACTCAATTGTATTATATTGAGAAAGTCTTTAATAAATTTAACCATACATATTTTATCCATGCCTCTACCTCATTTGATCATAATGCATAGTTTACAAAGAATGTTGAAAGTTTAATGTCATAATTAGAATATGAAAAATTAATAAGATGTTCGATGTACATAATGACATATACTAAACTAAATATAACCTATACAATTAGTAAAATAAGTAAGTACATAAGTAACCCAAGTAATATATATGTGCATGAAGTGCACAAAATTCTAAAGTACCTAAAGAAAACAAAGAATTTTGGAATAAACTATTTAAGTTATCCTTCAGTTTAAAAAAAAAATACTCAGATTTTAGTTAAATCACTAATAAAGAAGATTGCACTTTTACTAGTGAATGAATCTTTATACTAATTGATAGTGCAATTTCTTAGAATTCTTAGAAAGAAACTTGCATAGCTAATTTTACCATGTTTGCAAAGTTTGTAGCATTAGTTTCAATTAATAAAAAAGTAGAATAGTTAAAATATTTGTTTCATGAGATTCCTTTATGGTCAAAACGAATAAAACTCATTTATATACTTGCGATAATGCTGCAACTCTAGTAAAAACTTATAAGAAAGTGTATAATGGTAAGTCCATATAAATTAAACTTAGACACATACATAGTTATGTAAAAGATCAAATTAGAAATGGAGTAATTGCAATTGATTTTGTTAGATAAAGTTAAAACATAGCTAATCCTTTGATGAAAGGATTGATAAGATGCTTCATAAATATAACATCAAAAAGATAAGTTTTGAGCCCATAAAGATTGATGAAACTTGACTTAATATTTGATACAATAACAAATTTTGAGTTTAATGAATTAAAGTATATCATAAGTGTAATGGAAACACTATTACTAATAATTTATATTTTGAAGTCATATAATGTTTGATACTTGTAATATAAAAAGAAATGTTAAGTTTTATAAAAAACTTTGGAAAGTGTCTTATGGTAGGGATACTTAGTTTGTTTATATGAACGTATAATATGATTCGTTATAATAAGTTAAAAGGTTTAATTTTAAAATATTTATAAAAAAAATATAAATGAAAAACCTTTAATTGTATCAATTACATTTATGAGAAATTTGTTGTTATAAAGTAATTTGTATAAAGTATTTATACTCCCAATTAATTAGAATATATGATTTAAGACTTATTTATCATATTATTTAGACTTATTATAATAAACACTTTACTATATAATGGTTTAATTATAAAATATCCTTATTTATATATTTAATTTTTAGTATTGTTAAGTATTTATTATTATTTAATGTTTTTAAAATGACGAGAAATTGCCAGTATATTTTCAAAAGAGGGCCAAGGAAACAGAAAAAAAAAGGTCTTACCTGAAAAAGAAAAAAGATTTTTAAAGTGCTTATAAGTTAGGATAAATGACATATGTCTAACTGATTGAAAGGAGACGCTGTGGAGGGTACCATGAGCGTGAGCAACACCTGCGCACATTTCAGAGGCACTTGACATTTGGGCGGTGTATTTGCTTGACGCTATTTTCTTTCTTCCAAGAAATGAGGTTAGGGGGTATAAAATTCTTTTTTTTAGTGCATGCGACATGTGACAAATTATTATATTAATTACACTTTTTTTAAATAATAATTAAAGTATAAATTTTATTTTTGAAATAATATTATTGTTATTAAACTTCAAAAAATTATGCAAAGTCTAATATTATGATCTTTAATTTAATATACATTCTCATTATTTGCTTAAGAAGGAGGAAAGATGAAATTAACTTGCAAAAATATTTTAAAATTTCATATAAATTTTTGATAGAATTGATTTCAGGAGTGCTTTTTCCCCCATCCCGTAAACAATTATATTATATATGTATATATACATTGTTCGGCTCCCATTGAGTAAAAACAAAAATTTCCGAGCGAATCCTATGAGATCGTCCATTTTTAGCTAATAAAAGAATTTGAAAATTGACAAATTTACTTATTAATTTTGGACCCAAAGTCAGTACTATACGTGATCATGTCCGAAGTAGTAGTAGTACATTGTTAGAATTCAGTTGACTCCGTCAAATTCGTTTTTTCCGGATATGCCCCCCCCCGGCAGTACAAATAATAAAATTTAAATTAATATTTAATTAATTCGTACCAGAAATAAAAATAAAACCTTGCATCACAGGAGAAGTAACCGAAAAACTTAAGTTCGAAGACGCAAATGATTAACGCTGGCTGACCGTTACACGCGGCTGTGCATTTTCATTGCGTTCCCTTGCTGCTTCCCAAGAATATGGGTACGTTTTTTCCATTTTTTCTGGGCCATCGTTTAAGGAGGCTTTCACACAATAAGCATGGTCGTAATACATTTCCTCCGTTCGTTTTATAGTTAATAATAAAAAAGTAAAATTAATATTCTGTCTTTAATTTGTCAAAGATTTTTAATTCTTTTTCTTAGGGACTTCTATGTGATCCTAATCATTTTAATTTAATATGTTTTAAGGCTTATAGAACAGTTGAAATAAAATAATTTAATCTTTCGATGTTATTTCGTAGAGGCAGACTAAAAGCTTGTTTCTTCTAGTTAAGAAACGAAACAAAACAAACGTCAGAAAGGAAAGAAAAGAAAAATCTAAAATTAGCGTGAAACCTTGTGGGTGTGGGTTTAGCCGGCTGTCTAAAAACGAGTGCTGTAGTTGGCCCCCACCAACTTCTTTTTATATAAAAGAAAAAAAGGGGGAAGAGTACAGATGAGCGCTCACCCGCATCAAAAAATACAAAAAATAAAAAAGTGGCAGTACAATTACAAAGTCGTCAACTACTTGCCGAGTGGTACAGCATTTGGGGGAGAAGGGGGGGCAGTTTCGTAATTGTATACCGTAAATCCCAAAGGGGGCTTCGGTCCTAGCTGGGATAGGAATAGGATAAAATGAAATTGTCTTCTCCTCCGACCTCTGGAAGTCCCTTTCCTCTGCTTTCCTTTCTTTCTCCTTAATTTCTCTCTCAATCTTGAAAGTGTGTTTTTTTTCTTTTCTTTTCTTTTCTTTCTTCTTCTCTTTGCACCGCGCCTCGCAGCTTCGTCGACATGCAGCTGACCCATGTCGACGGCCGCTGGAGAGCTCCTCCGGATGTAGTTGCCGGCGACGAGTCCGAATACATGGAGGAGGTGAGGCTTCTTGATTCTTACGAAGATAAGGATGATTCGCATGTAATTGTGATCGACGGAGAGGAAGGCACGAGGAGAATTCAGGTCAGAGTTTCAGGGATGACCTGCGCCGCTTGCTCCAATTCCGTGGAGTCGGCACTTAAGGCCGTCGATGGGGTTTTGAGAGCTTCCGTTGCCTTGCTTCAGAACAAGGCTGATGTTGTCGTCGATCCTAAGCTGGTCAAGGTTTGTTCTGTACCTTTGACTTTTGCTCTTTGAGCTCAAGAATTTGATGTTTTTGATTGTTTATCGTTATGAATTGGGAAAATGGGTTGGCATTAGTTTTGGAAATTGGAAGTTTGGTGTGGAAATTTCCTCAATCATACAGATTTATATGTTTGAAAAAGATCCTTTCTGCGATTTTCAATCAACTGCCTCTGCTGATATTTTAGCGCGGATTTATAGATGTTTTCTTTGATGATCTTATTGTTTTATGGATGTCTCTCTTACTTTAGGATGATGAAATCAAGAATGCAATTGAGGATGCAGGCTTTGAAGCAGAGATTCTAGCTGAACCTAGTGTCTCTAAAACAAAATCAAATAGAGCTCTTTTGGGGCACTTCACAATAGGAGGTATGACCTGTGCTGCCTGCGTCAACTCTGTTGAAGGCATTTTGCGAAATCTTCCTGGAGTCAAAAGGGCAGTAGTGGCCTTGGCTACTTCTCTCGGAGAAGTTGAATATGATCCTACTGTAATTAGTAAAGATGACATAGTGAATGCCATCGAAGATGCTGGCTTTGAAGCTTCTCTTGTGCAAAGCAGTCAACAGGATAAAATCATTCTAGGAGTTGCTGGGGTATTCAATGAGATGGACGCACAGCTCTTGGAAGGAATACTTGTTACATTGAGAGGAGTACGACAGTTTCGTTATAACAGGATATCCAATGAACTTGAAGTTATCTTTGATCCCGAAGTCATCAGTTCAAGGTCCTTGGTTGATGGGATTGAGGGAGGCAGTGATTGGAAGTTTAAATTGCATGTTAAGAATCCTTTTATGAGAATGAATTCTAAGGATGTTGAGGAAACCTCCAGTACATTTAGGCTTTTCATTTCTAGTCTGTTTCTCAGTGTAAGTTCCTTTCTCTCCCATGCATATGATCTCGATATGTTCAACATTTTCTTTCTTGATTTCTTCCTTTAAAGTCAGGCAAATAAGTAAAGTCTCTTTTTATTTTTTTCAAAAATGGTTTACTTAAAACTGGTTTTTGTGTCCATACCCATCTGTGTGTGTAACCATGTGTCTGTCTATGCGTTGATATATATTATATCAACCATTGCACTCTTTAGAAACATTCAGCTATTCTGCTAAGAAACATATTCTCTTCTTTATACCATCAATTAGCATTTTATATAACCAAACACAACCCTTGCACCCCCAGCTGCATGAAATGTTTTGTTGACTACTGTCATTTGACATTGGATGCAGATTCCGATCTTTTTCATACGAGTGATATGCCCTCATATACCGACATTGTATTCATTATTGCTCTGGCGATGTGGACCCTTCTTAATGGGTGATTGGTTGAAGTGGTTGTTGGTGAGTGTGGTTCAATTTGTAATAGGAAAGCGCTTCTATGTAGCAGCTGCCAGAGCCTTAAGAAATGGTTCAAGCAACATGGATGTCTTAGTTGCGTTAGGAACTTCATCATCATACTTTTACTCTGTTTGTGTTTTAATATATGGTGCACTCACTGGCTTTTGGTCTCCGACATACTTTGAGACAAGTTCCATGCTTATAACATTTGTTTTGCTTGGGAAGTATTTGGAGAGTCTTGCCAAAGGAAAAACTTCAGATGCCATAAAGAAGTTAGTAGAGCTTGCACCAGCAACAGCCGTGCTTGTTGTCAATGACAAAGGTATTTGTTCTCCATTTTCGCTTTTTTAAAATGTTGGTTAACTCTTACTGGTGGTATAGTTTGGAAAGTAACTGATCTTTCTTAAAAACAAGAAAACCTACAAAGGACATCTATGAATTTTAGGTAACTAATCAAACTTGATTGGAAAAAATTTACAAAGATAAAAGCCTGTGAAAAAAAAAGTGGTTTTGATTTTGTTAGTTTTGCAGGTGGAATGTGCATTGAAGAAAGGGAAATAGATGCCTTGCTGATTCAGCCTGGTGACATGCTGAAAGTTCTTCCTGGCACAAAAGTTCCTGCTGATGGTGTGGTTATATGTGGTTCAAGCTATGTTAATGAGAGTATGGTAACTGGTGAATCTGCACCTGTATTGAAAGAGGTTGATTCATCAGTTATTGGAGGTACAATAAATTTACATGGTGCCCTTCAGATACAAGCTACCAAAGTAGGATGTGAAGCAGTTTTGAGTCAGATAATTACTTTGGTTGAGACTGCCCAAATGTCCAAAGCTCCTATTCAGAAATTTGCAGATTATGTGAGTATTATGTATGTGGTTTGGGCTCTGTTTTCTTTCATTTCTGCCTGTCCTTCATGGAGGACAATGTTTATGCAAATATTTCTCTTGCATTGAGGCCCTATTGCTTTCCACAGAAGCAATGACTAAATTAGACAATAAGGATTGTGTGGCTGGTACCTCAATCAAACATGTTCTTCATTGTGGCAAAGGTGTCAGCATTATTTTCATTAGATGGTGGATGAATTTTGGCTTGTGTTAGGCCTGCCACATGTTATGGTTAGATGGAGTAACGGATGTTTGGCTGTGATCAGCATATTAATAGGTTTAAGCCTGCCACAGTACCTTGGTTGCATAACAATTCTCTTCAACTGCGTTGTGGTGCCCCACATTCAAATGATTTACTAATAATACAGAGCACTTCATACATCATCAACAAGCCATTGTATTATGTTTAAGTGAAGGTTTTGTTAATTTGCATGCCTCATGTCCCCAGTTGTTTCACTGACCCAAAAATGGTGGGTGTCCTTGTAAGTGTGGGATAAAAGGAAGTCAAGGGGAGATTATATCTTTGATTAGTTGTTGCTATCAACAGCTGAAGCCATCATCCTTGTGGCCTTGTTCTCTATATGAGCTTTCACCTTTTTTTTTTTTTTTTTAGGTTTCTTTGTTTTTTAAGGTTGTCTATGTATGTCAACACAAGGTTATTAGTTGCTTTTCTAACCATAAATATCTATCTGACATGCAGATTGCAAGCATTTTTGTTCCTACTGTTGTTGCTATGGCTTTGTTGACGCTATTAGGGTGGTAAGTCATTGATCACTCTAGTTAATGAGGTTCATATATTATTGTAAACAAGAAGCTTGTTTTCTTTTTGCTTCTATTTGTGATATACTTTCTTTTATTGTAGGTATTTTGCTGGAATTATTGGAGCTTACCCACTGCAATGGCTTCCTACAAACGGCAATTACTTTGTTTTTGCCCTTATGTTTTCAATCTCTGTTGTTGTAGTTGCATGTCCATGTGCACTTGGGCTGGCAACACCAACTGCTGTCATGGTTGCCACTGGAGTTGGGGCAAACAATGGTGTGTTGATAAAGGGAGGAGATGCTTTGGAAAGGGCTCAGAAGGTTAAGTATGTAATATTCGATAAAACAGGCACTTTGACCCAAGCAAAAGCCATGGTTACTACTGCAAAAGTTTTCACTGGAATGGATCGTGGGGAGTTCCTCAGATGGGTGGCATCCGCAGAGGTGATTCCTTCTTTGCTGGCTAAACATGTGATTCTGTGTGTGTGGTTATACTTTTGTGAAAGCATTAAGGATCATCCATCAATGATGCATGTGCATGTGCTCTTTTTTCTTTCAATTTTCTTTTTTAATAATAGAGCTCATTTTCCCCTCTTATGTTTCTTTCAAATTTCAAAAAATATCTGACCAGATGACACATTGGAGTCAGGTGGCCTTCTCTTGCGTGCAATTTAAAATATGGTCACACTTGATGACATGTAGGATATGCAAGACCCATAATTTGCAGCTACAAAGAAAAAGTAAAATCCAAAAGCAATAGAAAGGCCAATCTAGTGCATCAAAGTTCTCACAATGTGGGGTATTAATGGGGCTGTCAAACTCTTTTACCTTTGGGGTATTGTTTTTGATTATAGAGTTTACCACTGATTGCCTCAGCTTTTTATGTGGATTAGGCAAGCAGTGAACATCCATTGGCAAAAGCAATATTGGAATATGCACGACATTTTCATTTCTTCAATGAACCTTCGCCAACCCAGAGTGGTCAAAGCCACAGGAAAGGCACCACTGCCTCTGGATGGCTTCTTGATGTCTCAGAGTTCTCTGCCCTTCCTGGAAGAGGTGTCAAATGTGTTATAGAGGGGAAACAAGTTCTGGTGAGTGACCCTTTTAGACTTGAAATGTTTGATAAAGCTTAAATCTTGTAAAAGCATGCTTGATTACCATTCCAACTATTGTACCCTGTACAGGTTGGCAATCGGAAGCTGATGACTGAAAGTGGGATTCCCATTCCAACTATTGTAGAAATTTTTGTTGTTGAACTTGAAGAAAGTGCAAACACAGGCATACTTGTTGCATTTAATCAAAGCTTAGTTGGTGTTTTTGGGGTTGCAGACCCTGTAAAGAGAGAAGCTGCTGTGGTCATAGAGGGCCTTTGCAAAATGGGTGTGAAACCTGTAATGGTGACGGGGGACAATTGGAGAACTGCTCGTGCTGTTGCCAAGGAGGTCAGTAATATCATTTTAGCACTAGTCTGTGATCTTTTCCTATAAGTACTTTCCTTTAAAGTGTTGCTTTTCTTGGGGTTGCTTTGTTTTTAGGCTTCTAGCTGTGTATGGTTCAAAGCACCTTTTTTTTATTTTTCTGGATAAGCCAAATTAATGTACTTCTGATTTCTAGGTTATGGTTCTTCTGTTGTTGCGGATGAGCCTGTTTTCATGAACTGAAATTAGCTTACTCTGGCTCTTTGATGTCCCCAAATGATATGCTGTTAGGATTTGCCTTGTTGATAATAATTTTTTGAAAATATTTGAAAGATGGGATCTTTGTTATTTGCAAAACAAGGTTAAGTTGTATGATTGTTCCCAGTGAAATAGTTGCTGCCGTAAAACAAAAAAAACGAAATGACTACTATACATCTTGTAATCATTTTGGTGTTTCTATTTGCATGTCCACATTGTGAACATCCTGGTTTATTGGGAGTTGCTCCTGTTTCCACATAACATTGCTTGAAAGTGGTTTGTGAAGGAATTTATGAGTGAGTACTTGTTGGTCAGGTTGGCATTAAAGATGTTGAGGCTGAAGTTATGCCAGCAGGGAAGGCTGATGTTGTCCGTTCATTTCAAAAGGATGGAAGCACCGTTGCAATGGTGGGTGACGGTATCAATGACTCACCTGCTCTAGCTGCAGCCGATGTTGGCATGGCAATTGGAGCAGGGACTGACATTGCTATGGAAGCTGCTGACTACGTGTTGATGAGAAATAATTTGGAGGACGTGATCACAGCCATTGATCTGTCACGGAAAACCTTCCTTCGCATTAGATTGAATTATGTTTTTGCCATGGCTTACAATGTGATTGCCATACCTATTGCAGCTGGGGTTCTCTATCCTTCGCTACAAATCAAGTTGCCACCATGGGCAGCTGGTGCTTGCATGGCTTTTTCGTCCGTAAGTGTTGTGTGTTCTTCTCTACTTCTTAGAAAATACACGAAACCCAGGCTCACCACGATATTAGAATTAACTGTAGAGTAGATACCGAAAATAGAAGGCAACTGACAAATGAAGTGAAAAAAAAAAAGAAAAGAAAAGAAAGTAGAAATCACGTTGTGAAGGAAATTGGAGTATAAGTCAGCGCAGATGTAAGAATCCTGAAATTCCAAAATTTTGTATCTTTCATCTTCCTTTTCCTTTTACAGGGATGACAATGAAATGATTCACGTAGTTAGACTGCAGTTAAGATGGGGATTAAGAGTTTGTTTTTGTAGTTTATGGGATGAAAATCCACCATCAGAAGCAATGTAAATGATATTTGTATAATGTTTTCACTGTGGTCCTTTCTGTTCTTTGAAAAAAGATAATTTTTCGGTCTTTCTAATTACTGCTCTCTCATTTGAACGATGAAAGCTGTGGGCTTTTAACTTCATCTTTTTATTATTTATTAAATGGGAGAGATCTTTTCGCCTCACTTTAATTGCGAAATGATGTTAAAAAAAAAAAGGTGAAAAACCCGAACTTTTATAATGGTTTATTGGTCATGCAGAAAATTATAATAAGATCCTTGTTGATTGAAATCTTTCCCATAATTTTCCTTTGGGGAATGTGATTTTTTACAAAGAACCAAAAAAAAAAAAAAAATTCTGGAACGAACATGATATTCTACAATCCTCTCGCGAAATTACATGTAAATAATAATACATTTATAGAGCAATTTAGCTAACTTGTTTTCCTTTACGCCTTAAATTTTACTTCTTAAACGCAACTTTAGCTAGAGATAGTGTAAAACTATTTTCTACTTAACTACTTACTTAATACAGCGGTTCCCCTTGATTTATATAATTATAATAATTATTTTTTAAAAAAATCAACTTAATATATTAATTTTATTAATTAAATTTGATCTATTTTCTATTAAGTGTAATTACTTAACAACTATTCACACATCATATATTAATTGCATATCAATTTTTATCATTTTATTGTTAATTTTGTTGATATAATATAAATTTTGTTGAATAATTATACCCAAGAAAATTTAAAAAATAGATATATTTGTTAGCCAATTATTCAAAACGATCAAAACTTGGAGCTTTTTCTTTTAATATCTGAAATCATTTTAATTTTATTAATTTTTTAAAACTTATATTCCATTGTATAATAGCATGACAGTAATAGTCAGCATGTGTTTGCTATGTGACTTGCAAATTATTTGTTAGGCAATAACATTTAATCAAAAGTATTTAGTATAAATTACATTTAATTAATAAAAAATCCTATTTTATGTATTTAAAATCCTATTTGTTGGACTTTTTCTCGCTACCAAACCATTGGAATTATGTTGAAATCGACCCAACTTGGAAAAGGATGGATCGACCCTAAGTGCCGAACGTCAAGTATGGAGGAGTGTCTTCTAATTTGCTATGGTGCCCTAAGAAGGAATAGGAGGACCGATTTCGAGAACCAAAAGGAATATGGACTACAGACATATACAGACACAAAAAGTCCCTTCTCAGCAAATTTACCTTTTGGTTTTAGGTTTTTTCTTTTTTTTTTCTTAAAGCTTTCTAGTTTGCTGGTTCCTTCAGTCTTCTTGTTTTTTTTTTTTTTGAAGTTTTTTGGTTTACTTTTGTTTTTCTTGAAGAACAAACACCAAGTTATTACCGGATTATTGGCTGATTCTACTGTCCTCTCCATGGTACTCTCCACGCTTGGCGTCAATAAGTCTGTGTAAGAGCTGGTTAAGTTACGACTCGATATACTATTCTATTTCTTGAGTCAATGAAAATGGTTTGAGAACATTAACTCCTTAGCTTCTTGTGGTTTAACCTTTACAAAGCATCAGTATTCGGTCTCTATAATGTGGTCTCCTTGTTTGCCGAATTTAATGTCTCGTAATGATTATTTTATGCAGTTTGGCAGCTCAGCAAAATATTTAATGTGATTTTTTTTTTTTGGTTTCAAACATGAATATGTATAATTAAGTAATTTTTTTTTATATATAAAATAATATATAAGTAAAAAAAAACTCATAATCTTAAGTTTTTAGATTTTAAGTTTATATCTATGTAGTATTAAATCTATAAATATGATACTTTACTTGAAAATCTCTCTAATTTTTAATTTTAATATTTTTCTCAATGAAAAATTGTTAAAATTTTAAGTGTAAATATATAAAATATATGTAATTTTATATCCTAAAAATAAATTAATTTTAGTCTTAGAGTAATTTTTTATATTAATTTTTATTTTTTTAATAAAAAAATAATAATTACATTATTGTTTTAGAAATTAAGTTGTGGAAGAGACGTATGGATGCCAAGGAGAAAGGAAGGAAACATGAATGTGTATCACCCTTTCTAAGTTGATTTTTAGGTCGGGGTTTATAATTATATATGTTATTTCTTTCTCGTGTGATGTATAAAATGTAAACTTGATTCTGCAAATTTCACGTGATTTAAGAGAATGGGTTGAATTTTGGCACGATGAGTGACAAATTTACTAAAAAAAAATATCGATTGGGTTTTGGTAGTGTTATTTAGTAAGCAATCAACCTAAGTACTTGCTACGAACTCTCTCAGAACTCGAAAGTGATTCAAGAGATAACATAAACAAACTTAGTCATCGATGTTGTGGCTTAAGCCAAATCCAATTTGAGAAATTGGAATGTGATCTTAGCAATTAAGTACCTTATTATAACATGGTTTGCAATTACGTTCATTGACTAGAACAGGTCAAAATGACAATTCTATGGTTTAGTGTGTTAGGAATAGACTAAAGAAAAAGCTGGTGTTGCTCCCAAGATAAGTACACGAGGCCCCGTCAAAAATGAGCACTGCCCTTTCTCGTCCAGACAAAACTACACCTTTCGAGATGGAGTTGAAAGACCCAGTCGTCAAATAAACAACGCAAATGGTTTGCGTCCATACAGTGGGCTTGTTTGGCAAGCCAGCCAGCCTTTGGGTGGCATTTTCTAAGCTACATAATTTCATTAAATCGAAGAAGTAGATTGTTTTTAACAATCTGGAGCGTGAACATACTCCTGGTCCATTCAGTCAACGCAATTACATGACGTGAGTTTTACCATGTCTACTACTCTATTCCATTTCTCATTTGAGCGCTTCATTACATGGGTGCAGACAGTCTTGATCCGTTAAAGATTGTGAAAAATACCTTGGAGGAGAAGCAACTATATTGGTGGCAGACTTGCTGGTCAGATACAAGACATCGTTGTTTTGAAAAGCATGCAGCAGCCTTTGCTTACTTCTCTAATCCAAACAAATTTCTGACCAACAGCAAAGACTAGATCGATGCACTCCAAAGAAAAAGTAAAGTAGGTGACGAGATATGACTTTACGTGAACTCTTTTTTATTTGTCCACATTAAAGGAAACGTTAAATAAAAGATTTGCAAGGAACAAACATTAAATACATAATAGAATAAGGAGATGTCTACTTGATAACGATAAAGTATTCTGAAATGATATCAAATCTGTCTCCGTGTGGCGAGTATGGAACCACGAGGAATGTCCGAAGCCAGAAATTGTTCTTCGTCGGAATAGGGAATTCATACGGGTAAAGAATTAAAGAAGTTAATCTCCTCTTTTGTCCGGAGGTACATCATCAAAAAGTAAAGTTTTTTCCTCCAATGGTAACTTGAGCAGGGGAATTCTGAATCATGTCTATTAATTTCCTCATAATCCAATAGTATTAGACGGGGTGACCCGTTTTTATAAAAACGAAAAATAGAATAATCAAAATGCACATAAGTTTACTTAAATATCATTCGGCCATAATATATATATGTAACAATATTGCTAGACGATTGTACCGTGACCCTATTGACGGATCGATGGGGCCATTTTTCATGATCGTATGGTCCTAAATGATAGCAACGGTAGGTCAAAATGCTAGCTATGCTTGTATAATTAGATTTAGATGATACATTCTTAAGGTTTGACAAGATGCTCTTATCTTGGTCTTCGAAGGAAAAACATTATAGGGATAAAAAAGGCTTTATCTCAAATTCATCTGCATCTATTTAATCAAATTATATAAGATGTTTTGAATAAGAAATCAACTGTTGCATTATGGTTGAGATTAGAGCAACTATATATAACGAAAAGTCTAACCAATAATATGCATATAAAGCAGTGATTTTACTTTCATCATATGATAGAAGCTACCTTTATTTAAGATCATCTAACTCCTTTTTAAGGAAATAGTATATGATTTAGAGAATATAGAGGTTAAATATGATGAAGAAGATTTAACATTAATTATGTTGTGTTTGCTATCTTCTTCATATTCGACTTTTAGATATATTATTTTATATATTTGTGATATTCTTTATCTAGATGAAGTATATGATACATTATTTTTCAAGGAGAAATTAAATAACTTATGGTTGGTTTTAGGGCTCAAGTAAAGAGTTTTGTTGTTCAAGGGAGTCACAACAAAGGAACTCTAATAGTGGTGGAAGAAATATATCAAAGTCAAAAACAATAAAAACAAGGCTTGTAACTATTGTAAGAAAAAAAGGTATATCAAAACTAAATGCTATAAGTTATAAAATAAGAGTCAAAAAGCTATTGCTAATCAGAAGGAAACATAACAGGAAAGCTTTGATATAACTAGTATTGCAGAAGATGTTTCTAATGATGGAAAACTTTTAGCTATTTTTAATGACAACTCCAAACCTTGTGAATATTGGATTCTTGATTATAGTTGCATGTTTCATATGTATTCTAACCAGGATTACTTTTCAACATATGAAACAATGTTTAAGAGTGTTGTGATGCTAGGAAATAATGCACCTTGTAAAATTATTGGTATTAGAATAATTAGAATTAAGATGTTTGATGATGTTGTTAGGACACTTAGAGATGTGAGACATTTTCCAGATTTGAAGCATAATCTTATCTTTTTGGGTATCCTTGATTCAAATGGTTACAAGTACATTGGTGAAGGTGGAGTCTTGAAGATTAGTAAAGGTACCCTTATTGTAATAAAAGGACTTTTAAAATCTACCAAGTTATATGTATTGTAGGGTTTTATAGTTATAGGTTGTGTGGTTATCACTACTCCTTCTTTGTTAAATAAAGATTTTACTATACTATGACATATGCATCTGAGACATATGAGTTAGAAAGGGATGACTAGATTGAGCAAAAGAAGTCTTTTTGATGGACAAACTATAACAAAATTGGATTTTTATGAGCATTGCATTTTTGGGAAGCAGAAAAGAGTTAGCTTCAGCAAAAGTATCCACACTACAAAAGGGACACTTGATTATCTATAGTTTGTTCTTTGGGGTCAATCTGAGGTGCCCTCTAAGGCTAGTTCTAGATATATATTAACTATCATTGATGAATTCTCTAGAAAATTTTAGGTGTTCTTGTTGAAGCATAAAAGTGATGTGTTTGCTACATTTAAACATTAGAAGACCATGGCTGAGAAGTAGACAAGAAAGCAAATAAAACATCTCTACACTGATAATGACTTGGAGTTTTGTTTTGATGAGTTCAATAATTTTTTTAAGATAGAAGGAATTTTAAAGCATTTAATAATTATTGGTACTTCGTAGCAAAATATCATTACAGAGCAAATAAATAAGACTTTGATTGAGAAAATATGTTGTATTCTTTCTCATTTTGGCTTACCCAAGTCTTTTTGGGTTGAGATTGTTGCAATGGTGTGTTTTCTTATGAATCACTCTCCCTCAACTACTATTAACAAAAAGACTGTAAAAGAGGTATCATTTAATGTTCCTACAAACTATTCTGATTTAAAAATATTTAGATGTCTTGTATGTGCTCATGTTGATAATGGAAAGGTAGAACTTAAATCTAAAAAGTGTATCTTTCTTGGTTATAAACCTAGTATTTTGTTAGTAAGAATGTAATTTTTTATGAAATTGTTATGCTTACTAACTTGCCTTCTAGAAATTCTTATGATATAAGTCAGCAAAAATAAAGTATACAGGTGGAACTTGAGATTAGTCTAGGATTTATACTAAAATTTACACCTTAGTCTAGCTTAAAAATGAAAGGTGATGTTGTTCTCTCACCACTATTAATACCTTTATAGTATTTTATTGCTAAAGACAAACCTAGGTGCAAATTAGACCACCACAAAGGTATGTTGAGGCTAACTTGGTTGCCTATGCCTTAAATATGGCTAAAGGTATTGATTCCAATGAAGAACCTACTACATACTTTAAGGCAGTTAGTTGTGAAGATTCTAGTAGTTGGATGATTGTTATATATAAGGAGATGCAATCCTTTCATAAGAATAACACATGGGATCTAGTGAGATTACCTAATGGTAAGAAAGTTGTTCGCTATAAATGGTTATTCAAAAGGAAAAAATGCAAACTAAGAGTTGAAAAAACTAGGTATAAGGCAAAACTAGTTATAAAGGGTTACAACTAAGTTCTAGGTGTAGACTTTATAGATGTATTTTATCTGGTTGTTAAGCAAAGTTTAATTTGAACATTGCTTGGTATTGTGACCAAATATGATTTTGAGTTTAAGTAATTGGATGTAAAGATCATATTTTTACATGAAAAACTTAAAGAAGATATCTATATGTAGCAACCAAAAGGTTTTGTGGTTTCAAAAAAGAAGGACCATGTGTGCTTACTTAAAAAGTCTATGGCTTGAAACAATTACTTAGGTAATGGTATAAAAGGTTTGACATTTATAACCACTCATGGTTTTAGAAGATGCAATTATGATAGTTGTGTCTATTTTAAGACATATGATTATAGGTAATTTGTGTATTTATTTTTATATATGTTGATAGTAGCCAAGAATAAAGAAGAAATAAGGAACATTAAAGTTTAGCTTAGTAAAGAGTTTAAGATAAAAGATTACTTGGCATGGAGATTTTGAAAGACAAAAAGGTAAGGAAATTGTAAATAAGTCAAAAAGGGCACATTAAGAAAGTTTTTTACTAGTTTAATATGCATAATGCCAAATCTGTTAGTACTTTATTAGTTATGCATTCCAAATTTTCATCAACTTAATCTTCACAATCAAATGATGAGGTTGATTACATGTCATAAGTACCATACTCTAGTACAATGGGATCTTTTATATATGTTATGGTATATACATGTCCAAATCTATCATATGTTATCAGTGCAATTAATAGATACATAGAAAATCAAGATAAAAAGTATTGGAAAATAGTTCAGTGGATTTTCATAAATTTGCATAACACTACTACTGTTTGTTTGCATTTAGGGAGAACTTAAGATGGAATCATTGGATATGTAGATTCTGATTTTACTGGAGATCTTCATAAGAGAAAATCACTTACTGGGTATATGTTTACCATTGGTGGTTATGCTATTAGTTGGAAAGCTACTTTAAAGGTTACAGTCAAAAAATGTAGATGTATATGTCTATCTTGTATTTAATGTTAATTTGAATAAATTTGACTAACAAAGAAAAAGGCCTTGGAGATTAATTCCTTAATTAGCTAAAATGGAAAGGCTTAAAAAAGGTGTATGACAAGATAAAGTAAGACAAAGAGGACCTGTGGGAGAATATTGATTATTAGAAGAAAAGGGCCTTAGAATGGAATGTCGAGCTTAAGTTGAGGGAGGTTGTCACCTCATCTGGCAAGGTTTAACTATAAGAGAATATGGAACTTGAAGATGATTTATGAGTTATATGTGAAAGCCTTTCAATGCTTTGAGAAAATATGATAAATGAGGTAGATTGTCAAGCTAAAGATCTCTTTGTGGTGGTTATGCCTTAAGTCCACAAAGCATTATTTAATTATTTGAAGGAGAAGCTCTTTGACTTGCACCACAACTTTGATCTTGGATAACTCTGATGTCTTTTAGTTGCTTCTTTTATAAAGGATCTTGGTGATGGCTTTTTAGTTGAAGATGCTTAATTAAATTGCTAAATTTGAAAATTTGACAAAAGTTCTCCCTCATAAAGTATTTCATCTTAAGTTTTCACTATGAATAAAGATCTTCTCAATAGTTGATAGATTAATGTAGATATATATTATTCTTTTTTAATTTTTGGGTAGTCTTTGAGGCTCTTTATGGTCTTAATGTACCAATAGGTTTTCTTTTAAATAAAATTTTTGCAATCTTTGTTATAATGATTTGTAGTTTGTCTTGATTTTTTGATTTTATTTTATGGGTTTTTGTATGTTGTTTCATGTAAATATTTGTTGGTTATTGCATGCACCTTTGAATTTCTTTTGAAGCATGACACCCTTTTTTAGTCATGCATTTCATAACTATTAGGTTTCATTATTGTTGCTAGTTATTAGCCTTTTATTATCTTAGCTCTTATGAAAAGAAACCACTTTGTCATTCTCATGATGCCGATTCAAGATCTTTAAAAATTTGCCTATAATATTTATTTTCTTCTTCCTTGGTTCCTTAATTCAACCATTTCATCAAATACTTTATAAGTATGAAAAAAAATCATCATTAAAGAAATCCACATTCATCTATCTTGACTCTCCATAACCAAACTATGACTAGGTATCTAATAACTTGTGCCTAAAGGCTTTACCTTTGACTAAGACAAAGTATGATTTTTGTAATTATGCGAATTGTGACTTCACTTCTATAGTTACATGAGATTTTTTGGATGGAAGCTTTAGGGGGCATTATTATATTCCTAAAGCATACCAAATGAAATCTCTCATGTGAAGCAAAAGGGTTTATAATCAACCCTTCAGTTATTATATATTCTTATGGAACAATTTGTGGCTAAGTTGTTGTTGTCCATGCACTACATTATTTAAGAATTCCTTTTTTAAAAGGAGCTATCTTTGAGTTTGCTAATCCCTAACTTATGGTCATGTTGACCAACCTTTATGGAATTGTCGACTTTACTTATTAAAGTGACCAAAGGGTCAAAGGAGGGAGTATCAACTTTAAGGATTTACAAGGTGAACTCTCTTAAGTTGACGAATGAGGAGGGGAGTTCTTCTTTGCTCGTCTTTTGAATTCTAGTTATTGCTTCAAATAATGATATCTTAATGCTAAATGTGTGTGTGTGCACTCCCAATTTGGTACAATTTCTCAAAAACTTGCTTAATGGTTCTAAGGAAATTTTGTTGCCATTAGCCTTTAAGAAGAGCTAAATTAAATGCATGCTCAATTTATGATGAGGAAATACCTATTCCTTGTGAGCTTGTATATATTTATGACCTGTTTGACTATAAGGGTATTTTTAGTATCTTAGTTGTATGGTTGATGACTTTCTATCTTAGTACCTTGTACTTTTAGTTTCCAGAAGAGATAGATGAGTGTTGGTTAGGGCCTCCCTTCTTATGATTCTTCTCAAGGTATGTTCTTACTTGGTTCTTCTTTTTGAAGTATTCTTAACCAAGTTTCCTTTATTTTTGTAAGCACGAATTCTCAACACAATTTGGACTTTATAAAAGTGATGGAAATTGCCTCAAGGTGTGAACAAAGGGTTGTAGCCTAGGTTGTTGGCAAATTTATTTAAAATATAAATAATAAATATCCCTTTAAAGATGTCTTTATCTCTTTAACCCCTAAATATGCACATTAGTGTTAGCCAAGGAGTTAGACACCCAATAGTTGTCATTAATAATGTGATTGTTATGGGCTCAAATCAAGTCTCTCCAATTGGGAAAAAAAAAAGTTCTTCCTATCTCATATCACAAGATTCTGGGAGTTGCAAGACACTCATAAACAAAGGCACTTTTTTTTTTTTTTGTAAAAAAGGAAGGCTTAGACAAAGGTTGCTAAAAATTATGTTGCCCTTCACTTCAAGCAAGGTGAAGTAGCATGCCTTTATGTCCTCTAATTCATAGAACCTTTTTTCTAATCATAAAGATGTCAGTAAGAAAGGGTTGCCTCTAGAGGACTTGACTTCCTTCATTATCGCTTGACCAAGGGAAGTTTTTGAGATGTTGTAATAGATCTTGAAAATATTGTTAATAGGATGAAATACTAGGATGCCACTTTAGACAAACTGAAGAGTTTTGTTAATAATAATATTATGTCATATTTAACCTAAAGGAGTTAGAAACACAACTATTAGTTAGTTAAGTTATAAATGTTAGTTCGATACCTATATTTTATTAATCCAAAAGAATGTAGAGGGAGTGCAAAAAAAAATTTGTAGCAGAGGAGAAAAAGGTTAAGGGTTCCCCTTTTAGATACTTGTTACCAATACTAAGGTTAGAAAGTTGGAGAAGAATTTAAATAAGGATAGGACTTACAAGCAAAAGTTTGAGAATGATTCCTTTAAGCGAAAGATCAACACTAAGGTCAAGTTGGTGTTTTTTTTGGTTGGATCTTGAAAATACTAAGAAATAAAAGCTAAAGTTGGTGTACGAGTTAGGCCAAGTGTATAATGACCACATTTCTCTTAAGGATGCAAATAGAAGGTTGTCATCTTTGGTGATTAATGGTATTGTTAGTGTTATAAAGATATGAAGAAAAAAGAAACAAAAAATTGACAAAGTCAAGAAAGTGAGCCTAGTACTTCATTACTTTAGGCTCTTTAAGAAATTAAAAGCAAGATACTATGTTCCCTTAGTCCAAAAGGAGTTAGAGTGACTTCTAATCCCTTTACCTCTACTTATCAAGGCAGTGATATACCTCCTTCTATATAGCTTATTTTTTGTAGACTTCCTTTTGGAACTTGTATTTTTATTCTATATTTGAAACTCATGTATCTATCCTTTTTTGGTTCTTCCATTAATGTATAAGTTATATTCTTATAAATTTGACATTCCAACTTGTTAGTTGAATATTCCTTTGTATTAAATTCATGAATGCATTGAAAATCAACACTCCTTCATAAATACAATAGCTATTGTCATTGTTTTGTGCACTTCTAAAGAAAAACTACCTATTACATAGGCATGAAAGATTGGTCCTTACTCTCTATAAATATGGAGGATATTTTACTCTTCATCTTTCCATCATTTATGAAAATTTCACTTTCTCCTTTATCTCTCATAAGAGCATAAAGTCTTTGTTTACAAAGCCTAGTACTTCATTTCGCCCATAAACAATTACTTTGTTATTCTTATGATTCTCACTATGTTCATTATTTGTAAAGTGAAATAAGAGGATTAGGGATAATTATAAGGCAAGAAATGCGACTTACAAAACAATTGTAGTAGAAAAAATATGTTTGGGGGTTATCCTCAATCTGATGTAATCTAGTGCCCATGTCTTTAAGACTAAGCTAGATTTAAAAGGCCAATTTGGTTAACTTGCTAACTAGACTTACAAGACTTCAATTTATAAATGGATCTAAAGTATTAAGTTTATTTTATGGGCCCTAGGCTTGCTAATAGATGCATTAAAGTTTGATGAAGAAATGCTCAAATTGTGGTGTAAAAGCTTTCATTTGCTTTCTTTTACTCCATAATGGGTACATTTGTCCTAAAAAAGGATTTGGGAACCCTATTTTAAAGGTATCAATTTAAGCTATTAAAGATCATTTATTCTTTAGTCTATTACCTTTTCCTTGAGAGAAAAGCTTTACTTAGCATGTTGCTCATTAAAGTAAGTGACATGAGGAGCTAGTTACAATGACAAGACATGTCAAGTTTGAGTCAAATTATGTTAGTGATGGAACTCTCAGTTTATAAAGAATTGCAATTAGCTTACATATAACCACACACGCACACACACACACACAATCTTGTAAATTTCAAATGACTAAGAATGACTATACTTTATACTTTTTATGAAAGTTAATAAGACAACTTTTCATCTATCTTTTACTTGTGTTTGTTATATTATTTTCTCTTTTAGCTATATCTTGCAAGCCGCTTAAGGTTATTATATCAATAGGGCATGCTTATTTAGCCTAAAGTTTAATTGACTTCAGTCAACTTTTAGACCAAGAAATGATTGTTTCGTGAGTTAGATCTTGTTTCATAACTAAGAGGTCGTCAACTCAAGTGTGCCTCTTTTTGATTAAGCAAAACTATCTACAAGTTATTAAACTTGATAAGATGACTTACTTTATGTTCCTTGTACACTTTTCTTGGCAACTTTTTCTTTATATCAACCTTACCTTCTTACAACTCATAGACTTGCCTTGGCCTTATTTGAGGCCTCTCAGGCTTTTGCCTTTGTAGAGGTGTTAACTATGATATAATAATATATGTGTTGAGCCAATCAAGTTTAGGTTATATTTATAAAGATTTTTCCTTTATAAATTGGTAGTTTTTGAGTTAGACTTATTACATGATGTAATGTTGAGCTCATCTTTGATGACTAATGTTGGATTTATTGTCAACACCATCTCATGCAATTATATGTGTTGATTCAAGGTTATGAATGTTATTAAGATGCAGAGAGGTCATTGGAAAAAATCAGTGATAATAGGTCAACCTTAATTTTGAGGAGTCAATGTTGATCGTGACCTTAAATTTTAGGGGTCAAGATTAACCGTTGATCATTGACCATTGACCTTAAATTTTAGAACTCAAATCTAACTATTAATTGTAAGGTAACCTTTGGGAGTCAACGATGACCGTTGATAATTGTGTAGCCCTAATCTCAAGGCTTTATAAATACTCTATGCATCTTGCAAGAAGAATGTAAGTTGCAGAAAATTGAATAAACAATAAATGCAAGGCAGTTGGTCGAAGATAGAAATTAAGAGGGTAAAGTAGTAGATTAAGGGGAGTGCAACAGATACCAAAGAGAGTACAACAATCACTAAGGAGAGGTAGCAAGGTAGCCAACCGAGGAAAGTGTAGTAGCCACCAAGGAGAGACAATAAGGCAGTCGGCCAAGGAGAGTGCATTAGTCACCAAGGAGAAATAATAAGGTGCAGCCGACCAAGGAGGAAAGAAAGAAAGAGAGCAAAGTAGTTGTCCACCCACACCAATAAACCCTCACCAAGATAGTTACCGCACCAGTAAGCTCTCATAAAGGTGACAGTAGTAGTTAGCCACTACACCCCCACCAGTAAACACCACCAAAGTAGTAACTGCATTAGCAAACATCACCAAGGCAACAACCGCATTAGCAAACCAACAAAAGAGGCAAGGAAGAAAAACTAGAAGGAGGTGGAGCAGCTGCACAAGGGTCTTACACTAAGAACCAATGCACAGCAATAGGCGGTGCACCAATAGACAACGATAGTATGGAAGGATAGTAGCAACGACATGAGCAAACAACAATAGTGTAGGCAAATAGCAATAGCGACATGAGCAAATAGCAGTAGCCCACTTAAATAGTAAAAATAGTGCGTGTGAACAACAGTTGCAATGTGTGTAGACAGGAGGCGTAGCTTGTGCAGACAGCGGACACAACAGGTGTAGATGGTGGGCACAGTAGGTGCAAATAGTAGGTATAGTGCGTGCGAATAGTAGGTACAACATGTGCAAACAACAAGCAGCAACGACAGCACGTGTAGACAACATTAATAATTCTTATAGATAACATTAGATAAACGCAATAATGCATATGAACAACATTAATAGCACGTACAGATAACATTAATATCATATGCGGATAACAATAGATAATATTAGCAGTGCGTACGGACAACAGCAGCAGTACATGCGGACAACATTAACAGCGCGCACGAATAGCAAAAATAATACATATAAATAGTATTAGCATCACATGCAGGCAACACTGACAACAATTTAAACAATATTAGCAGTGAAGGAATGAGAAGATCCATATTCTGCTCTAGCAGTCTGTACACATTGAATGATCATTCTCTAGGAAAGATTTTACCATAAACTCTTCATAAATTTATTGAAAAACAAGGTGAGATATCATTGAAGTGATCGGAAGATCATTGTAAGTGGTTAAGGAGTGATTCTTTTACAACTAAATTATATCCCTTGATAACAATAATGGATTGTGTGATTTAGGAATGATCCTATCATACTGTGAATGTAGCTCACACATATGGGTGAACAACGTAAAAATTATCGTGTGTTCTTTGGTGCTTGCATGTGATTGATATCTGTATAGTCATTCTCACATAAAAAAGAGAAAAAAAAATGGATCATTAGCTCTAATAAGTCAAAGAGGTTTAATTTGAATCAATTTGTAAAAAGGACAAATCTCACACTGATTATCCCTCTCTTAATGTGAAACTTAAAACGATCTTCATCAAGTGGTATTAGAGTCTGGTTCCTCTGTTAATCCAATTTTTCTGCTTTGAAGTAAAGTTGTTAATTGTTGTGCAAGTTTTTATTTTTATTACTACTTGAGATCATGGATAACGTGAACAATATCAACATCAAGGGGCATCCTTACATTTGATAGACAAAATTATCAATTATGGAAGAATAAAATGCTTTCATATTTGATGTCCCCTGGTCTTGATGCGTTTGAGTCCACTGTTAGTGGCTTCATTCTTGTTGCTTAAGGTGATCCTATGATGCAGACTGATAAAAAAAAACTTAAAGTGTGATGGAAAGGCAAGAAATGCCTCATATGCCTCCCTATCCGATAAAGAATTCACCAAAGTGATGAGGTGTAATATAGCCAAGTAAATTTGGGACAAATTAAAAAATATCTATGAAGGAGAAAAGGTTGTGAAGGAAGCCAAACTACAAATCTGGAGAAGCAGATTCAAACACATAAAGATGCAGACTGATGAGACTGTGGATGCCTTCTTCACAAGAGTCAACGAAATTATGTGCTTCATCAGAGGCTATAGAGAGGAGATCCACACTGCTACTGTGGTAAGAAAAATACTTAGAATCTTGTCAAAAGCTTACAACATTAAAATCTCTTCTATAAAAGATAGAGATATAGCTAGGTTGCCCTTAGATGACTTACACAACATATTGATGGCTTATGAAATGAGAATAGCCCCAATAAAGAAAGAAAAGAAGTATAAGGTGGAAAAGGAGTTAACTTTTAAGGTAATGAGGAAATTAAAGATTAAAAACAAAGAAAAAGAGTCCAAAAATAGCTCCAAAAGAAGAAAATGGTGATACTAAGCTAGATGAAGTCATGACATACATCACCAGGAACTTAAGGAAAGGAATCAGGAAGTTTAAGGGAAAATTACCCTTGAAGTGCTTCAGGTGTGAAGCAATTGGGCACTTTGTTGTAGATTGTCCAAAGAGAATAAAAGCAAACAGTAAGGATGATGATGAGCTGGTCCTAAGGAGGAGAGCAAAACAATTCAGCTACTTTTAAGCTAAAAATTTAGGTACCAAAGGGAAAAAGAAATTCTTTAGATCCAAAAGAAGAAATTTCTTGAGCAAGCTTGATGAAGAAGATTTTAAACAGAAAAGTGATGATGATTCTGATGATGAGGCTACAAAGGATGTGTTGGTCACTCAAGTAGATGATGATCAAGAATCTCTAAGTGATGAGGAATCAATAGAAAAGGAAGAGGATGAGTCAGTGCAGCAACTTAAGATTGAGTTAAGGTTTTGTTTGCCCAAAAACAACAAGCTAAAAAAAGAGGTAAATCATCTCAAGAATCTATATGAAAATTTGATGAATTTGATCTCTAGGTGAAGATAAAGGAGTTTAAAGAAAAAGAGAAGGAGTACTTGAAGAGAATTAAGGTGTTGAGCATACTTAAGGTAGAGTAAGGCAATATACATGAAGACCTTGGTGTTAAGGTAATTAGACAAGAGTAAGAGATGTTGACTTTGCAAACCAAGCTTCACAAGGTAAAGTCCGAGCTAAAGAAGCATCAAGAAAGCTTTATGTAGGCCATGGAAGTGAAAAGGGAGTCATTATCAGCAAATGCCATAAAGGAGGATTCTACTAGAAAGTTGGATGAGTATTTAAACAATCAAAGACCTCATTCCATGGGGAGGAAAGGACTTGGCTACATTGGAAAGCTGAGTAAAAAGGTTGAAGAAAAGAAAAAAATTGTGTTTATGCCCGAAAGCAAGTACAATGACATGATGGAGAAAAGAGACCAACCCAAGTTAAAATGGGTGAGGAAAGACATGGTGGAGACTCTCATCTAAAGGAGAAAAAATATTAAAGATGGAGAGAAGGCTACCACACCAATTACTAAAGAGAGGAGACATGGACTTGGTAAGATAAGTAAATCTAAGTTCAAAGATTTTTGCTAGAACTGTGATAAGTATGGGCACAAGGTCAATGTGTGCTAGAGTAATAGACCCAAAATGAAGAGAAATGTGAGGCAAAAGTCTAGGGGGAGACTCTATCAAGAAAGGAGGCAGTCTCAGGTGGACAAAAGTCATATTTCACTGGGAAACATGTTTGATTTATTGGGAGAGATCTATAGAAGATATGAAAGGGTTGGATACGCTGCTAAGGACTATTAGATATTGTTGTCCAGTCAAGGAATGAAAAGGAAAACACCAACACAAGCTCCTCCATTCGGCCAAAGAAGAAGAAGAGGAAGAGAAATGTCTGGTTGTGGAAGTAGCCTTAAAAAATTCCAAGAAAGAAAAGTCATGGATCCTAGATAATGACTGATCTTCACACATGATAGGAGACTCCAAGATGTTGAAGGGAGTAGCCAAAGATGATGGAGGGTCAGTCAAATTTGGAAATGATGGTGCCTTAAAGATTCAAGGTATTGGTATTGCTAAAATTGGTGCAGAAAAGTTGAAATCGAAAAAAGTGCTTATGTTGAAAGGTTAAAACACAATCTTATCAGTGTTAGCCAACTTTGTGATGATGGACATGAAATTACTTTCAACAAGAGTAGTTGTATAGTAAAGAGACTAAAAGATGGTGTTGTTCTCACTAAAGGTGAAAGAACACATGGAAACTTATACCAAGTTTCTAGAAGCATAAACACATACTATATGAGTACCAAAGATGAGAATTTATTAGGACATCTCAGAAGAAAAAAAAGGCTAAACAAACTATCCAAAAATGAAGCTGCAAAAGATATACCTAAGTTGAGAAGAGAGAGAGACATAATTTGCAACATGTATCAAAAGGGAAGATGGTGAATGCTCCCTATAAAAGCATGGAGATCCAAACAAAGAAGCCATTGTAGTTCATCCACTCAGATATCTGTGGGCCAATAAGACAAAGATCAATCAAGGGTGATAGGTACTTTATTTCCTTTATTGATGATTTTACAAGAATGGCTTGCATTATGTACTTGAAACATAAATCAAAGGCTTTCCCAATAATTTCAAGAGCTATAAGAGGCTGGCTGGAAGGTTACCACACCAATTGCTAAAGAAAGGAGACATGGGCTTGGTAAGAGAAGTAAATCTAAGTTCAAAGGTTTTTGCTAGAACTGTGGTAATTTATTTCCTTTATTGATGATTTTATGAGAATGGCTTGCATTATATACTTGAAACATAAATCAGAGGCTTTCCCAATGATTTCAAGAGCTACAAGAGGTTGGCTGAAAACCAGTTGGGGGAAAAAATGAAAAGGCTTAAGATAGATAATGGGATAAAATATACATGCAATGAATTTGAAGATTATTTGGAGAAGCATGAATATACTTAAGTTTGTTACTCCTAAGGTCTTTTGGTTAGATCCTTAGGTTACAAAGTAGTGTCAAAGGTCTATTTTAGGAAATGGTCATTATGAAAAACCATTACCTAACTTTGTTACTCTAAGGGCTTATTGGTAGGTCTCGTAAAACATGAAGCAATATTAAAGGCCTTTTTGGATGAGAAATAACTATGGCAAGCTGTTACTTGTGTTTATTGCTATAAAAGCTTGTTGGTAGGTCCCTTAACACCACTCGAAAACTTTTAAGTGGGCAGGAAACCACTTTAATAGCATAACATGTACTTTTTAAGTACTCTTATAGGCTTTTTAACCCTTTAGCTGACTTATAATTTAAATTGGTACCGTTTAATAGAAAATTCATTATTTATTCATTAATAACTATAACTTATGAGTACTAATACTTGTACCATTGTAAAAAAAAAAAACAAAAAAAAGAAGGTGATTGCAAAGGATAACTACTAATAGTAAAGTTAGACAAGTTGAATTTTGTAATTTAGAAATTATGATTCTAATTTAGTTCTTTGAACCAATAACTCAGGTTACTCTAAAAAGGTCTTCCTAATTTAGAGCTTGGTTCCTTCATCACCTTTACTCAACTCTTATTTGTGTAAAACTACGTTATCTTTGTCAAGTAGACATTTCTTAACTCATATGCTATAGTATTGGACCATTTTTTGCTAATAAACTATTATATTAACATTTTTCCCTAATATTCTTTAATAGATCAAGGCTAATTTTCATGTTTTTGTTCTTAGCATTCTCCTAAAAGTTTTCAAAATGATATCTTAATTCTCTCAACTCCAATTATACCATTACCTCTAAGCTAAATGCAAATATAAAAGGAATTCCTCTTGTGGCTAGTCTAAGGGTAGTTTTGTTTGTTTATAAAATATCGAGCACCTTATTTACCCATTGTCCCTTCAATTTATTAATTTTTCTTAAGGCCTTGTATAATTAACATATTAGTGACCTCCACTTATCCATTTGTTTAAAGATATTTATTTTTTATAAATTTTAGATAAATACTAAGTTGTTACCATAATGTATTGAACTTAACTTTGTCAAATTATTTTTCATTGTCTATAATAAAAAAAATTTAGGATTCCAAACATGCATATAACAAATTTTTTGATAAATTTTTGCATGTTTCTTTTAAGGCTTCTCCTTTTACCCATTTAGTGAAGTAATTAATTACCACCACTATAAATCTTCTCCTTCCCATATTTAATGCAAAGGGACCTATCTTATAAAATCCCTACTATGTAAAAGGTTAAGGTGTTAGGTTAAGAGTTACATAAGTAGCCAAAAACTAGGTAATTTTGCAAATCATTAACAATTATCACACTTTTTGACAAGTTTTAAGGAATCATTGGCAATTGTTTAATTGATTTTTATCGTTTGTCATAATGACTTATAGGATTCCAAACTTACATATAACAAATTTTTAGACAAATTTTCACATATTTTCTTCAATAATGGTTACTAGGGATTTTACCTTTTACTCACTTTGTGAAGTAATTTATTGTCACTGTTATAAACTTTCTCCCCTTTATAGCTATAAGAAGGGACCTATCAAATCTAATCCCAACTATTTAAAGGGCAAAAAGGCTTGTACATGTGTCAATTGGTTGTTAGGAATCAAGTAAGTTTGCAAATTATTGGTAGCTGTCACACTTTCTTACAAGTTCAAAGGAAACTAGCTTTATTATGGGCTAATAGAAACCTTGTTTCAAAGCCTAGAAGGCTATCTCTTTCCCTAATGTGGTTGCCACATATTTTTGCATGGATTTCCCTTAACACGTAATTTCCTTTATTAGGCATTTCAACAAAGGAACACTGAAAGACCTTTTGTATAATTTTTCTTCCAAAAGAGTGTACCTAGTTGCTCTTTATCTTATACACATTGCTTATAGCTTATCTCCTAGTAGTTCAATAGTTTGAAGTATTTGATAATGAGATCCATCCATAATGATTTGGTTTGCATCATTACTACTTTTACAATTTCTATTTGGTAACCTTGATTGTTTAAAAATTTTAACCATAATTGATTTTTCTGCTTTAAATTTCAAAATGGCATGAATTTTGACAAGTTATTCATATGTACATTTTCTACCGTTGGAATCTTGATTAACTCAAAATGAATATTAACATCTTTTAAAATTAATTAAATATGTCTTACTTTTTGTATATATTTTTTTCATGCTTTTCTCTTTTGCTTCAAATTCTCCTAGCACCTATAATGAGTTGTGAGTTGTTATACACCTTTAGTTTATTTATTTTTAAACTTTTTGCAATTTCAAACTAGTGATAAGTGCCTCATATTTAACCTCTTATTTGATGCTAATAACAAAAACCTAAGTGTGTATTCCAACAAAATATTTGAAGGATCTTAGGGGACAATGCTTGCTTAACATTCTTCTTAGCCAAAAGAACTATTAACATGTAATATTGATTCTGCAACTTATGGGTTGATTGTACTACTCTTTTTGAAACTTACATATTCTTTAACAAATTTAATGAGTTTTGACCCTTTATGGCCTTTTTAGGGTGAAATTATATGTTGAATTTTCCTAAATCCATTGACTACTAAAGTAGTTTGTCTATAATATATAACCTCTGTATAATTTAACAGTTAATTCATGAGAATTGTAATCTTATAAATCTTAAAATAATGTTTAAGTTTTCTTGTTAAGACTATCGAGACAAATACCATCTTATTGATCATGGGATATTCTAACTTGGCTACCATATAAACTTTACTTACATAGTGTGCACTGGCCTTTAGGTGAGACCTTCCTCCTTAAATAGGATCAAGTTGACAACTGAGTCACTTATAGCTAAATAGGTGAATACTTCCTCTCTTAGGTCTAGTTTGTTAAGACATAATAAAGATAACAAGTTTTTTTGTTTAATTCCCTGAAAGCTTTTTTGCATTTTTTGGCATAAGTGAACATATTACTTTTTTCAAGACCTAAAAACATTGTAAATGATTGTCTTGAGATCTTTAAATGAACCTTGTTTAGGTGAGCTGGCATCTCAATCAAGGCTTGCACAATTTTAGTATTTCTTAGAGATACTAGCCTTTGGATTGCTTTTATAATTAGCCTTTATTCCTCAATTGGACACAAGGAAATTGAGGAATTTTTTAGAGTGCACCCCAAAGGCACATTTTGTCTAGTTCAACTTCATATTACATTTGTTCAACATGTTAAAGTTTTTTAGAGATCTGCCACATAAGTTGAAAAGGTCTTACACTAAGCAACATATCATCTACGTATCCTTCATGTTACAACTGATTTGATATTTAAACATCTTATTGATAGCCATTAATACATTACTCTCTTATTCTTCAAGCCAAAAGGCATCCCTTTATAACAATACAACCCCATTTTGGTCATAAAAGATTTCATCTCCTAATCAAACTTGTGCATAAAAATCTAGATGTATCTTAAGAAAACATCTATAAAAATAAGTAACTCATGTCTTAACATGTCATCCATTAATTGATCAATATAGGGCAATGGATAACTATCTTTAGGTTATGTTTTATTCAAGTCAATGAAGTCAATTTAAATCCTTTACTTTCCATTATATTTTTTTTTATCATCATTACATTGGCTAACTAGTCAAAGTAAAGAACTCCCTTAATGAAACCAATTTGGAGCAGTTTGTTAACCTCTACTTCAACTAACACCTATCATTCTATTGCAAAGTTTCTCCCTTTTCTATTTCACAGCATGACAAGTAGGATCAGTGCTGAGCTTCTAAGCCATCACTTTAGGGCCTATTTTAAGTATGTTGACCAAAATCCATGAAAAAACTATTACGTTGTATTCCAAAAAGTAATGATTTCTTTTATAAATTTCATTGCCAATTAGTCTCTTATTTGAATAGTCTTTTTCGGTTTTATACAATTGAGGGGAATTTGAGCTAATCTTCTGGCTAGTATGTCCCTTTCTTTGAACTCCAATCTGTAATTTAGGCCAACCACTTCTATATCAATCTACTTAAATTTACCTTTGATCCATGCAACTTGAAACTCGTAGACTTGCTTTTGATCTCCCTAACTTCTCTAATTCTAATTGGGGTAGAAAACTTTAAATTTGCGCATAGAAGGATAGTGCCAAACACTATAAAACCCATTTTTCCTAAGATTATATTGTGAGAAGTTTAGGTGTTTACTACTAGAAATTCAAGATTTGTGTTTGTTGCATGCGATGTGTTTACCATAAGGAGTCTAAGCTCAATTGAACTCTTAGGTATGATAAGCCCTTTCAAGAAACCATAAAGAGGAAAGTTTACGGGTCTCAATAGTTACTTTAAAAATTTCATTGTTTCAAATGCTTCAAAGTACAAAATATCCACTAAGATGTTGGTGTTTAACAACACTCATTAAACATTAAAACTCTCAATCTCAACATTGATTACTAATGGGTAATTATGGGGGTATTATACCTATTTCAAGCCATCATTCAAAAAAGTGATTGGGATATCATTCTTGTCATAAGGCCTTTGGCCCTAAAAATTTAATATCTTTCTTACATATAACTTTCTTATTGCGAAACTTGTTAAAATTAATAGTACAAGAAGAACTTATAATTTTCATTGATATTAATCAATATAAATAGATAAAAAGGTGTGTCTTAAACAAAAAACAATCCTAAATATTTAAGAGTCTAAAAATTATTTACAAAAATTATAGATATTAACTAAATATTTGTTTGTTGCAATAGATAAATCAATAAGCTAGCGAGCATACAATCTCAGCAAGTTGATATGCAAGTCTAATCAAATGGACTAATAGCTAAAACAAGTGATCAAGAAGACTAATTACAAAAATTTCAAAGAGTATGCACCTAACATACACTCACTTGATACTTCCCTTTAAGTTGGAGCATAAATATTAATTATTCTCAATTTGTTACAAATAAATTCAACCCAAATATTGTTGAGCACATTGGCGTGATCATCCACCAATTAATCTTTGGTGTTACATGTGACAAAGAGATTATACCATCCTTCAACCTTTCGTGCACCATATGATAATCTACTTCAATATGTTTAGTCCTCTCATGATAATTAGGTCGCTCACAGTATGAATAGCAAACTTGCTATAACACCACAAGCAAGATGGACTTGCTTATGCAAAAGCAAGTTTCTCAAGTAAAATTCATATCCATATAATTTTGTAACAAGAACCATTGTCTTATACTCTACCTTCGCATTAGATCTAGTCATAACAATTGCTTTTCCATGATACCAAATTATTTTCAATAAAGACACAATACCTAATGATTGATCTCCTGTCCATAAGACAATCTACCCAATTAGCATTAAGTATGCTTTAATTGAAAAATGCTCATAGTTCTAATATAAGTGGCCTATACTAGGCACTTTCTTCAAATACCAAAGAATATAAGCAATAGTTTTCTAATAAGGTGTTCTACGGACAACCATAAATTGGCTTACTACCCCAATTGTGAAGAGAGATATCATCTTGTAAGAATTAAATAAATCAACTTCCCAACGAGCTTTCAATATCATTCCAATTCAACCAAAGGCATCAAGTGAAAGCTTAACTCCTAACTTTGTAGGTGACTTAACTAAGTTTAGAGTTAAGTATTTTTGTTTACTTTATAAAATCAAGTGTGTAGTTAAGATATATAAATACTTTACTTGCTCTTAGCAACTTCAATACCAAAACAATAATTTAATTTCTTTAAGTTTTTTGTTTGAAACTTAGATCAAAGAAAATTTTTTAACCTTACAATGTTAGCACTATCACTGCCAATGATGTCAATGTTATCGACATAAATTAAAAGAAAAATATCAATTGTAGGAGAGCTTTAATAAAAAATAAAATAATCTTCAACAAGTTTTTTCATGTCAAACAAAACCACAACATCACTAAAATTACCTAATAGATTTTTGGAGGCTATTTAAGGTCATACAATGTCTTCTTTAACTTGCAAGGCTTACCAAATTCCCCTTGAGAAATAAACTAAGAGGTTGCTCTATCTATACATCTTAAATAAAAGGTTGCTTTATTTATACCTCTTCTTTCAAATCACCATAGAGAAAACATTTTCAACATCTAATTGATACAAAAGCCAATCATAGGTAGCATCAAGATCTAAGAAAGACCAAACAAAAGTCATTTTGATCATAGGAGAAAAAGTCTCAATATAATCAATGTTATAAGTTTGAGCATGCCTTTTAACTACTAGTTGCATTTTTTGTCAAGCAAAAGGCCCATCAAAGTTCATCTTCATTCCAAGAAAAAATGACATGAGATCCTATATATAGTTTCTTTCAAGGGCATGCTTCTCCTTATTCATAACACCTCGCTAACCCGGATAAGGAGCCTCAACATAGATGTAGGAATAGTCTAAGTATTAAGGGTCATTAATAGGGCTAAAAGGATGTAAACATGACTTTATAAGAAATAACTTTATGAGTACAAGTATAAACACATTTCCTTATCACAATAGGTTGATTAAGATTAGGAAATAATGACAAGAGAACAAGATCTATAGATAAGAGTGATGTTGGCGCAGGAGGTAATGGGCCAACTTTGTCAACTCATAGAAGTCAATACTTAGCAAGCTAGACATTATAGTCTTAAATGATGGAAATGAGTGTCACACCAAAAAATCATCATCATGAGTAAGAGATAAAGAGGATATAGTTAAAGCTAAAAAGAAATAGGTAGAAGACTCATGAAAGGTGATATTGCAAGAAACTTGCTTAAATTCAAGGAATAATAACGGTAACCCTTTTTTGTGCAAGAGTACCCAACAAATATGAAACTTAGGTATTTAAAATCAAGTTCCATGAGATAAGACCAGATGTCATAAACATAACAAATACCCCTAAAGACTTTAGAAGGAAGGGAAAAAGTAAGCTTTTAAAGGAAATATATATATGATAAGGGGTCTCCCCTAAAACTACGGATGAAGGAATCTAGTTCATGAAATCATCTTGATTGCATTGTCTTCAAAAGTATTGAAAAGCCTTTTATGGAATAATAGGGTTCGAGTAGCCTTTAACAGATGCAATTTCTTGCGTTTAGTGACTCTTTTTTGTCAAAGAGTGTAAAGATAAAAAAATTAATAAATAATCCCTATCTATGAAAAATAAGTAAAAGAATAGGAGAAAAAATAATTGGTAGTGTTATTAGTATGTAAAATGCGAGTTGGAGTTGAAAAATCAATACAAAAAGTACGTAACACAGTAAAAAATTTAAAATAGTTTGTTATAAGATGAATTCATGTCATTTTGGAATAACTAACAATAAAGGTAACAAAGTAGCTAAAGTCTAATATAGTAATGATTAGAGACAAACCCCAAACATCAAAGTAAATAATCTTAAATGAAACAGACTCTCATTTATTGGCTTAAGACACATAAAATGCATGATAATGTTTTGTAAACTGACATAACTCACAAGTTAAATCATAAATAGACTCATAATAAGGAAACAAATTTTTCATGATCGACAAAAAAGGATGACCAAGGTGATAATAAACATCCAATGGTGTAAGAGACACCCAGAATAAGCAATTAAAGTATTATCCAATGCATAAAGGTTATTAGACACATTATCCCAACCAATTGTCTTTCTCATTATAAGATCTTAAAAGAGACAATGCATAGGAAAGAATGAGATACAATAATTTAATTAGTGAGTAATCTAACTAATAGATAATAATTTACAAATGAGAGCTTAGGATATATAACAATAAATAAAGGTAGAAAAAGTGTAGGAAAAGTTACTTCGGCCTCTTTGATAATAGCAAAGGCTCTATTTGTCATAATAATAGTGGGCAAACCAAGGGAAGGGTAATAAGAAGATAGTATACCTTCAATACTAGTCATATGATCAGAGACTCCAAAATCAATCACCCAAAAGCAAGAGAGCATATATGTACAAGTAGTAGGAGTATTTGTTTAATTAATAGTAGCGACAAAAGGGCCACCTAACTGTCTATGAGTAAACTTTAATAAATAAAAATTAAAAGTAGAAAAAAGAATTTCACTGCTAACAGTAGCAATAAACTTCCTACTTTTATTAGTTGGTGGCTTCTATACAACTAATAAAACTGTTTCAAGTGTCGATACATTTCACAATGGTCACAAGTTCTTGTCTTACTAAAACCATAACCACCATGACCACCATACCTTACATGACCTTCTAACTGAGGAAGGATCATTAGAGTTGTACTGCCTTTGAAGGGGGTGTTATATGTGGTTATATCCTTATAACTACTACAAACAGCCCTTGCAAAAGCTTAAAGAACAATGGAGATTTAATAGATAAAACCTATGAACAAGTAGCAAAATATTTTGACTTTCAGCCAAACAAAAAGAAAAGAATGCCTAATTGCTCTTGTTGTACTATCATGTCATCAATAGTAGGCGTAAGACTATTTAATTAATCAAAAAGTTTTTTGGAGTCCATGAAATGATCAACTAAAAAGTTATCTTGTCAGTTCAAATAACACAATGCACTTAATGTATCATGTACTTGACACAAATTCTTATAATTCCTTAACAAAATTTGTATGAGTCTTAATGATAATCACTTTTGGCTCCATAAAGTTTAAAAGATGCCTATATCATCCTTTAACTACCAACTTTGATATTCATTAAGGTTTGTTTTTTCATCTGGAGGTTTACCTTTAAATAATATGGTTTGCTCTAACTACGTAGCAAGCAATGCATTATTTTCCTCCATTAAGAGTAAGATACAATTTCAAAAATTACTAGGTTTATCTTATTAATGACTTATTCAATCTCAAATTTATCAGTCATCTTAGTTTACTTAACAACATTGTGGAAGTCCAAGTAATACTTACTATAACAAGATACCAAAAAATAGAGCTATTATTTCATGACCATAGAAAAAATTAAAAAAAAATTATCTTTTATAGGTAAAATAGAAAAATATGTCAGTCTTTCCAAACAATTGATCAATAGGATGAAAATTGGACTTTTACTTTGTGTATCAACTAAATTTGCAAAATTAACCTAAAATCATAAAGTCATCTTTTGAAGAAGATAACACCTTTAGAACATAACATTTCGTTTAAAAGAGAGGAGTAGGACGAGGAGGAGGAGGAGGAGGAGAAAAGAAGGAGAAAGAGAAGAAAAAGAAGAAGAAAGGAAGAAAAATAGAATATTGGTGTCCACAGTAAATCGTGTAACCCCATAACTCAGATACTATGTTAAAATTCAGAATACATGAATAACTTATTATTTTCATTGATATTGATTGATATATATAAAAACAAAAAAGTATGTCCTAATCAAATAAAAATCCTAAAGATCATTTATAAAAATCATAAAACTTAACTAAATATTTATTTGTTACAATAAGTATATTTGCAGGCTATCTAAAAAAAAACCTTAACAAGTTGATGTCCAAGACCAATTAAATGGATTAATAGTTACAATAAGTAATTTAGAAGAATAATTACAAATATCTCAAAAAATACACATTCAGTACACACTTGCTTAACAAAGCTTATCCTAATTGATGACTTCCTTTTTAGTATGGGCTAGAGATAGAGTGACATCATTTTGCTTGCTTTTTCACGTGGTGCCCATTCTTAAAATCATGTTTCCTATCTAGGAGTTCTTTCATATGTTCCATCCCAATCTCCTTTGCAAATATACTTCTACAACAACCTATGTTTAATAAGTTTTTTAATTTTGTCCTTTAGTTTCTTTTTTTCCTTTGTGTTATCCCTATTCTTGTTATGGAAACAATAAATTTTAGTTTTATCTCATCTCTCCAAAGGAGAATTGAGCTGAGTTGGTCATTTCACCATGTCTTTACTTGACTTCCATCAGGATGTTCAAACTAGAAATCCTTATTAGGATGTATAGTTATTGTATGTAAACTTTGAGTTGTAATCCTTCTTTTCCTTGTATTGCAAGATAGAGTCCTACTCTTTTTTTTTTTTTTTTGTCTTTGGCTTTCTATTGTCCTTTTCTCAAGTCTCTTTTTCTTTCCAATGGTCATCCATGTCTATCTAAGATTTAAGCATATCTTCAACCAAGATGAATTTTTCTACTTGTTGCATGACTTCTGCAAATTCAATTGGTGGTCTTTTTTCCAAGGAAAAAGTGAAAGGAAACTTCCTAAAGTCGATGGTAAAGGTGGCTAGTGCCATTTTTTCCTTTAACTATTGGACAACTTGCATCTCCATATTGAAGTAAACTACAAAGTCTTATGGTGATTCATCTCTCTGTTATTAAACTGTAATCAAAGCCATAAGGACTTTCTTTTTCCTTCTACTTATGATTAATTGAGTTACAAATTGCTTGCTAAATTATTCCAAGTTTAAGATGGAACAAGGAGGCAGTTATGCATACCACCTTTAGGCCATGTCTTTCATATTGGTTATGAAGGCATTATACATCATAGCATTTGAGGCTCCACGTTAAGACATTAGAGTCTATAATATGTTCTAGTGATCCATTAATATGTAGTTTTATTATAAGTTTTCAAGTGTGACAACTTGAACTTCTCTTGAATAAGCACATCTTGGATTTCTTTTGATAAAGGCATTCTAAAACTTCATCTTCTACCTAAAAAGTTCCTTTAGGGTTTTGTAGTAATGGCTACTTATTACTTAAGCTTTTTAAGTCATTTGGCAACTTTGTCATCTTTGCAATAATTCCTTATGACCATTTTCCTAAGATTGTGGCTCATTAATGAGTAGCTAGGAAGGGACTCCTAAGTCTATCATCCCTAAAGTTAGCTAAAGAATGACCATAAGACTTTCAAGGTGATAAGAAGAAGAGTCTTTAATTCATTGTGCACCTGGGGAAGGGGGTAGTTACTCCCTTTTAGCCTCAGTTGGAATGGTGTCACCACATGAACTAGTTTTAGGAGTATGGTTTTACTCGTCTCTATAAGTCCACACAATAGGTGCCTCAAGTTACCTCTTCTTCTCTAATAAGGAAGTGAACTTTTGAGTCTTATGCAATAAGATCCTTTATACTCACACTAAGGCTATCATGTTCATTGGAAGTGTCTAGACTTGGTTTGCAATGACCTAGAACTAATTCATGAAGGTTAAGGCTCAGTTGTTAGCTATAGGGAAAAATTAACAAATAAAGAGATTGCATTAAGGTCTTGTTGAACGAGGTCATCTCTCATGGTTATGACCTCCATGGCTTGCATGTTTTCTGTGGATAAGGAAAAGGAAGTGTTTTCAATAAGAAAGGAAGAGATACAAAGTGAGTTATTTTCCACAAATGATCTCAAATGATGATATATTTTTTGGCTTAAGAGTTGGATACCTATGAAACAGGGAAGGGTCAGGGTGTTAGGTTAAATCTTGATGTTAGCACTTTAATATGTAAGTTAATAAAAATTAAAAGAGATATAATGGAATTTAGTAAGGACATGAGATTAGGTTGAAGTAGAAAAAATACGAGGTATTTATTAGATCTTTGGAGAATTCCTATTAACTAACGAAAAATTATAAGCTAAGTTGATACACTATGCAGATACATAGGCAGACAGTGTTTGGCTTGCCCTTTCGATACATCCTAATAGTAGTAAAGTGGCGCTAGGTTAATTTTGCATTGCTGCCACTAAAGGAATGTATCCTCAGTTTGTACGAGCACATCTTCCATCAGGATGTGCGCCCTGTACATTGGAGCACAGTGCATATGGGACAGGGATATCTAGACAGGTTGACTTTTGCCAATTTCCTTGGGAGATTTCATGAGTTCTTGTATCTTGGCAGGTTGTCGGGTTCTGACAAGGCCCAATTATGGAGTATTTGCGTTATGGGCTGAAAGCCTTTAGTGATAATGTCATTCTCAGTAACATTATTCACACAACTTTCTACAGTACATTTTTCCCCTGAAAATTTTACTTAATACAAGTAAAAAACTTGCACATTCTAACCCCAAAATGTCAATTCTTATTATTTATAAAGTTACCGCTAAGTTAACTAAAACAAGGTCGGTCTTTCCTTCGTGTTTTTTTTTTTTAACCGAGAACAGGGAAAGTCACCGCAAATTTTCCGTTCATATAGATAGGCGTTGCTTCCAGGAAAAACCACATCCTTTGTCCTCAAGTATACCTCTCTGTCTTTCTAGGAACAGTCAAAGGTATGCAAATGTTTGTCTTAGTCAAAGATTGCATTACATTACATAAAGATATTTCGCCTAACTTTCTTTGTTTTCATACCAACGAGAAGAAATACTTGTGATTGAGAGAGAGAGCACAACTCAATTCTAAACCAAAGCTACCGTGAGTGACATTACAACCTGAGTGGGTACAATTCTACTAACAATCCTCCAGTGGCCACTCCACATCTTCCTCCTTTGGACTATCAGATTCCATTACAGTTGCAGCAAATTGTGGTAAGGATAGCATAAGCCCGAGCAATTCTTCGATAGCAAGTGGTCGGTTGAAGCCCATGGATTGTACAGAAAAGCCAATCCGAAAGCGGTCTAGAGCTTCTAAGAAGACTCCCCCTACCCTCCTGAATGCCAACCCCACCAATTTTAGAGCCTTGGTGCAGCAATTTACTGGATTCCCCGGCAGACCCATTTCATCTGGGGGCCAAAAGGGTCCAGTCAACTTGAATTTCCAGCTCGGGAAAGTGCAAGATCATCTTGATTCATCAGCTATGATTGCGCCTTCTGGCCGCAGCTATTATCAGTATGATCAACCTGTTTCCCAGGAGCAACAGCAGCAGCTTCACCAGGAGCAGCAATGCCAGCTGGTTTCGGTTTCACAGGGGAGTGTTGCTGCTACCGGCGGTAGTAATAATGGCTATTTTCCAACATTCAGCGACGACGTCACTCATGGTTTTGAGATGTCTGTCAATGATGGGTTCTTGATGGATAATTTTTCTCTGCACAAGCTTACCGGTGAGTCTTCCCCTGGTGGAATTGTAAATGAGGGTTGCTTCCAGCCGAATGACCATGTACGCCTACGCTACTAGATGGATTGTAATTAGACCGATGCCTCTAAAAGTGTGTCGAACTTACATTTCATGAAGCCTATAAGGATATTTTTAAGCTTTAATTTATGCCTTTATCAGTCCACAATATGACTTATGTAGAATATTTGAGTTTCAATGTTTTCGCAAGAGCAACGGATTAATTGTCGTTTGCTGCCCATTATAACACAAGAACAAGAGTATATGAGATTCGCCATACACCTATTCCTAAGTTTCTTCCCTTTTTTTTTTTTTAATTTCAATATTTACTTACCAAGCCACACCGTCTCTATATATAACGTACGTCCAATTTTTGGTTGGGAAACTACAAGGTTTACAAAAAGAAATTAGGGGAAACACCCTTTTGTGTTTAACAAGGTAGAAATGCATTTATCAAAGAGGAAGAAATGGGTTTTGGCTTGGTGTTTTGTCTAAGTTGTGATGCTACTTCTGCCTTGGACAAGTCGACAATAGATCGGCCCTTTGAGATCAAAAATTTTCTTTATTAGTTTGTTCTTAGATCTATTTTAAAGCTCTCTTATTAGTGGAAATTTTCTGAACATGTATTGAGTTTTTCCCTAATGTCGATCCTGGAAATGTATAAAAGGGATCGTGGGTGTTTTGCAATGGCGACAATAATTGAGAAGTTGTGACACTTAGTATTGAGAGAATAGCTCCCTTTGTGCGAGTAGGCCATGGTGAAATTTTATTAAGTAATTAGAGATTGCCATTTGATGTTCGACAGTAGATTGTTTTGTAGTAGCCAATTACGCGAAGCATATTAAGTTCGCAGGAGGGGACACAGGGTAGCGGATTTGGTTTGGCCTCCTTTGCTTTCTCTCAAGGAGTGTGCTTGCATGTCTTTTATCTTCCACCGGCGCGAGCAGTTTTGACGTTGTTCCATAACATGGATTGAGTTTGGAATTGCGTTCCCAATTTAAATTCTTATGTTTTGAGTTAAACGTAATTTTATTAATACTTAATCAATTATAGAATTAAGTACACTATAATTTAAATTTATAGTTTAAAAATATGATATTTTGATATAATAAAAAAATATATTATATGCCACAAAGCAGGGCCTCATTCAGTCTTCGGTTTAGCCATGGATTGTACAGCAGTCGGGTGAAGAGAGGATCAACATGAAAGATGTTTTCAGACAAAAATATGAAAGGTGCTTTGGTTTCACCGGAGGAAAATAAGGGTCGCATTTCTTGAAAATACTGTGGCAGTCTCGAGTAAGCAGCTATCAAATTTACTTCAGTGTTCTACTTCCTTATCTCTGAAAATGTCTTGGACTACTCCAATTGACTTGGTTGTCAAGGAAATCACGTCGTCCATTTTTCTGCAAGAATCCCACTGCTGGGCAGTCATTGTTTTAGCTGATAAATAATGTCCGAGTTGGAATTCACCTCTCAAAAATGTTGGATATCAGATGACATGGAGAAAGTTTTTCTAAAAGCGCAAACTGCAATATATGTATAAAAGCTACTTCAATGTGACGTAAAAGTTATTATTTCAAGTGACAGAGACTCTTTATGAATTAAGAATAAGAGAGAGAAACATTTGACTGTTTTCCAAAACTCATATCGTGTATAGTTTAGGATCCCCTTTTATAAATAGGATTATTCTTGTTATAAGCCACGGTGTTGATATGTGTTTTGAAGTTGTGACTGATTGTTGGCCTATGCAATAACGAAGGGACCCTGAAGATTGGTTACACTTGTTGATCACAGAAATTTGGTCGGCTAATTGAGACTACAAAAGAAAATCGCGGTAGCTTGGGCGTCTTAGAAAGTTTGTACTCTCTATCATATGGGGCTAAAGCTTCTACGCTCATCTTAGCGGCTGGCTACTAACGCAACTACTGCGTCACGTCTTTGTCGCCCCCAAGCAATTGTGCTCCAAAACCAATAGCCTTAAACTTTGAATATCACCCCAAGCAATTGCGTCCCAAACCATTAACTTAAACCATGCAACAGATCAATAAGACAATCCATTAGTCATCCTGGATCACCCACGCAATAAGTCCATGGATGTTGAAGATGGCAACAAAGATTCCGACAGCTACCAGTCATCCCACATTAACAAACTCCATAAAGATGTCCTATTGACTATGTGGGTGGTGGAGACACAAATGAAATCCTCTTATATTCTCAAAATCTTTTAAATGCAACAAAGATGCAAAAGTTCACCCTTTCAGCAAAAAGGAGTTGAATACATAAATTTCACATCTCTAGTACCTTAAAATAATTGCAGACACAGTGCAGAAAATATCGGGGCGCTTGATGAGAGGGACTATTGATGTTCCTACCTTATGTAGTCTTCCGTTTAGCTATGGAAGCTCTCCACGAGGGGTTTGACAAAACTTTGGAACTTTGTTGCTCAGTTTTGAAGCACGCAGCTTGGTCCCAAAACAGAGAAATGTTGAAAATATTTTATTAATGCCTAAAGTGCCGCACATTGGTAAAAAGGAGAGATACCCCATACTTGTTGCAGCAGTCTATGGCATCCTTGTCCCTGATGCTTCCACCAGGCTCTGCAATAACCCCCACACCAGCCTGACATGCCTCTTCCACTGCATCATTCCAGGCTGTTTGAAAAACAAGTGGCTTTATTGTGTTAATAAGGCAAATGAACAAAAATTACACTTCATTTAACTCTATTTCCCTACAAAATCATACCAATCAGATATTTTTAGTTGGTAGGTTTTGGCTAGTTTAAAGTCTCCTGATGTTGTTTCCAGAAACCTGGGTTCAAATCCCACCAATACCCAAAGAGAGGAGGGTTTACAGAAGCGGAGGACTACTCCCCATTGTATAGCCCAAGGCCCAACAGGGCTTCCAATGAACCAAAAGGAAAAAGCTTTTTAGTTGTTGGCGTATCATTATAGCCATAACTTCTGTATTTGTTTATAATGTTTACTCTAAGTTCAATTCAAAATACAAATTTAATTGTGTCCCCTGTTAACCACATTAGAAGGCAGATCATTCTGAATGGAAAACATTACCAAATGGGAAGAATGCATCGCTAGCCAATGCAGCTCCTTCTACCTCATCTCCGGCTTTCTTCAAGGCTATTCTCAAGCTTTCCAAACGGTTTGGCTGCCCACTTCCCATGCCTAGCATACAGTTGTCCTGCCAACAAGAATCAAAAAAACAAGAGATCATCTTTGGAAGCACATGCCACAATTTCAACTTTAGCAGAAATTTGAATTTTCTAAGACTAGATGCCAGAATATATAAAGACCTTTGCTATTACAATGGCATTGCTCTTAACATGCTTTGCACACAGCCAAGCAAACTGGGCATCATGAAGTCTGCTTTCACGTGGAATCTTCTCAGACACAACATTGAATTGAATATCTTGAGGGGTTAAGTCATCTGAATCCTGTGCCAACCATCCACCACCTACTTGTCTTAAAGAAAGCTTTCCTTTTCCATTCCTCTTCGCTTCTAGGATCCTTAGAGTCTTCGATTTTCCGCGAAGGATCTCAAGCCCTTTCTCTGTATACTTGGGAGCGACCACAATCTCATAAAACATCCGAGTTTCACCATCGGATGGGCTTCGGAACTCCCTAATTTCCCTTGCAAGAGCCTTAAAGCAAAGCCAAATAACAAATACTACATCAGAGGGTTTAGAACCTAGCTACGGCCTACATCTCAAGTTTGTTGGTAAATCATACCATTCAACAAAGAAACACATTTCTCTATCTAATAAGTATAAGTAGCCATAGAAATGGAATTTTTGTTTTTCTACCTTTCTTTTTTCCAAATATGTAGTTTCACAGGGTCAAGTTGATGGGTGATCACTACCAATCAATAAGGTGTATAAATATGATTTAATGGCCTGACACTCTTGACAAGCTCATTATGACTTAAACTTATTGCATGATATAGTTAGGCCAGCACTAAATATAAACTACAACTGACCTCATCAACTTCAATATTGAAGGCTACAATACCACCAAACGCACTCACTGGATCTGCTTTCACAGCTAGCCTATATGCTTCAAGGATGTCATCACGTGAAGCCACTCCACAAGGGTTGGTATGCTTCACAATAACACAGGTGGGATTCTGAAACTCTGACACACAATTCCAAGCTGCATCAGCATCCAAGTAATTATTGTATGACATGTCCTGCACCAAGATCTCCGTAAGCCAACTTGAACCCATAAGTTTATTTAAGCCATATAAAATGTAGAGAAACCAACCAAAACGACCACAACAACAAGGCCTTAATCCCAAATTTAATAGGGGTTGGCCACATGAATCTTTTTTCTCCATTCCATTCTATTAAACACAAAACCAAAAAGGGGTCTAATATGTGGACCATGTTAACTTCCACCCAATGTTGCTACAAAATCATTTCAGATAGCATAGTCTCAATCAAAAATACTAAAAAAAAAATATTAGAAGTAATCCACCTTAAGCTAAGCTTAATGTGAAAGTGAACATATAGGCAAGTTTTGAAACGCCTCAGACACTTTGAAGTAGTAATATATAATCAAGCCCAAAAAAGAAGGCATGACAACCTGGATTTCTGCCAGCCAGAAGACTGGTACAAAGGCAGAATCATTAAGTCAAAGATTTATCTCTCTACTTCATCATGTTTTCGCTTAATACTTTGCAATACAATAGATGGTCACATCCACATCAAACAGATTGATGCATCTGCAAAATACTGCTCCTAACTGAAGAAGTTCCTTTCTGATATAAAACTAAAGAAATTCCCAGAAAATTAAATATTGAGGTTTCATTTTTGTTACAGGAAAATGATTGCTTAAAAAGTAAGATTAGAAACTATTAAATGACATAAGAATACCTTTTTCCTTCAACTCAAACAAGGAGTTGCCTTTCTTTTGGAAAAGAGTACAACTAACCAACCTGATAAAAAAAAGGGCACCAGCAGTTGTAGATCAACTCACCTTACCATGGTGTTGAATAGCTGTTGCAATACCACCAGTGTTGACTTCAGAGATACTCTTGTCAGCATAAAATGCAGCTTTCTGGTGAGGATTTTCACCATAGCGAAGAGAACTTTGAAGCGAGAGAGGCACCGTTAAGCTCGGAGGGAATTTATCTTCCAAAATGTAAAGAACCGGTCAATCTATAAACCCTAACAGGCACTAGTAATAGACATTGTACTGTAGAGGGCTATGACCACAGGCATGAGGAGTACCTCCAAAAGTTTGTTTCCAAAGCCACTCTGAAACTGCAGAATCATAAGATGCAACATGCTGAAAAGCTTTCCAGGCAAGCTTTTTTCGGAACTGATAATCATCCTGGTTTCCTTTAAGGAACTCCAACAGTGCAGGATAATCTTGTGAGTCAACAATGACCAAGACATCCTTATGGTTCTGCTCAATGCATGTGGGTCAGTTGCATTTGATATGGTTTTAAACTAAACCCACACAAATAAACTTGAGTCTAATAAAATCAGCAACAGCAATTTGCAGGCTGTTGTAGAATTGTTCCTTGACTCCCACACTAACCTAATTTAACCATACAGGCTAGCTGCATTTCTATGGTGGTTTTGTTAATAACCCTTAGTCCTGTTTGGTTTCTTTTAATTGATACCCTACATCCCACATCTTTCATTTCAGTCATTCAATGACAATCCCATGGTACGCAGGTAAGATCATATAATAATAAAGTATACTTGAATCTAAATTAAGGACTGCTTTATAGAAAATCAAGCCAGACAAACAACCTTAGCAGCAGCTCTGATCATGGTTGGGCCGCCAATATCAATGTTCTCAATTCCATCCTCAAACTCAATTCCTCCAGATGAAGTGACTTTATCATAAAAGGGGTACAAGTTCACCACTACAATGTCAAATGTACCTGTGGCACAACAGTTTTAAGTCAGATATGGCAGTCCACACTAAAGAAAAGAATAACAACTGTGTATTTCCAGTAAGATTCTTAATATGAATCACCTATTCCATATCTTTCAAGAGCTTCCATGTGGTGATTTTGATCCCTTCTAGCAAGAATGCCACCATGTATGTTCGGATGTAGAGTTTTTACACGACCATCGAGCTGTAATGGGGTAGAAGATCAAACATCAGGTTTCACAAGCACCAAATTAAACATGGTATAAATGCAAGAGGCAGCATTCAGTTTGCCATGATACCAACATCTGAATTCTGAAGGTAGACATTTCAAAACTAGTGCATGAGTTTGCAAGAAGTTAATCAGGTCCTATTATTTTAAAACCCACTAGTTTGCTGAAAAGAAAATTATAACATCCAAATCCGTTGATGCATATGAAAGTGCAACCCCCAACATAATCCAAGCTTCACATACAAAAGTGGCCAATTATAATCTGAGACTTGCAATTATTACAAAATGAGCTGAAGCCAAAGCATAAAATGTAGACAGAAGAGCATGAGATTTGCCCATAAAAGAAAATCAAGAAAATTTCATCTCATGATTTAAAACGTATATTTCAGAAACAGCACTTTATGCAGCAAATCCTTTATAAATTTAGCAAAAAAAACAGACACACACATACACAGAAAGAGAGAAAGCATACAAAGGAAATTATCAGAGTATTGCAATCACTGCAAATCTTAAAAATGCAAATTTCAAAATCAACTTATGTTTGAAGACAATCAAAAAGGGTAAACTGAAAAATGGAATTTACCATCTCGGGGAAACAGGTAAGCTGTTCCACTTTAGTCACAGACACTCCAGCACTCTCCAGAGCAGATGCTGTTCCTCCAGTGGAAACAATAGTGTACCTACCAATGGACAAAAAGAGAAAGATATCATAAGAAAAATTCAAACACCCAAGAGGTGCAAGTCAATCAAGGATTCATTATTTTGAATTAAGGCGTCATTCCATGCCATATGAAAATTCTGAAAATGTACATCAAATGCTAATACGAGCAGAATTCCTGAAATGACCATTAAGAGACCAGATGAATCCTAACGTTCTATTATCATTATTGTCTTTTATCTTTTTCTACATTAATGAATAAGCAAATGAATGGTAAGCAATCAAAAGATTTTCATGGAGAGAGAGAGAGAGAGAGAGAAAGAGAGAAATTCACCCCAAATCTTTTAGTCCAGTACCAAGAAAAGCCAGGTCCTTTTTGTCTGATAAAGATATCAACGCTAGTTTGTTCCCTGAAAGAAGTACAGAGAGCAGTCACTACACAACCACAACAGCTCCTCTTTCTTTCTTTTCAGTGAAAGCTTAAAAAATAAAAAATAAAAGGAAGAAACCAAAGCAAAGTAAAAGGACGCAGTACCAGAAACAGAGGATTGAGGCTCATTCTTTGACACCGAAAGGGTTTGAGACTCCGCCATGGCTCTGCAGCTTGAACGCAGATGGTTCCCGTGAAATTGAACGCACAGAATCGAATTCTATTCCATTAAACCCAATAAAAGAGATTTTCAGCACAAAAGGTAATATAGAAGCTGGGGCTGATCATCGTTGGGACTGGGATTCTTACCGACTGAGAGTGAGAAGCAGAGGAAGGAGTACTTCTTTGGAGGATGGGTAGGGCGGACGGAATGCGATAGCGCAGATACTCGGCGGCGACCGAGGCGGTGGCAATGGCACTGGTGGCCGTGGCGGCTCCCAAGATGCCAAGCATCTCTTTTTCGAGCTTGCGACAAAAGCGTTTTCCTCTTCAATTTTGTAGCTCTGTCCGTACTTTTTTTAAGGCTTTTTGAAGAAATGCACCCTTCTTTATTATTGTAGTTTTTTTCGGTTTTGTTAAATTAAAAAATAATTTTTGTATTAAAACGTACTTTGTAACGAGGTATGATTAGTATTAGCCTTATAAGTTTATTATATTTATTAAAAATATATATTTTACAAAATTTATTCAAATTAAAAATATAAATAAATTTTGATGATAAATATTTTTTTAAAATAAAATTTAATTTAGAGTATATATTTTTTCTTTAGAAAAGCAATTAATCGTTTGCAAAAAAAATCATAAATATTAGTTTTAAAGAAAATTTATTTTAATAAAATTTAATTAAGAGAAAAATAATAATATTACAAATTAAGTATATCTGTGATTTCATAATATGAAATAAAAAATTAAATATATGGTAAATCATAATTTTATCAAGATATTAAGAAAAATTATAAATTAATTATTAAATACTACAAAATCTAAATATTTATTAAAAAACGCCATATAGACATTTACATATTATTCTTAAGTTAATTTAATTAAATATTATCTTATTACAATAGCATAAAGAGAGAAATCAGAAATGACTTTTTATTTTATTACTTTCATTAATTAAAAATCTCAATTTTTAAAATTAATTTTTCTTAACAATTTTAATGCATACTATTACAAAAAAATTAGTATTAAAAATTTAACCAAGTAATTAAAACAAGAAAAGTCTACATTGTAACTAAAATTTAAAAATATTAAAATAGTTACACACCATATAAAAAGAGAATTTAACATGTAATCACAATGATTAATGTTATAAAGTAAAGATGAAGATTCTGATAGAGATAAGTATTTGCATATAATAGTACCTATTATTATAGGTATATATGTGAAATACAAATTATTATTACTAAAAATAATATATTAAAAGTTAAAGAAGAACTTAAGAATATCTTTATATGATTAAAGTAACTATAAGTTGTTTACTTAATAAATTACATTTTTTTTTCATTTAAATTTTACTTTGTTTGATTTATGATTACTTTAGTGGTGTTAATCTGTCAAAAATTTGTTAATAACTCATTACCAGTGTAAAGGATGGTCCAATATGTGGTTCCAATATCAAAAGAAATTTTAGAGTAAATATTGTAAGATATGTCTAAATTAACGAAATCTTTAAGTAGAATAATTTTTATATCAATTGATAGCAAACCTTATTTATTAATTATGAATTTTGATAGAAGTAGTGTTTATAAGTGAAATATAGACAAATTAAGTAAATATAACACTTTTAACATTTGTGAAAAATGAAAATGGCTATTACTACTTATCAAATTAAGGGAATTTAAAAAAAAAAACTGCAACAAATAATTTATTAGTAGACTTTACAATAATATTAAGAAAATAATGGGATAATTATTTAACAAATCATGGAAAGGAACATGTGTTAAAAATAACTAAATAACTAATTAGCAATGTTACAATAGAAGGAAACCCTAATGTAAAACTAAAAAATAGAATCAAAAGAATATGCAATTGTTATAGTCTATTTTATACAATAGCTATTGATTTTATAAAAAATTCAAATCAATTTCAACAAAAATCTTTAAAAATACTCATTAACCTTAACTATTCAACTATACAAGATTTTAGATGGTATAAAGAGATACTTTTAGCCAAAATGTTTATTAAATTATATTTTAATTATTCTTTTTGAAAAGAATACTTTATAACAAGATTACCAAAATTATTTACTAAAAATTTTAAAATTAGAATTATATATATATATATATATATATAATGGAAAAGTACCTTATGAAATTTTAACAAATGGATAAAGTATTACTTATATAAATAATAAAAAATTACAGTTGCCCAATGATTTTAAGTTAAAGGCAAAAATGAAAATTGACTTATAAATAAATAGAAGAGAATTATAATCATTTTGTTTTTAATATGGATATAAAATAGTTTTAGCATTTTTCAAAGTAAGAAAGAACCAAAATAAAAAAATTAGGAAATTTTTAAAGAAAAATTATAATATACTAGAAAAAAATTTTAAATCCAGTTATAAAATTAATAAATTTATACAAAGAAATAAATCAATGCAAAAAAAACTAAAAACAAATATTTTCTATAAATGTGAACAAGTAGAAAAATATAAAAATTAGTGCAAATTAAATGAAAATGTGCAAGCCTTAAAGTTAAAAGAAAAATTTAAAACAAAAATACTTAATTAATAAATAAATTATCAACGAGAATTTAATAGAAAAATTTAGTGACAAAATACTAAAAATATAAAACCCTTCAATTTTTTATTTAGGTAATAGTGAAAGTAAGGATGGAATAAAATTTTGTACTTATCATGGTTTTATAAATGTTAGAACATAAGATAATGAATTATTAATAGATATTAAAGATAAAATAAATGACTTAGAAATTAAAAAAAATTATTCAATAAAAGTAAAAGAATTAATATTGAAAGGAAAAAGACTGATACCAAAATACCTTATTCGTTGGAAAAAATATACTCTTAATTTCTAATTAGGAGTGACGAAACTTCAATAAAAAATTTAGAACTTAAAATTTGAAAAATAATTACTAAAAAGTAAAATTAATATAATAAAACAAAAATTAGAAATTAATAAACAAAATGAAAGCCTAAAAAACACGAACATATTTCAAGTATAATTCTTAAATGTTATAAATAGGATAGAATTTCAAAATTAGTATACACAAGTAAATTTAATAATAAGTAATAAATATTGTATGAGTTAATAACATTAATTGATTTCAATGTTGATAATAATTATATACAATAAGGTATTATTTTTAGTAAATATTATGAAAAACAAATATTAAGAAGGGTAAATAAGGGAAAATCAAAATTAATTGTAAACTATCTACTACTTATATATGTGAATGATGAATATATTTGAAAAATGCTTTTATATAAGTATTTAAGTCAATTATTAATTCTAGAACACATTTTTTAAAAATAAATTTCTCCTTTTGAAATAAATACTCAAGATATAATTGTCATTGTAGTTCTTAGAAAAAATTGTTTTGAATTTATATATAAGCTTAGAATAACTAAAATTAATACATTAAAAAATAAATTAATATTTATATAGTTAATTTTGATATAAAAAAAGGTATTTACATTTTCTAAACCAAGAAATAAGTTATAAAATGATCAAAGAAGATATATAAAAAAAAAAAAGAAAATCAATAAATAGTTAAAAATATATAAATAATTTGAAATTAGAATTTACGTCAAAATAATAGCAGCTTTTTAGAATAAAAAACGACATACTGTAACATTACCTTATGCAAAAGAGTTTGACGAAAGAAACAGTTCTATTAAAATTAGATCCATACAAATGAATAGAAAAGTATTAGAATATTATAAAAAAATAAATTAATTATTTAATAAACGAATAATTAGACCTAGTAAATCACTCTACATTTTATATTAATAATCAAACAAAAATTAAAAAAAAAATTCAAGATTAATAATAAATTACAAATCATTAAATAAAATACATAAATTAATCTGATATCATATTCCTAAAAAAATGTATTTAATCAAAAGTTTAATTATAACGATTATATTTTTAAAATTTTATATAAAATTTAAATTCTATCAAATACATATAAATGAGAAAGATAAATAAAAAAATATTTTTACTATTCATTTTAAGTATTATAAATAGAATGTAATGTCATTTAGACTTAAAAAAAAAAAAAAAAACTTTTACTGTTCCTTGTAGTTAAGACAGCAAGTAGCTCCCTCAACTGTTGTTACTATCAGACAATCTTGACCTGTGTCTTTATCTCCTTTAGTTAAACCAATTTCTGGATTTCTGGTTTGAGCTCATCTCGACCAACTTCATCTTCTCCTTCACCGATTAAACAAACATTCCAACAAACCACCACTACTTGCACAACATATGTTGTTAAATCTTCAACTATACTTGTTTATTTACTTGAACGAGAATATAACCTATAAGATCAACCACTAGACTCTAAACATATTATTCCCTAAGTCTTCCTCTAAGGCTTTTATATTTTAAATGAAGATATGAATAAAAACCAAATGTTTTTACAAGTGAACTTATAAGCACGAAGTTAGCTAAAATAATGCATACCAAAGACCCCAAGACGTCAATCGTATTGCTTTCTCAAAAATCAAATTAATGAAGGTTATAACCCTGGAAGATTGGACCAAATTGATTTATATAAAAGAAAATGAGGCCCCAACTTACTATTATAAAAGGTTTTCATAAGAGTTTATACAACTAGCATGTAATTACTATGATTATATCATTGCTTGTAACAATGTGTTATACCTAAAAAAAAATAAAAATTATTATTGGTTCATACACTTTCATTATGAAAATAAAATTTTCAATAGAAAAAAGAATCTTTCCAAAGGAGGTATTGACTAGTTACATATATTATGCTAAAAAATTGATAACACCTTTCTCTCCATATTGCTTTTTCTTCATTACTTTAAAACTTCATAGACTCTAAGTTAGAATTACTTAATTGAATAAAGTTATCTTGATTCATATCCATTAATGTTAGTAAGACAAATCAGTGTTAAATGGCGGTACAAAGTTTTTATTCATTAAGCCAACTTACAAGTCATAATTGATCATGAAAATCGAATTCAAATCCTATATTTGGTCGCTCCATTAACAAAAAGGGTTACATTTTCTTATAACCAAAAGCATAATGCAAGCAAATATGACAAATGTTTCGCTAGAAAATTACAAAAGAAAGTTAAAGTAAACTTTATTTCAAATCTCAGAAGAAGATACAAAAGAACAAATTGATAACTCATATTTTAACAATGAGAACTCAGATTATGAACCCGATCTGATTAAATAAATTTACAATTAAAAAAAATTAAGTTTCCAAAGATTAATCAAATATAATGCAAGACAATGTAAGTAATAATATTACTACTAAATTATTCAAATTCTGATATAAATATATATGTTATTAGGATGTCAAACTTGTTTAAGTCCAAATTTTTATTTATAAATAATATATTCTGATAAGAGTGGAGAAAAAGAGCGACTGATAAAGAAAATTTGTAAGATCAAAGTGTGAGTCGAAAAGTTTTGTGAAACCTTATCTACTTTGTAAGTTTTCTTATTATTATTATTTTTTAATTTCTTATTTTAATACATATTTTCATCATGTCTTCAACCTCTCACTAAATTGAATTTTAAAGAAATAAACAAATTCCTTTTAATTTCATACATAAAAATAATTATTTTAAATTTGTATTATGATAGGTAATGAAAAAAGAGAATTTCCACAATATCTAATAATCTAGCAAGAAAAATATATGAAGGGGCAATAATATGCATAAGAAGTGAGTGGACTTCCCAATCACAGTTAGTTTCTATTATAAGTCAACTTTATTTTATTTTCTATTTTTGTTAATTATGGATAAATTAACAAGTCATATTTTGGTGCATGTTATTTTTCAAAATTTTAAAATTTAGTTGCACAAAAAAATAAAATAGATATGTATTTACTATAAAAGCATTAGAAGTCATTAACAGATTATATGGTGCATAAATTTATAACCAATTTTATTATTTGGATTATATTATTCACCAAAATAAATATATAGAAAATGATGTTACTCATAAGACAAGAGCTAAATAAGTATACTATTAAAACTCATTAAGTTGAAAAATAAATTTTATAAGATAAAAATTAGGTTAGTGATATTGTTTGAAAATTAAAAAATAGAAATATTTACAAAAGCATCAATTTAATAAATGGACGAATGTTTTACTTAGTTTGGATGTAAATCTATAAATACTCCAGCTAAGATAAGTAATCAAATATTAGTACACCCCTAGAAGTGTGAGAGGATAATCTATTTTTAATTAGTAAGAATTTAAGGCAATTAAATCTGGTAGTAAATCAAATTTATAATAAAATGGAATGATAAAAAAACAAAAACAAAAACAATGTAACTAACTTTAGTTAAATTTGATATTAAAACATTATTTTTATTGATATATATGTGATAAATTCATTATTTTACATAAAATGAAAATTTATATCTAAGATAATACAAATAAAATAGGTTTTGATTAAATTTAAAATTTTAAAATATTTTAACTTTAAATTTAAATATTTGAGTATTCAATTTTAAAATAAAAATAAATTAAAAAAATTAAGTCAAAGTTAGTCGCTAAGTTTATAAAAATTTGAAATGTCTCAGATCCATTTTATCACTCCGACCGATTGGTGCTAACCGGGTTCATAGCCATGCTCTCAACAGTAGATTTTAGGTGTATATATATATTTATTTTATTTTTATTTTTATCTTTCGAGATTTTTTTTTTTTTTTTTTTGGCTAAACTCTAGATTTTGAGAGCTAAATGAAATTACATAAGGACAGCCTTTTGTAAATGCACTCTCACGTGAGATAATTTTCAAACGTCGACGTTTGCCCGCTCATAAGGTTCCTCTCTTCTCACGTTTGGTGATCATAAATTTTGTCATCTATATTTAACGTTTTCTTAAGCAGTAACGACACCTCAATCCCAAAGATTCAGCCATTATTTCCCAAAACGAGCTTGAGAGAAGAAGAAGAAAATAAACCAAAACATCTCCACAGCAAAATATTGTGCCTTCACATTTTCGTATTCAACACAGATTGTTAGCACCCTGTTCTCATTATCAGTGATATTACGATTATTGATCATAACAGATTAATTTAAATAAAATGATTTACTGTGATGAAACCAAAAAAATAATAATAAAAAAAGAGTGATAATTATATCAGATATATACAAAATAGATTTTTTCTACACCGGAAAATGAAAGAGAAAAACTGTTGCTTCTCTACCTCCTAATCTGTCTCCATTCCCTCGTGTCAAACCTTCTGTTAATACATAATCTCGCCATCTGGAACTTTGGTTAAGTACAAAAAATAGAGAAGTGACATGTAGATCACCTGGCATATGGTTGCTATTACCACTAAAACAGCTAATGAGGAAGATGCTTTACATGCAAATGTTTCGATGCCATTCCAAGCAGCTGGGAGTGACCAGCATTTGGTTGGTCCTGTAAAGTAGTCCCAACAAAAAGTCGACATTATGAATCAAGTTTATACAGCAGATGATCTAAAGCAAGAATCAAATTACCATTTCATGTAGACCACCCCGAACTTTGAAACAACTCGGAGTGCCCTGTGATCGGTAGTGCAACTGGCTCTGCAAGCACAGAAACATTGTCATCATATTACCATCTGATGAAAGCTCTAAGGTACTAAAAGGATAACTATTAAGGGGAAGATTCCACTTCCTTCAGTGACATGTTCCAAGTTGTCAAAAAATATTGGCCCACAAAACAATGACTGAAGCTACCAACAATTCATCATTTTTCTATACAAAATGAATTTGAGCAGCAAGAATTGGGATTTCCCAGATTAACAAACCATTCCCTGTATCCTTTGTTGAGTCATGTAATGAGCTTCATGGATTGGTGCTATGGAGTTCAACTGTCCCTGTAAGATGGAGAAAAGCAGAACTCAGAAGCATGTGGAGATATAATACATACCAATCTCCAAATAGACAGTTCAAATTTCAATATGCATTACCAGCCCTTGCATGCCGTGTTGATGGCTAAAGTAATCATCATGGCTAGAATTTGTGGAATTTAATTGCCCCTAGAAGAACAATGTAGAGACAAACTTGAGGTTATGCTAAACAACAATAACCCTCAACAAAAATATTCAACAATTTATTTTTCAGTCGAAAACCTGCATACCATTCCCTGTGCAATATGCTGAGAGCCAAAATATTCATCGAGGGTTGCTGCTCTTGAATTTAGCTGTTCCTGCAATAACCTTTTTCATATAAGTAGAGAGATGTAGGAGCAATCGAAAGATCAATAACAATCTCCTGCTCTATGCATTGCTAATACTAAACTGTGTCTCTGTCTTCTATCATACGTTGACATAAGAACATTCAAGCAGCTTGTACTCATAAATCTAAGCGTCTTCTGTATACATATCGAGACCACTTAAAGATATTTCCAGAAAGTAAAATATTGCAGACTGGTTTTCATAAAATGAAAATGGAAGAGCTAAAACATAGCTAACCATTTGTTGCCAACTGTCATGCATTCCTAAGGTTATGACCTCAGACTCTGGTTGTACCTACACAATCAAAAAAGATACTCATTTAGATGGCCAGATAAGAAATTCTGTTGCAGCCTAAATCAGATAAATAATCACCACAAACCAAAAGTACCTGTCTTTTGTCAGATATATTGCTCTTTTTATTCGTGCTGGGTGCTTCGTTATCTTGATTTGCCTCTTTATAGTTATGAGGGCAATTAGAAGATGGTGATTTTGGTTCTATTGCATTCGGAATTGAATTATTCACCATCTCACACTTTTTCAAAGCTTCTTCCAGTGCACTGAATGCGATACTGTAACTCTCTTGAGATAAAGAGCCTTCATCACCCACTTTAATGGCCTGTCGACATAGATCATTATAGCGTTGAACCCTTGATTTAACCACATCTGACTTTTCCCCTATAGTTAGTCTACCCTTTGCATCCTTTGTCCAGCGTCTCAATATATACTGAGCTGGAACTCTATGCACCCCAGACATCTGCATAACGATTAATACATGTCTACAAAGAAACCCGTTGAATTCAAATAATCGGCATGAACAAGAGAGATGTGAAGTTGTTTGATTCCACATCACAAAAAAGTCCCAATCCTCTTCAAAGTCTTGAACCTTGAAGGTTTTAGTTTCTCCATCTTCACTTTCTTGCCTAGGGTGGCATGCAACCACTCCCAAAACCTCCACCTGGAATTTCTTAAATATTGCATGTGTATATAATGTAGCCAGTTGTTTCCCAAAGGGAGATGGAGATTTTAATCCCGGTTGTTTGTGCCAAGTTTCAAAATCTGCTTTTGCCTCCTCTTCAAACTTATCTTGCAGAATTGCTTTATATTGTTCTAAAAGATCTTGCAGCGAGGTTTTTCTTTGGATATATTTGTCCAAGAAAGAATTTATATTCTCTGACCGTTTTGGTGTAGACATCCCTGCCAAAAACGTATCTGTCATGTATGTTGGTATCCATTTTTGGCGATCATCATACAATGACTGAAACCATTCATCATTTCTTAGATTAAATCTCTCAACCATTTTCCACCACTTCTTTTCAAACTGTTCACTTGTCTGAGACTTAAAGATACATTTGTTGAATTTACTCATGAAATTTTCATGTTGCCGGACCACATGAATAAGTTTCTCAGGAATCTTTCTTAATATATGCCACAAGCAAAAACAATGCTGTGAATTAGGAAAGACCTCTGCAATGGCTTCCTTTAGGGCATTGTCTTGGTCAGTAAGTATCACCCTTGGAGCATGCCCACCCATAGCTCTAAGCCATGCCTGCATTAGCCAAACATATGTTGATTTGGACTCATCAGCTATTAATGCACATCCAAACAAGAGAAGATGAAAGTGATGATTTACACCAATAAAGGGAGCAAATGGCAGTTTGCATTCATTCTTGATATGCATGGTGTCAAAAAGAACTACATCACCAAAATAGCCATAATCAAGCCTGCCTTTGGCATCAATCCACATAACATTTCTCAATCGCTGTTCTTCATTCAGATCTATCGCATAAAAGAAGTTGGGATTCTCATCCTGCATATCCAAGAAACGATCAAACATAATTTGAATGTCTCCGTCCTCTAATGACAAATGTGTGCTACTTGTTCGACTTGTCAGTCTGCCCTTCTTATTCTCATGTTTCTTATTCCCTCCTGATTGTCTAGCCATTGCAACATACACTTTCATGGTTCTCGCCCTAATGGTATGCAAAGCACCAACATTACTATTACCTAGATCTAGCTTCCCACGAGAATGAAAGTAATATGCCTGATCTGGAAAATGTTCATGGTTATGCTCCTTTACAAAATTACGAACAACCCATCTTCCATCTCGTTGACTTCTTTTAACATGCATGCAAGCTTTGCAATCTGTTTTAGCCCAAGAGTGACTAGTTCTACCTCGTTTTTTCTTGACAGGAAAGATTGCTGTACCATCTGCATTTAAAACAGGTTGTGGCAATTCAGTTGTACTTGCTTCTCGTTTGCTTCCATATCTAGTGCAAACAAATTTTGCATCAATAAATTTTCCTGATATCCTTGATCGACGGCTGGCTTTTATTATGGCAGCAAATCCCACAGTCTTGGCATACTCTTTGTAGAACGAAAAAGCTTCCTCCTTTGATTCAAATTCCATACCATCATAGGGCTCTAAAACTTTTAAAGAATTTAAGTTTATCCAATCTCCAGCATATGTTTTGTTTCCTCTAGGTAATACTCTGCTACCAACAACTGATTCACTATTTTCCTTATCATTGGCAGCAATATCAGGAGAATCCACAATTAGGTCATCTCCATTTTGCCTTTGACCATCACAATCCACCATATTAACATTCACATTAGGTTTAATGCATTCCTTAGGATATTCTCCTGAGGGCCGCTCAAGATCCATCCCCGTGGAGAGCAAAGGCTTTGTAAACCAAACTTAGTGGGAAATGTATCTGAAAAAGCGATTAAAAAACAAATGAAACGATTGATTCTTGGATGAATTTAATACCGAAGACTATGAAAACAACGGCAGGAAGGCCAACACTTAAACAAAATGATGCCTATTCAAGTTATGTTTTCTAAATATAAAACACAGAACCCACCAAAATGTATCACTGCTACTACTTAGGAACGATTGAGGAGAGCACCCAGTAGCTCCCCTGCCTTAGTTACTAACTTACTGGCTTTCCATGGCAGGTTCTTCCAGTTCAGAGATGGTTCCAAGACTCAAAACATTCTGGTCATTAGTTGAACTGAGAGGGCCAAAGAAAATGGGCTTTTCAGTGCTTTCTTTAGAAACATTAAAAAGCAGTTTCATTCAACTTGGTTTAACTGTCAGTCTGTCACCAATCGAAACTGCTACTACCCATCCGCAAAAGAAGTCCTTCGGTAATCATACATTTGGCTTTCGATCACCATTCAGGCCAAAACCACTTCATAAATATGATAAAAAGACAAAGTCCATCGTTTCCTACAGGGTTCCTACTGCGAAATTTCACAGGTAATTAATCAAAAAAAAAAAACTAAAACAGAATTCCCCAAGCAACCTACTTCACAGAATTCCCCAAGTTGTATTCTCTAATAAGTAAGTATCTTATTTTTTATTTTTTTTTACTTACAGAAATACTAGATTCAAGGGCAGTGGAATTTAAGTTAATTTAGAATCAGTTACTACCTACTACTACCAAAGAAGGATGAGAGAGAGAGAGAGAGAGAGAGAGAGAGAGAGAGAGAGAGAGAGTTATCCATTACTTACATAATACATGTACTGATGATGGGGCAGATCGTAAGCGCCTTTTAGACTGTAGAGTGGAAGGCGACGACGGGAGACTAGAGAATGTTTCTTGATTTTGCGAGTTGATGATGATGGTCAAGGGAAAGTGCATTGGATGCTGTCCTCTCCCACCATTTCTCTCTGAGACTCTAGACGTTCCGTTGCGTTACTCGACTGATTTTTTGTGGTGGGCCTCTATATATATGCTCAGACCTTTTCAGACTCTGAGTGTCAGGCTATTAAAAGCCCAATGTTAATTTGAAACTAGGGTTTTTTTAATTATTCACCATAACAAGTAAAATTAGAGTTTTTAATTATCAAACTTCTACCACTTGAAGTTTATATTATGCTTAGTAGACTCAAAAAAATTAGGCAAAAATCTAAGCATGAACCTAAAAAAGTATCAACAGATGGCCCATCAACATTTAAGTTGTCAAGACAAAGACAAAGACGATGACAACAACAACAAAAGTGCAAAAAATGTAAGTAAAGAGGACATAATAAGAAGACATGCAATAATATAAAATTTCTATAACCAGTGCATTTCAATCCTCTGTGACTCTGTTCTTTGTGTTTTTTTTTTTTTTTAAGCCTTCTGAAGTGATGATCTTTGCAATGCTGGCTACAACTGAAAGTAATGAAAGAATTGCAACTAAAGCTACCAATGTTGGGGAGACTAAGAGTGTTACTGACCAAGAAAAAGATAAGGTAAGTGCAAGTGCAACTGTTGACATTAGGGACAACAAGAGTGACTTGAAGACAGCTCTAACATCAATTTCGCCAAAACCTGCAAAGTGGAAGCAACCAACAAAGGATAAGGGAATAGCAAACCTTATAAAAGAGTTGTCTTGCATAAGGAATTGGAGAAAAGGTTTTCTAGACTAGAATTGTATAACAATATCGAAATAAGGAAGCCCACGTACCATGTGTGCTATTAAAAACACCTCACTTAATTATTTATGAGTCCTTCATGTGAATTTGATATTGTTAAATGAAAAATTATAGATGAAGTCACTTGAATCCTTAGGTACGGCCAATAAGAGAAAGGTAGAACATATGGATCCTGTTGATTATGAGTTGCCTTTTTCGATTGAGTGGAATTGAATGGCAGGGTCAACCATAGGTGGACAACTACAATAACTTTGCACCCTAAATTCAAATATTTTCAAGTTTGTCAATCTAGCTTAAATGCACCTATAAATGATGGTTGTTATTTTTAAAAGGTACAATAAAAAATGAGAAGATTGTTAAGATATAATAAAAGTCAAGGAAATAGTTCAAAGGTTTTAGATTTGAATACAACACAGGATATTGAATCTCAATCTCAATTTGCATGTGAATATTTAAGCAGAGATCTGTTTTCTTAATCAAGTGCATCCAACCTAAGAAAGAGTGAATCAGCAAGTTAATGGTTTGCTTTGATAGCATTTGGGACTCTCTTTTTGGTCATGTTCATGATATCGTATGGTGTGATATGCAACTATATTCTTTTTGGTCAAACATATTAGTGTTATGTTGTATTTTTTTAAAAAATAAAAATAAAAATAAAAATAAAAATTTGACAATGACAAACATGTGAAAGTCCCATTTTGTTGATACTAATATAAAGCATCTCATATTTTGCATCTTATTAAAAAGGCAACATTTTGTCGAGCTATGATCTTTACAATTGATATGTGGAATTCAACATATTAAGCAATACAAATACAAGCTTTTTATTTTACATAAGAAAAATATGTTGGCATGAGATGTCTTTACTTACATTTACATAATCTTAAACAGACACAAGGCAAAAATCAAATTTAATATTACAACCAATTGGAAAAATCACTAATTCCTTCTTTAGGTTCATTACTTCATAAGTTTTTCTTGACTCTGCAAGGGGGAGAGCTCCATCATCAACACCATCATGCCATTGATTGAGTCATCATTGTCACTCTCGTTTACAATTGCACTAGAATGAGTCTTCAAAGTATAATTCTCAATTTCTATCTTCAATGCATCAATTTGTCTCCTTTGTGACTTAATTACTTATTTTGCATGATTGGAGAAGCGACTGCCTTTTCAAACAAAAATTCGTTGTGGGGGGCACACCTACTTTGTAGAACTGCAACATTATAGTATTACTCATCTCATAATTGGAAAAAAAAAAAAATCACTCACTAAAATTTTAAGATAATAAATGAATTCTCATTTCATAATTTTACAAATAAACAAAAAAATTACATCGAACTTTTTGAGCAATACAAAACCTGATATTTAGGGCAAAACCAAAATGGTCTTCCTAGATTTCTCTTAGTCCAAAAAGGTACACAAACGGGCCAGTTCTCAAAATCTGCACCTTATTTGCCAGTCATTTCCATTATCACCTTGCTTGCTTGTACGTTAAGACGACCCGAAAGAGCATGATGACATTATTTAGTAAATGATTGATTTTTGAGGAGAATGGAAGAATTGAATAAAAACACTACATCCAATTTGAGTAGAAGGGACAAATGGGATGAGAAGTTATACTCAATTTGTAAAATTAATCAAAATGAAGAAAATTCTACAAATAAAATTAGAATATAGTAAAATCAGATGATAAAAAGGAGCCTACCAACTCAAGAGAACTGATAAAAACTGTTAAAAATCGATGGAAAGTACACTGAAAAGAAATAAGTCGTAATGGAGGGTTTTTTTATTAATTTTTAAAATTATTATATTTATACCGTCTAAATATTATTGAAATAAAAATTTTTTAGGTACACATGGTGAGTAAATTTTTTTTTTTCAAAAATAATAGAAAATAACAAAAAGTATTAAGATTGTGGATTTATTTATTGCCAATACTCAATTTGTAAAGCAATCGCTGTTTCACACACAAAGACGCACTCACTCACTCTCTTCGGCGCGCGCGCACACACTCAAACACAGACACAGACACAACCCCCCACAATGATTCCCAAGGCACATGAGGCATGTTCTAGTTTTAAGCTTTCCGTGTACTTGAGACTAATAAAAAGGGTTTAGATCCTTGGGCTGGGGAATATATGGCACATGATGTCTTGCCAGTCAAAATGTTGACCCAATTTTAACTTTTTATTAGATGCATCAATGTTTCCCGTTGCAATTAATAAAATGATGCAACAACATCCGAAAGGGATTGAAAAAAAAGAAGAAGAAGAAGAAGAAGGATGAGTTAGTAATTAGATAATGAAATACCAGACACATGGGGCCTGTGTCCTCATGCAGTGCCCTGTGAGCTAGACCCCCAGGTTCCCATCTCACGTTCCGTGTAAAATCAATTCTCATACTTCCTCGAATTTATTCTTTGAGCAATTAACATGTGATTGAGGCACCAAATGCAATGGAAATTATTGCTCATTGAAAATTTAGAAGTGATCTTAGTACCGCAGCCCAATCAGACAATATGTTCGTCACTATTTTGTATAAATAGAAACAATATAAACGTTTTACCCCAAATCCCTGCATACTCGAGATTTAGAAGTGGTTGGGGACTAGGATCTATACGGGTAAAGCATTACAAAAACAAGATTAATTTCCTCACATTAGTTGGTCACACACAACCAAGCACTTTCCATTTAAAAATATAAATACTCACTGTATCAAAAAGATACGTATAATGGTCATTAAATTCTCTTCACTTTGAATCTGAGTGGTTAATTTTTCTTCTTTTTTCGTGGGAATAAATAAGTTTGACTCTCTCTTCGATTCCATTTTCTGGGTGACCAAGTGATTGTAATTGGGTATGAGCCATGGCATTACAATTTGCAAATTGGCATTCTTGGAAGTGACATCTATTTTATATATCTTTTAAAAGAACAAAAAGAAAAAGAAAAAAAAAAACTAGGCTAGATTGCTAGAAAGGAAAATCTATCAGAAAGGCCCAAAAAAAAAAAAAAGGGTTCTTAGCGTAACAAACATCATAGATTGAAGTATTATGCATAGAAAATTGAACAATTAATCAAAGGGCATTACTTTTTCGTCAGTGAAGCAGGACTGGGATATATAATAACAAGCGGCAACATATTCCCATGATTTTTACAAGAAAGTACTTCCAGAGCAATGTCGCCACTCACCTTCTCCTCTTTTGAAGTTTTATATTAGTCAATTATCTTCCCTGATTAAGCAAGCCATTTGAAGAATCGATGCACATGAACATTGTTTAATGATCTTGTTCAGAGTTACCATTCTCGGTCACACTACACGGAAAATCTTTCTTCTTGCTTGATTCAAGGCATGAATAGGGAGACTTTGGCAGTACTGAACGACAAATTTGCACCAAATTCCAACCAACAAATTTCAGTATATTACTTAATACGTGGCCAAAACATGCGCCATTCATCCCATAAATTAATTATAGTGCACATTAAAATAGTCAAATACCACTTAAGGTCTTGAACCATGGTCTGCGCCACCTACTGTCACCTATAAGTATTACTCTGTAAGCCATATGCCTTCTCCATTTCTGTCAATACCTTGGGCACAAATTAACAAGGTTCATTTTTACCGTTCCGTGACGAAAGAAAACCCTAATTTTAAAATCCAAAAGCCCACTTTCTGAATTTATACCTTCTTTTTTCTTTTTTAATTTGTTTTTCGTATATTCCTACCAAACTCCAATCTAAAACCACTATATAAATGTAACCCACAACTTGTAGGCACACGGTAATATAGCAGTGGCTATGGCTAGTCTACCAGAGTTGGTGAACACAGACATAAAGTATAAGCTAAGCAGCTAACAGGTACAAATGTTTACAGAGGGCCAACAGGTATACCCCGACTCTATTGCTATTTGCATGCAAATCCAAATCTCCTCATGCCTAAGAGCTGTGTAGCGACAAGCAATAATTAATGGGAAATTGTTAAAAATCGTCGGAATATACTAAAGCACTCGTGTCTCGCACTCGTTGACTATCGTTTCCCTTTTTTCTCTTCCTATTTTGACTGAGATTGCCAAGAGGTTTCATGAGGATATATATTTCAAATTTCAAATTTTTTTTTTGTCTAAAATCACTATATTTGAAACTAAAATACTAAATGTGCAACTGGAAAGAAATTTTTTACAATAAATTAAAAAAATATTAAAATAAATTAGGTTCTCATTATTTTTTTAATTACACATTTTATTGATCTTATTGTATATTTATTGATTTTTAACAAAAAAAAATTCAAAAAAAAAAATCAATAAAACCCACAGTCTAGATGCTTTTGGATTTTCTGACCACAAACTTTATATATATATATATATATATATATATACCAAGCCTATGATGTAGGTGTGCCTAGCGACATGTTTCTCTTTTATTTTCATCCAATTTTAAAAATAACTCCATTTATTCTCATCTAAAAAAATAATGTTTAAATATTTGAGATATTCATAAATTTTATAAATCCCTACACATTAATTGGTTTAATTATTATTTTTTAGAAAACTAAAATGATACATTCATTCGTGTCTTTTAATTTCATCTTGTTTAAGTTTTGAGACAATTATGAAGTGTATGATTTAGCTACATATCACTTCTTCTTCCCTATAATTATTATTTTTTTTCTTTTTTCTTTCATTTTACCTTTAATTTTCTGTATTTCTTTTTGGGGTAATTTATATTTTTTTCAATACATTTATTTTTATTTTTATATCTCAACTTCAATTTATTATAATTAAATTACTCAATTTTTTTTTCAATTTAATCATTATATTACTTAATTAAATAAAAATTTATTCTTTAAAAAATAAATTTTTATGTAATTAAAATTATCAATCAACACATTAAAAGAAATCAATTTAAATTTTTTCAAATCAAGACAACAAAGCTAAGAAATTCAAAAAAGTATTTCTATTTATCTATTTTGTTTAACAGTTTGCTCACTTTAAAAATGACTTAGTTCAAGAAATTATTTAGTGCAAAGTATGGTCCAACAGTTAAAAAAATAATAATATATATCACACGTGTGAAACTAAGGAAAAAAAAAGGCATTTAACCATATATTTTTAAAAAAATTAAAGGATTAAATTTTCATTAATATTTACATAAATTTTAAAAAATGATATAAATTTTAATAAAAAAATTTAAAATTATTGTCCAATTGAGCGATGAGTTCACGAAAAAATTAGCTCTCTAATCAAAGCTTATATACGCGCGCGCGCGCACCAAGAAAGAGAGCAAAATATTTTAAGATAAGTATGCAAAATAATTGGGACCTTCGAAACTTCCGAGTAATGTTGCAGAATAATTGGGATGCATATATACCAGACAGGAATAAGTATGCAAAATCATTCAATTCGTTCTTTTTCAAATAACTAAAAAGGAAATTGCAGTGCGAATTGATGCTGCTTCAAGCTTATAAGGTTAATTTTATTTTTACTTCTGCCGTGCAATGCAAGTGGTCGTTATTCAACTGTATAAAACTACTGTTACTGAACGCTAAAACCAACAAAATAGCCAAATCCGTGAAAAACAATTTCTTGCAATCAAGCAGAGCTTGACACTTTTTGGGACCTAAACTCAGGCAGTGGTCCTAATTTGATGCTGTTCATCAAATCTAGCATGTCCCTGTATTGCAGGTTTCCTATTCCTTAGAGAGAGAGAGAGAGAGAGAGCACAGTAAAGAATATAATTTCTAAGCAAAAAATAGGTCGGATATATGACTTTTATTCTTGTCTAGAAGTGAATTTCTGTGAATGCCGCATGCCACAAGGACCCCCATGTCCTCCACCCCATCTCAGCCATGTGCTCTCTCTGCCTATGACCACCATGTGATGGTGCATCAGTAGGCCCCACGTTTGGTCTGTTCTGTTCTGAATAGGCCCACTGCCCACTTTGACTTAAGGCATGTATATGCATCATGTCTGCTCTGCCTGTTTCCTTCTCACATCACCTATTTTTTATTAATTTTCTTCTCATTTACACGGACCCCAAAAGATGTGAAGATTAATCCAAGTGCTCAATTTGTCATATACGTAACCATCCAAAATAAAGAACTGCGTTAAAATCATGTTCGGTGGGAGAAAAAAGTAAAGTAACGCAGGTTGGTTAAACTCTCTCTCTCTCTCTCTCTCTCTCTCTCTCTCTCTCTCTCTCTCTCTCTCTTTTTCCCCTTTATATTATGCTTGATTATATTGGAATAGAATGTCACATAAAAGAAAACTCAGCCACTTACATCCCAATATGTTTCATTAATATATCCTTAAATCTGCATACAACCCAAATAAGACTAAAAAATTCATAAAGAATCTTAATCTTAACAAGTAACATACAATTACTCTCAGTTATCCGTTTCTTTCTATCGTCCTCTAACAACGAAGGAAAATAATTATCATATCATTGAAATTGTTCATGTAAGAGGAAGTTGGTCGATAGAAAATGACTATGGCTAATTACAACCGCGTTAAATTTAGTACTACAATAATCAAACCATATATTGACAGTGACAGTTAAGGCAGGCATTGGGACATCGGTGGGGGTGGGACCCATACGTACCCTGTCAGGTCAATCGAGGCCGTCTGTTTCAAGTCCTTAGCAAGTCAAATTGCAAGGACTTCTAGCAGAATCTATACAATCGAAACCACAAAAATAATAAAATAATAGTGTCCAATGAATATATTAATGCAAGTTATTTTTAATATTTTGTTTACTTTACACCCTTTTATTTTTTTGTATTGTTATTGTCAACATCTTCGTCCGATTTCATATGGATTAAATTGTTTCAATTGCAATATTCTTCTAAGTAAAATGGGATTGATTTTGTTTTGCATTATATATGTGTGTCAAATCTCGGGATGTTATGGACGAGAGAGGGAAGGAAATTTCTGGTTCCAACTTGTATATTCGTGATCAGTCATTCAGCAAATTGAAGAAGAGTTGAAATAGTCCGTATACTTCTGCTTTCTGCTTCACTTTCCCGAACGTCTCCCGTGCATCATTGAAATGGAGGACAATATAAATGGAAGTGACCCGGATTTTCAGGTCAATGGGACGCTGCTCCTGCAGCAGATTTTGGCTGTTCGTCCCCTTTCATTTTACCTCACCGGTGAAATTTCACGGGAATTTTTTTTGTTACTTTGCTTGTAGCATCCATCGATCCTCGATTGTAGTTGTGTGGCAACTAACAGTTTCTAACTATGAGGGGGAAAAAAAAAGAAAAAGGAAAGAACCGAAAGAAAAATAAAAACCAATAATTGAATTAGGAAAAAAGGGATAAAGCTATAAGCACTGCATGAGTCCTCTATTATGCACAATATCATATCTAGCCCAAATTGATCTAAAAGCTGATGTGGGTTGAAAATTTTGAAGTTTTAAATTAAAGTCTAATTAGGTGTTTGTTTATGCTTTTTGAAGCTATTGTTACTGTTCAGTTTGAATCAACAAGTTGCCAAAGTGTTTGATAAAACATTTGGTTTTGTCTTATAGTTATTTCTTACTCCAAACAGCAGTTAATTAGAATAGTAATCTTGTGTTATTTTTCAAAAAAAAAAAAAAAAAACAGTGACAAATAACTTTTTTTTTCCTACTAAATCAACTCTAGCAATAATAACATGGTTTCTTAAAATGCTTTGTTTGTCTCCTCTGCACCACGGGCAGCTTGCACGACTATTCTTCTTCAACGTCTTCCTCACTAGAAAGCAGGGCTATTGATTTTTCTTGCCTCCCAGCTTGATTTCCAGGCTCATTGTTCATTCTTGATGGTTTGTTATTCTATTTCTTTGTTGGGTTTTTTTTTTTTTTGTTCTTTAATTTCCAAACATTTTGTATTTTCTCTCCTTATTTAAATCAAAGAATCTTTTTGGTGTTCAAAGATTTCTTCCTTTCTAGCTTTTTGCCGTATTCTTCATCCTACTTGATTTGGCCTAGTTACTTGATTTCTGTAGGTATTATGTACTAAAAACATAATATTCTAAAACAGCTATTTTACTATTTCAACAATTAGTGTTAATTTAATCAAATATTATGATTTTATCTTATTTATCAACAAAAATAAACAATAATTATTAAGAATAATTAATGATCACTAACGAGAAATAAACTTAAAAGAAATCATGGTTTGATATGTTTATTTTAGTACAACAAGAGAAGAGGTTGAATTTATTGAATGAGGGTAAAGAGCAATGAGATTGAAGAAAGATACTTGACCTATAACGTAGGATTGAATATTCAATGGAATTTTTGATATAATAATAATAATAATTTAAGGAAAAAAGAAAAACTAGCTCATAGGTATACAGGCAAACAATGTTGGAATGAGATTTAGTAGAAGAGGTGCATCTTATCTCACGTGAACTGTCGTTGTAATGAGTCAAACAAAAAGAACTCCCCGTCCTTTTCTTGCTCGTGATCACGTGGATGATCCGTCCTTTTTGACTTTGCAGAGAAAATTCAAGCTAAAAACAACCTTTATATTTTTTTCAATTTTTATTTCAGGTTAAAAAAGACATTAATGTTAATTATACTGTATGAAATTTTATATCTTTCAATATTAAAATTAAATATAAAAAATATTTAAATTTAATATTTTTTACATATAAAAATTTATTTTATAAAAAAATTAAACAAAAATATCAATAATACTCTACTTACTTAGGTCTGCGCTTGCTACGATCTGCGTGTTCACAAAAATGCTTTTTAAATTATGTAATTTTTTAGAAGAAAAGTGCCTTAATTAAAAAGCATCCAACTCTCTCTATTGGCGCGTGCTTACATTTTCCACTGCGCCCTATATTATTTCCTGCGGTCATTATGTAATAAAAGAAACAGATCGCCTCAACAGATCTTTGGTACATCGGAAAAGTAAAAGACTACTCTTACATTGGATTGGAGAGATCAAGATGGCACAAATGTGGCTTCCCCGGCGGCCGAAAGGGACCTCCACCACTACTGCAGCCACTAAGACCGGCGGTGTTGACAATATTACTACCAGCACCACCGCCACCAGCACGGCAGAAAATAGTCCACAAAACTGTTGTTGTGGATGCGTAGCAAGGATAGTGAAGAAGCTGAAGAAGCAAGGAAGAATGCTACGCGCCGCCGCGGCCGCCGGGGCCAACAGGCAATCCCCGAACTTCCAGTGCCAGTACGATCCGCTGAGCTATTCCCTCAACTTTGACACAAGCGAGTGTGGAAGCTTGTTAGATGATGGAGATTATTACCAGTTCTGTGCTTTCTCTTCAAGATTTGTGGCCAACCCAAGAACATCTTGCACCCCAACACACGTACTTGCCACCTCTCACTAGCCATAAATATCCATTAATGTACTTTTTTTTTTTGGTTGTTGTTTCTGGTTTTATAATCAAAGTTGTATCTTGGTTCTTCTTCAATTTTGAAGGGTAGAACTTGTGGATAATCCTTTGTTCAGTGTTGATCGGTAAGCATTTTTGTTTTTTTTTTTCTTTTCCTTCTTTCGTGTTTTTGTACTTTGATTCTCATTCACCCATATATAACAATTAATTCGATTACTAAAATATATGAGACTTGACAGATTTAGAACTATTTCTTAGCTTATGTTTTAATTTCATTACGATATATATAAAAAATCTTCAACTTTATTTTCAATCTATATAAAGTATAGACTGTTTTTTTTTTTTATTAACATTGGGGTATGCGATATACATATATACGTGTGTGGTTGATTATTTTTAATAAATTCATAAATTTAAAATATTAACATATTTTATAATTATGAAATTTTAATTACAATTAAAATAAATTGTATACATTAATTAATTTAAATTTAATTATAATTAAATAAAAAATTATTATTTTATAAAATTTTACTTTGATTATAATTAAATTTTTATAATTATTAAAATTTTTAAAAATAAAAACTATTAAATTCACCTTTTTTCATTCAAAAAAAAGGAAGGAAAAAAGCTAAACTCCAATCTTTATTTACTATTTTCTTAATAAAAATGTACAATAATTTTTTCAAATTAAATTAAATTAATTATTTATTTTTTAAATCTAATTAATTAAAAAAAATAATTTTAAGTTAAAAAAAATTAGAGAAGTATAAAATTCATTTCTAAATTTCTTCTTTTTTAAGAAAAAAATTCTTGATATCAAATATCTTTTTGTTATTTATTTTAAATAAAATATTAATAAAAAAGAATTTATTAACAAATAAGATTAAATCTACACATTATATAATTTTAATATTAGTATATTATTATTATCAAAATTGAGAGAATTTTTTAGTTATTCTTTTTATGTTTCTCTCTCTCCCTTTAAATTAAGAGAGAGAAAAAGAGAAAAGGTTTCTCTCAAATTTCTTTATTGATTTCTTAAAAAGGAAAAGAAGAAGAGATATTCAAAATTTATTTTTTTTATATTTTTATTTTTACTTATAAAGGAAAAAATTATATCATTTAAGAAAAAAAAAACTTACATATTAATTTTTACTTTTCTAAAAATAAAAAATTATTTAATTTTCTTTTAACAATCTAAGGGTATATTTGGTTATATTATCAATTTTTTGTTATTATTTGCTATTTTAAATTTATTATTTGTTATCTACTTATTTTTTTAAGACCTTTGATTCTTTTTTTTTTTTTCCTTAACAAATACACAATTTCATAACATTAACTCTATTAAATGTAATTTTGCAATCAAAACTTGTCTTCCAACATTTAATTTTCTCCTAAGCCTATAGCCAAAATTATTCTTACATATACTGCACACATCTCTGTTGACTCCAAGTCTAACCTACACTATCAATATAATATGCTCCAACATGAATATGATGTATTTAGTCTTGGGGTAAATTTTGATGTTATTGATACCAATTTATATAAGGTATTTAAAAGTTATATTGTCTATAATATTGTAGCAAAAATATTATAGACAATTTATAGAGTAATTTTAAAAATACATCAATTTCTTAATGAATTAATTTCAGTAATACAACTTACAATCAAGTATATTTTATTTTATCATGTAAGGAAATTTACATAAACTTCTATTGCAAATTAATGAAGATGAATTTTGTTTTAAGAAAAAAGACATTGAATATATAAATTGAAATTGTCTTAAGAAATGAAATTATAAGATGTTATATTTTGGAAAGAAGTAATAAATGATACAATGGATTCAATTATAAGTAATAAAATATAAAAATTAGTAGACCTCTTACTTAGTACAAAACTAATTAGATATAAATGGATTTCAAAAGGATAATAAAAGTTAATGAAACCGTTGATAAGTTTAAAGTTGCAAAAAGTTTTACATAAAAATATGACATTAATTATTTTTATGCATACTCGTTGATGGTTAGAATTACTACAATTAGATTACTTATTGCATTTGCCTTCATTTATAGTCTAGTAATTCATTAAATGAATGTGAAAATAATATTCTTAAATGATAAATTAGAATAAGAGTGTATATAGAGCAACTTAAAAAATTTGTTATGCCTAGTTAAGAGAAAAATATATGTAAATTGATTAAGTCTTTATATAGATTAAGATAAACACCTAAGTAAAAAATTTGATCAAGTGGTACTTGTTAATAAATTAAAAATTAATGAATCAAATAAATACGTCTATAGTAAGATTAAAATAAGAAGAAAATTTTATTTATTTTGAACGTGGATGATATGTTAATTTTTGGTACAAACTTAAAATAAGTTGAAATTATCAAAATATTTTTATCAAATAATTTCAATATAAAAGAAATGAGTGAAACAAATATTATTCTTGAAATAAAAATATTATAAGATCAAAAGGGAATAACGTTTTCCAATCATATTACATTGAAATTTTTTTCAATAAATTTAATTATTTAAATTGTAATGTAATCTCTGTGTCATTTAAATTCAACATGAATTTTATTAAAAATGTTAAAAATTTAGTATTTCAACTCAAATATATCAAGGTGATCAAATGTCTAATGTATACAATGACATAACCTATATAGTTAGTAAAATGAGTATGTATATAAATAATTTAAATGACATACATTGATATAAAAAAAATAAAATTTTAAGGTATTTAAAAAAAATAAAGAGTTATGGTATAAATTATATTAATTATTATTTTATTTTAAAAAGATTCCCGAATAATAATTAAATTATTGATAAAAAAATTATACTTTAACTAATAGATAGATGTTTATATTTAGCAGGGTGCAATTTCTTAGAAGGTATCTTGTCATATCTGATGCAATGCAAGCGCCCATCTACAGGTGAGAGAACCTCTCAGCAATTTGATAGCTTTGACTTATATTTGAACTAATTTTAACGATTCATACCTCCTTTAGATTATTTTGCAGTTAGTTTGTACTATTTTGTAGTTAGTGATGGTAACAATCGATAGTTTACTACATTTTTGCAAGTGGCAATAAATTGAATTTTTGTGTGTCCATCGACCCTCAAAGCTGCAGAACTATATGGTTGGTGATTTGTGAATCACGGTTTCACATTACATGTGCTTTAGACGTGAGTTTGCTGATGATGCTCGTCTAGAAACGATAATAACATTCTATCGGTACTTTTTATGTTAAAAAGAGAAATCAGAAGTAATGTTGCTGTTGTTTTCCTCTAATTGACCACAAGAAAACTAAAATTCAAACTTTTAGTTTGTTAACTTTTGTCAAAACTTAAAAAACAAATTGTCAGTTCTATTTTTCTTTGTGATAAGATGATAAATAAAAAAAAAAAATTTAAAAACCAAATTATAGTGTAACAACCATGTCCTGTAAATGTAAGAAACAAACTCTTTTGACTAGGAACAAAATTATAGTGAGAGGCACATTTGTTCGAGGGACAGACGAATTAGAAAAAAAAAAAAAAAAAAACACGCGCGCGCGCGCGCACAGCTTTTACTATGCCAAATATTAGTTTTACACTTACATAAATTTTTACAAAATTATGTCTTAACATTTTTTTCACTTCGAGCTCCGGACACTCAACCATAACGAGTGACTCTATTACAGTTGAATAAAAGCTAGTTAGTTGGTATGATGTACCAAACAAATGTATACTGGTACGAGCTATGGGCAGTGCTGCATAATCCATTATTACTATAAAAGCTTCTACCCACACAATTGATTTAACATTTACAGTTTATTGTGTCCTTATTCTAATCAATCATGGACATCACTTTTGGTAAATATCAATCAAGGATATTATAACCTGACAGCAAATTAGTATGTGCATATGTGTGCATGTAATATATAAATCTGCATATTTTTGCCAGTATGTATGCTTGCGTATATTCTTTGAATGATTTCTAACAAAATAGGCTCCCAGTTTACATGCTAATCCGTGATTACATAATTCTCTTCGGCGTCATTTGCAACATTACAGCAATTTGCCGTTGACAGCATACAGAAGATCTTCTACTGTCCAAAGCACCTGCACACGATCATTAAACTGAGCTGTAGATCAAATGGCTCATGACCCAGAAATTAATTCTTGCTTGCGGGCAAGGAGAAATAGTGTACTTTGGTTGGTTGAAGGCAAGGCAACAACAGAAGCAAAGGCCAAGCAGGGAACACCATATTCCATTTCCTCTTACAATAACTTACACAAGATGTCCTACAAATATGCTACCTCATCCTCGTCACTCATTATATGATGCCTACAAAAATTCAAGCACATATTCATTAGCCTCGGCTCCTGTAGCATAAAGAATGTGAATGTTCCATGTCCAGCTCTGAAACCGATGGCTAAGGCTCATGGTCACTTGCACTTGCAGGAGAATCTGATACTGTACCTTCTGATGATGTTTCCTCTGCACCAGGCCGTCCTGCAAGAGAAGGATGTGACCGAGTCTTGCAAGAGTCACCACTGTTAAGTTGGTCTGGTCCCTCCAATGGTTGCATGTCACGGACATCATTTGGAGAGCCAATGGTATCCTTACTTTTTTCCAAAGCACCTGTTGAATCTGGAAATCCAGCTTGGTCAATAGGCCCTGGTAAGGGTAACTTGTTTTCAATGAGACTAGAGCCTCCTGTGCCAGAACTAGATGACAAATGAGGGCCTGGGGCAACACAGGATGCTACTAATTGAAGCACTTCAGGAGACGGGGACAATCCCATCCTCATTCTCTTTGGCGTGCCTAAAGAAGAAGATGATGGCAATGAATTCACCGTGTTTACATTGGAAAGGGGTGGGTTGAGATCAAATTTATTCCATGGAACTCCTGGAGTTCCCAGAATTGATGGCAGCTGCTGTTGAAATGGTGGAGCCACTGGAATAGAGGTTGAAGCAGCATTGGTACAACTAATGTTGCTCATTAAACTCTGGCTGCTTCCCATAATGTCGGGCGGCAACTGCTTGAACATATGTGACCTTCGCTTCTTTTTCTTCTTCAGAATCCTTCTTGGATCCTTTGGTTGAGCAGGAGGAGGACCAGGTATAACAAAAGGAGGAATTGCTGGTTTATCTTCTCCATATAGGATGTGAACCGAGTGAGCTATTGCAGATACTGTCGGTGGCAGTCCAGGTTCTGGTGGCTTGCCAGGGGCATTTACAGCTTCCCGAAGCCAATGGGGTAGCTGGTTCTTAAAAGAACTGCTTCCAGCTATTTCTTTCCCCTTTGGATGGGGAAATTTTGACCCTTCATCCTGATCTGCAAGAACTGCTGAACTGCCGGATTCGCCACTCCTCACATTCTGGGAACCACGCAGTATATGCAATGATCTATCCAGAAGACTAGGCAACTTCCCATACTTCATGGTACTATAGTCCTCTCTTTGCTGTAACTCCACACTGCTTGAGTAATTCAACCCTCGGGTTCCCAAGTTGCCTGCCCCAAAAGAATTAAGCAAAAATGGCTTTTCAGCAGAAATATTTGAAGAGGATCCTGCAGAAGAATCCCCTGCCAAATTTGCATGAAATTTATCAGCATTACAAGTTGGAATGGGCACAAAATGCTCATTCTGCAAACCAAGTTTATCTGATGGCTCATAATGTTGCACGCTCAAAGGCAAATCACTTAAACCCAATTTCATGTCAGTCAGATGGGACTGAAACTTTGGTGGAGTAACAAGTCTACTTCCATGCAATGCCCGCATCATCATTCCCTCCGGAATACCTGGGAACAAGGATGATTTAGAGTTTTTTCCTAGCTTGATTGGCTTTGGCTTCAGAAAAGATGAGCCATCCAAGATCTTCAGTTGTTCCTCCTCCCACCTGGCTGACAAATCCTCTGGAGTTTTATACTTGGAAAATTTTAACCTGGGATCTCTAAGCATGGCGTCCCAATTACCCCGACCATGTCTACGGACACCAATCCAAAGGAAGTCAAGTTCATCTTCAGACCAGCCATCTAGTTTCGATTTTTTTCTATGCAAATTACTTGATCCAGACCCAGTCCTCATCATTATGTTTTCAAGCACCTTCCTGTGGTTTTCTGGGAATGACGGATATGTGGATGGTAGCTGACCCAAACCCAGCGTGCTTGGCATCTCCCTGTCCAGCTGATTAAATCTTGGTGCATCTTGGGACAGTAATTTTAAATTGGGCAATAATGGCATCACTGGTGGGTCTCGGATAGGGTTGTTCACAGCTTCTGGTCTGCTCCCCAAGGATAGGCTAGGCAATAGGTCATGTTGCAAAGAAGGGATGCTGCTAGCAGGAAGTGAGAATCTGGGCAGCAATTTCTCATCAAAAGGTAAATTTGGCAGAGACATCTTCTCTTGGAATTCAGCCATACTAGAACAGGAACTTTCCAAATGGTCAGGACCCTTCTCCTGTGGGACAAGTGGAAGACACTGCCAAAATAAACAAACAAATGTAGTGAGGACCTCAATTACATCAATATGCAGATATAAAAATTTGTCAAATCTGAGCATGAAAGAGAGTGTACCGGACTAATCGGAAGCAAATTATCTGACAAATTACTTTTTAGGCACTGTTGGAGAGCTTCTGCCATTTCATCTTGCAATTTTGGTTTATCCAGGGTAATCTCTTGGAATTTAACATCTTTGACATTTGAAGTTCCAGGGCAAGGAGGTAGATTAAAGGGAAAGTCGGGTCTAGTTATGGGCTTGTTGTGTCTACCAATGGATCTGAAAATGTTTCTATGTGACGAGTGTGACTGATTAGCATTGGGAGCACATAATCCCAGAACTGGTAACAAGCTGTTGTAGGCTATTGAGTTTGTGTGACCTGTGCCTTGATTTTGTTGGCCTGGAAAGCTGACGTGATGAGAAGGCTGGCCAAGTGAATTAACAGAAAGCTCAAGATGACTGCCAAATTTACTATTTGAGAGCCGGCCTAGCCTTAATGTAGAGTCGGCCTTGCTCTTTGGTGCATCTAATGGATGAGTGAATTTGTTATCATCCAAATCAATCACTGAGGACTTATCCCTGGCATGTTGAGATGACTCCATCAGCTGACTTCCATTTTTATCAGTGCTTGGAGGACAAACAGGAAGGGTCTCAGGTGTAGGAAGTCCTTTATTTGGACTTGATTCTTCAAATGCCTTCCGCTGAGCAAGCCGCTCTTTTTGTCTAGCACGAAGCTTAGCACTGTTCAAAGAAAAGTAAAGCTACAACATTGTGCAATAAGTAATAAAAGGTATGAGCTTATATGAGTCCTATAGTTAAGTATGATACCATAATCAACATTACATTCATGCGTCAGGTGTCCTAGTCTACAAGGCTCCCAAACTGTAGTGTTTAGAAAAGGATTAGATCCAGGTAGCCTTGCCTCTATTTCTACATAGAGGCTGTTTTTATGACTTGAACCCATAACCCTTAAGTTATAGTGGAGTAACCTTATCATTACAACAAAGCTCGCCCTTCATATATTCACACCTTACACTAGAGAAAAAGCCTTGGGCCACTCAGAACTCATTCTCACAACCATTTAGCAATTGCCCGTGATGCTGCTAGATTATTCTAACAATTTTAACAAGATAAAGAAAGCTCACACTCTCGAATAATGTAACAATTTTTCCTCATCAAATCATTCTAGAATATTACATCAAATCATCACACCAAAATATTAAATACTGCAAGAATTTAAAAAATAGCCTCCTGGTGGCATCCTAAATGATAATGATCACAGGAAAATAATTGAAGAGAATGCGACTTACTACTTTGCTTTCAGGGCTCGTCCAGCCAGCGTGTATTCCCGCTCTGGCTCTGGTTCGGGCTCCCTGTCCTCTTCACCACCACTCTGTTGAAATATTATTAATTGACAGACCACAAGAATGATGCAAGTAAAATTGCCAGCTAAAGGTTGTAATTGTAAAAGATTGAAGGAACCATTAAGATTCTATCATCTTATATTACCCAACCAAAGCAGTGCGAAAGCTTCATGGCACCTCAACTTTTCAGGTTCATCTTATATCTTATTTTCACAAACCAGAAACACAATTGAGAAAGAAAAAAGTTTTCTGAAAAAAAGGATGGAAGAGAAGAATCTCAAATCAAATTGAAAATACATGTAACATTTTCCTTGTGTGTGAAGTTATTAAAGACAATCTCTTTCGCAACATGATTGAGCAGAGGTAAATCATTTCCTGAGCCTGAAAAAATCAATTTATTCCACGTGCTGGATGCAAGAAAAGAATAAAAAAGTGTACCTCACTTAATGTTTCACTCGGGTGCGGAGTATATGCTTCCCTGTAAGAGACAGCTTTTCTCAGGCGCTTTCCCCGGCCAAGAGATGCTTCCTCCTCATTTTGGTATTTCTCCCACCTAAAGCAAAGAGAGCATGTAAGAAAATTTACAAATAGCAATCTCTAAAACAAGACTAGTGAAAAGCAGAAAAATTGAGCACTTTTGATAATCTAAACTATTATTATATAATTGTAAAGACCACAGCCATCCGTTCAATGAACTCCAACATAATATGATGTCAGTTTAAACTTCCTAAGCATGCATGATCCATCCTTTAGACACCATGCAACAAATCTATGTCACCCACCATTGCTGCAGGTTCCCTGGGCCAAAAAAGCTGCACAAAAAACATCATGCCAAGCCAACCAAAAAACTTTTGGAAGTTGCGCAATATCATCCTAGTTTTTTGTTTCCAGCATTTTGCATAATGAAGTGTAGAAAAAGCTAAGAAAAGGGTGATGACTAGAAAAAGCCCCTTACCGAACACGCAAAAGTCTGTCCCATTCATTTTCTTCATTGCCTGTTGAAGCATTGTCCTCCTTCCTATCAGGATTTTGCCCACAAACATCATCAGCCAAAACAGAAGGTGATACAGCTTCTCCTTGCTCTTCGATTGCTTCATCATTCCATTCCAAGGACTGCTTGGGACAAAATGCAGAAATATTCCAATCAAAACTGATGACAAAAATGATTCATTTCTCCACTTCCTTTGAGGCATTAGTTAGAATGCACACATGTTGACACATATAAGATTACAAAAAAATAAAAAAATTGGAGATCAAACCCAGGTTGAGCTAAAAAGCAAGAGCAAGAACAATTCAATGTATATGCTCCAAATGGAGAGAATTGTAGACCAAAAGGAGGTCTAAACATGGGGTAGTATAAAAGGTCAAACACCCTGTCTAAGGGGCGAAAAAGGAAAGTAAAATGAAAATTTTAGGTGCCAAGCAAAGCTAAGAGCTTAAAGGGACTACCATAACCAATCTTTTCCTAGATATCCAAGGAATTTTATGACAAGAGCTAAAGCACAATGAGAACTTGCCATGTCTGGAGTCTGCAAAAACACTTTATTGCTACTAAATTGATAATTTCAATTGCTAAATGGAAAGGAATCCTCTCCACCGTTTTCCCTAAACTGTAAGAGGTCCATAGGTAGGGCACTGTACTCCTAAATTTTGAAGACTATTATTCATTCTTGAATGGTGGTTATTCATTTTTATTCATAAATGGGGCAAAATAGAAATTGCAGAAAAAGGCAGCCTGACCACATTCACAAGTTGGTTGACTTCACACATCTCAAGAAGAACTGGTCATCATCAGCATTTGACTATGCATTTTTTTTTTGTCTTCCGCACATTTACAAGAAGAAATCAAAGAATTTTTGTTTTCCAATTTTGAAATTAATGAACAGTTTAACCACAAGCACTTGTCATTTGTATAGACTGAAGTATAGTGCATCACCTTTACTGCACCAAGCATATCATTCTCAAAATCCCCTTCAGCAACATCAGTTGTCCCTGACTGAAGGTTTGAACGGTCGAGCAACTTTGAGATCGCATTATCATCCCACAAAATCTTGTTGCCACCATCAGTACATTTATCCTTATAGACATCCCCAAGGCCACCACCCTTCTTCCTCTGCTTTTGCTCTAAATCTGCTATTATCTCATCTTTGTTATTATTATTTTCACCCTTATCATTTCCAGTCATGCTAGAAGAATAACTAAAAAGTTCTTCTGTTCCCCACCGCAGAATATCTTCCACTTCCTTCTGTGATCCAGACTTGTTAACAAAAAGCTGATCAAGCATCAATTTCTTTTTAGCAAGCTGCAATATGCGCTCTTCAACACTGGCACGCACAACAAGCCTATATACCAAAAGTCTATTTGACTGCCCAATTCTATGTGCCCTATTCATAGCTTGGATGTCAGCATGTGGGTTGAAGTCAGAATCGTAAATAATGACTGTGTCAGCTGTTGCCAAGTTAATCCCAAGACCACAAGAGCGTGTTGATAACAAGAAGACAAATCGACTCTTATCTTCATTAAAACGAGAAATTGCAGTCTGACGATCTGAGACTGATACAGAACCATCCACCCTTTCATATGTTTTAGGACCAAACTCTATGGTCAAATAATCCTCAAGGATATCAAGAAGCTTGGTCATCTGTGAGAAGATAAGAATTCTATGACCTTCTTTGTACAACCACTTTAGCATGGAATGCAGCAGGGTCAGCTTGCCTGAAGCCTTTATCCGCATCTCATGAAGAAATTCCAATGATCCAGAATCAGGCTCAGTACCTGGAATGAGATATGGATGATTGCAAATCTTTCTCAACTGCATCACAATGTTTAGCATTGATTGCTGTGGAGCCCCTTTCCCAATGTTGCGTAATAACTGATAGTTCTTTGTCAACATTGCTCGGTAGTATTCAGCCTGAATAGAGGACAATTCAACTGGAACCATTCTTTCTGTCTTTGGGGGGATATTTTGCATGGCATCCTTTTTAAGCCTTCGAAGCATATGCGGAGCAACAAGTTTCTTTAATTCCTCCACTTTTTCAGCAGTTGTAAGATCATTAAATTTCTCCTCAAATGAGGACAGAGAGGGAAATGAAGCAGGCTGCAAAAAATTAAGCAAATTGTACATCTCACCAATGTTATTCTGCAGAGGCGTACCAGTCAACAGTACACGATGTTGGAAGGAGAAAGTATTAAGCAAGCTAAACAGCTTACTTCCAGAATTCTTCAGACGATGGCCTTCATCAACCACAAGAACTTCCCACGGGACTCCCCGTAAATAAGAGGAGTCAGCAAGAACCATTTCATAAGTAGTTAGCAGAACATTAAATTTATAAGATGTTGTTTTCTTATTCATGTCATTTGGATCACTGGCATGCCATTCATATTGGCGAATTATGCCTCTTGCTTTTGCACACCCATGATACTCAACAACATTTAAGTTGGGAGCCCACAGCGAAAACTCAGCAAGCCAATTAGGCATTGTGGAAAGTGGAACCAAGACTAAACAAGGCTGAGAAGCTTTGAACTCAAGATATACTGAAGACATAAAAGCACAAGCAGATACAGTCTTACCAAGTCCCATCTCATCAGCGAGTATCACATTTTTTGATTTGTGCCAGCATTTACGCAACCAGTTCAGCGCTTCAAGTTGATGAGGAAATAAGGAACCCCCTTGTAGTTCCTTTGGTTGCTCTGTAAGAGCAAAAATCTCATTTTGCTTATCAGCTCCCCTATTCTTTAACAGACCATTCCTCACAGCATCTTTTTCCAGTGTTTGGCATTCAAACTGATCAAAAAGGTCAACTAAATTCAAAGACTTTTTAAGAACAGGTTCATCCAGTCTTTCCCAAGTGCATTCATCATATGGGAGACCAGTCCACTTTACAAATGCTTCTTTTGTACCATCTTTGGAAGCATGAAGACCAATTACCCGCTGAGGTTGCTTCCACCTTTCATCACATATATTTATCACAGCTGTTCCATACTTAGCTTTGTAGTTTTCTAGCTTTCTCTTTGCAACAATTTTCAGCTGGGATTCAGAAATCCAACTGTTATGTAAATGAGACTTTCCCACCCACTTAACCAGGAACTCATACAATATTGTTGCACCCTTAGTACATGCAGATTCTGTAATCGCAGGATCTATTGCCTTACTTTCATGGCCATTAATTCTCACTTTGCCACCTGCCTCATTTGTGTCTCCAGTTTGAGGAGCAATAATCATTTCAGAAACTTTGGAATCATCAATTCCATCTTGCTTTTTCAAACAAATACCAGAATTTTCCTCTATCACCACATTTCTATTATGTTTTATCAAATCTTCAGTAACTACAGTCGAGTCATCTTGATCTTTGCTTATAATGCCTGTTGAATCTAAATCATTGTTATCTTTGTCAAAGTCCTTACAATTTTCTCCCTTGCAATCTTTGCTTGCAGATCTTCTGTATACATGCAATTTGTCCACTTTGATGCCATCATTCATGCTTGCTTTCTTGTCAGAACTTTCACTGGCACCAGGACAACCCTCAACAACATCTTCCATAAGTATTACGCCTGCACCAGCATCACAGGTAAAAGTTTCCTGTGCAAGCACATTTTGAGTCTCTGGAATAAGCAGTTTGGCTGAAGGCGGGTCATCTGTAGCACTTAAAGAAATATCATCTGAAGAGCTCACATTATCACCTTGAATTCGACAGCCCAAAACCCGATCCACCTGTGACATGCATGAGAAAACCCAGCCCATTCATTGCAAACTCAAGGAAAATCATTAAAATCCAATGGTTCAATGGCAAAAAGAGAAGTGTGCTAACCAAATATGCTTTAGCTTGGTTAGCCAGAAGAGCAAAGCACTTAGGGAGAGATTGGAGGTTCAAACCCCAGCTCCCTCAAATCTCACAAAATGTGGGCTTTAATTCCAATAACAAGTGTGCTAACCAAACATGCTTTAGTTTGGTTAGCCAGAAGAGCAAAGCACTTAGGGAGAGTTTGGGGATTCAAGCCCCAGCTCCCTCAAATCTCACAAAAATGTGGCTTTAAGTCCAATGTACCCAGAGAGAGAGAGAGAGGGAGAGAAGTATGCTTTTCATAAATTAATGCACCTGTTGAAGTTCAGTGATAACATGACACGTTTGTGTTCCATACACATGATCTCCACCTTTTGCCAACTCTTTTGATGTGTACACAATTTCCTCAGGAGACTTCTGTAAATAGGTAAGCACATTAATATAACAGCCAAAGCCTTTGCAGTCCCAGCTTTAGTTACAGAGATGACTACCATAATGAAAATGGTAACAAGAGTGATAGCAATATGAAGAAGATGACAGTGACCATGAAGCACAGAAATTAACTGTTGAAAAATACTTATTTACTTGGCTTTATTTTTGGTATCAAGATCATATGTTCAAAAGATAATAATAAAATTATCAAGATCAAGCCTTGACAATCATAAGGAATTTTACACCCTATCCCACGCAAAATGTTGTGTCAGATTAAGCATCCAAGATAATACTCTCCCTTCCTCCCTCCTCTTTATCTGCATGTTTGTGTCTATATCTGTTTCTATGCCTGCATTTGTGTGCACATGCATGCGTGTGGAAATTTAATCTGCCCAAATTAAATGGTTTCACTAGGAATCACACCGATAGACGAACTACAGTACCTGCATAGTCATTGCATCCACACATATTAGTGTAGAAGACAGATTGAATGTCATACAGTCAGCACAGTGATAATTTATGAAGTGGAAATTGTGAAACGATTGAAAAATGAAATGAAAATGCCAAGAGTGCTGAGCTACTCAGGAAAACAATACTCATCGACTACTATCCTAAACAGCTAGCCATAGTGGCATGCTACATCCATTCAGAAGATGCTTGCAAATTATATAACTAAAAGGGAAGGTGACAGATGAAACCAAATATAAAACAGTTATGTAGGGAAAAAAAGGATAGATACCTCAGCTTTTCGTTGCACATCCACATTCTTGGTTCCAGCACGATCCTTTACTAAAGATGATGAATTCTTCTGACTTGTAGTTTTTCGCTTCTGATGCATTTTATTAGATCCAGGAAATGCATAGTTGGTCATAGAACCAAGTTTTTTAGAAATCCGCTTTCCCTTGTCAGTTCTATGTTTCTTTGCGCTCTTCCCACTAGTGCCTTCAGGTTTTCTTTTCCTATCTTTCTCAACAATAGCACTAATGGCACCAACTGCGAGAACAATTTCTTTTCTTGGCAACCCGTTGCACAAAGGTGAGTCATGCTTCCCATCAGAAGATCCATCATTTGCCTCCAGTTTTGTAAGCTCAAAATGTGATATGAGTTCTTCAGCAGGAGAAACTGACTTATCATCCACCGGTGACTTAGGTGGAGATGCATTGGGTTTCTTTCTAGCATCACTGTTTATGGCTGATGAAGTTCCCTCTATAGGGTCACTCACAGATGCATCAGTTGGCTCGGACCTACAAAGCACATCTAAGGAGGAAACTGGTTGTCTTTCAAAGGAGTTGACTCCAGAAGTTGCAATAGATTTCCCTTTGCTGGATGACCTTCGCTTTGGAAGAATAGAGCTACCAAGAAGTCGGGATACTTTATCTGCACCTGACGACTTAACTCCAATCTTAGAATTTATTGCAATAGTTTTTGTTCTTGCCCGTTTTGAAATGGAATCCAGTTGGCTAATGGACTTGAGTGGATCAATTTTTGGAAAGCACTTTGGACATTGCCACTTTCCGATTGGAATGCGCTTCAGGAAATGAATAAGAAGATTAAAATCATAACAGGAGAATGAAAGTAGCTGAATTCTGCCAATTTTGGCAGGAGGAAAAATAATCTTGCATGAATCAATGTCAAATAAAATAATTTCAATAAGCATATACCTTAAGAGGTGGATCAAGGCACTGCAGATGGTAGACTCTAGGACAATTATCACAACACAACAAGTTGCCACCAAGATCACAGATGGCACATTCATAGTAATACTGGAAGACAACAAGTATTGAAGTTAGATAAAATCAGCTAGATCCATATTGAGTAAGGACCATAATATACATACGTGCTCTGTGTGTGTGTGTGTGTGTGAGAGAGAGAGAGAGAGAGAGAGAGTGTGTGTGTGTGTGTGTGTATTAGATGAAATCAGCCTGCCAACAAGACAATGAACAGTTAAAATGGGCCAGCCACCTTGAGTAAGGACCATACTCTGTGTGTGTGTGTGTGTGTGTATGAATATAAAGCATGTGTCTGTCTCTTATACACATCTAGATGTGTAAATGACAGATGAGGTATTGCATGACAAGATTGCACATCACCATGGAAACAAGCAAAATATAAAGAAGCAATCAGAAAACAATAAAAACAGTTAGACACTTTCAACACAATAAATCAGAAGTACTCAAATGTGGTGAAATCCAGATGAGTTATAAAGTGCTATGGACAGCTTAAAAGTCAATTCTTAAGCATTATCTGTTCGGAACATAGAACTCATATCTAACTGCATAGACACACATGCCAATAGGCATTGTATTTGATGCCTTATCAAAAGTTTCTTGATTTTGATAGGAAAAATTTTGTGCCAATTAAACTAATATTGATGTGAATCTTGTTCCAATTATAGTTCTCCACGTGCCGTGAAAAGGGTATCCCAATGAGATGACCACTTTTTCAAGCAAAACAATGGAAATGAATCGACAATGCTTTCTCCTGACCAATGACAACAATGTGATGTCAAGTGATTCAGCAAGAAGACTTGAAAAATGCTAGCTAGATAAAGATTACAAATAAGAGCTCACCCCATCATCGCCTTTCTTCTTTGATGAAGATACATCAGGGCTTAATTCATTCTTTGGTCTGCGTTTGGCAGCAGGTGCATTTCTTGGAGAATCCAACACCGTTGAATTCTCTTCTCTGCCCCTGTTAGGAAGAACTCGTCCATGTATAAGTTTTTTTCTTTTGCGCTTCAAGACCCAGTTTCTGTTTATCATTTTACTAGTTGTCAAGCCATTGTCCTTCATATTTTGATCTTGGTCTCACACAAACAACTCACATTTCCACAAGTGAAGCCACCAAGCAGCAGTAATAAAGATGCATCAAGGGCTCAATTGAACAATCCAATTCACCACAGGGCTCCAAAATGCTGTTCAATAAATTAAGTGAATAATAAGGAAACAGCAAGATTGAATAACAGTAATTAGAACAAAAAATTTTGGTGCATGACTCCAAAGACTTCATCACCATCACAGCAACCCATATGCATCCAATTGACAGCATTATACAATTGTGTATTTCCAAATAAAAAATATGGAGAAAAGAAGAATGCAGAACATTCAGTTGAATAAAATGGATATCCAGATTAACTATCACAGAGAAACAAGTCCATTGCAGAATTCATATACTGTTTCGCGATCAAAATTAGCTTTTGGCATCCTTTTAGTGAAAAAAAATTATGCTTAAAACAGAGTAAAGAACATAGTACTAACAATGAGGAAGCCGGTCTTCCACCTAGGAATACAGTCAGGTCTGCAACCTAACTTATTAAAATCAAAGAACCCAGTGACATGATTGAGAATCGACCAAAACTTCAGGCTGAAGTTTCACTCTGGATACAACTATGACTAGAGTAGGAGATGCAAGGTGAGGCGATTCAAGATTAGCATTGCAGCAAAAGCATTTCCTTCTCCCATACAAGGCCATTAATATGCTAGCAGCATGATATTAGCAATACTTAGGTATATCTCTGAGTACTTGGAATCAGCACCATCAACCAAATATAAAAGACATGGAAAGCGCACAAAAAAAATCAAAAAAAAAATCACCATGCGCTTGCACACCAGCATCAATTGAACTGTTAGAAGAAAGCAATGGAAATAGACAAAATGTTAGAAAATGCACAAAACGGATTGTTAAATAAAACCAAAAGGAACTTAACTCAAGCACATGCATTCACTCACACAAAACCTGACGCCCCATTTCATTAACTATCCAATTCCGCGGCATATTTTTAAAACCCAATTACAAAGTCAATAACTGATTGCCTACAACACATTGAAGGGCAATCCATAAAACCAACACAACATCTCCAAAATCAAGCAACATAATCACAACAGAAACATAACGGGATACCAAAAAGAAACAGCTCAAAGTAAACAAGATGAAATACCCACGAAAGAAATTGAACCATAACATAGATAACTGAAAAATTGAGAAACAAACAGCACCTAGATGGGGAAAAGAAGCTCACCAATCTTTCTAGTTGATCAAAAATAAAGAGCAGGGCTATTGTATTCTCGGTTATTGCGGGATTGATAAAGAGACACAGTGAGGATAGGGAGAGAGCGATAGAGAGGTTAGGGTATGGAAGCAAATGAGATAGGCGAGAGAGAGAGAGGGGGGGGGAGGCAGAAAGAGAAAAAAGAGGCAGACAGATACACAACATGACACAACAACAACTAAATATGAAAATAAATAGAAAGTGACTTAATGACTACCAAAAGAGTTATATATATATAGAGAGAGAGAGAGAGAGAGAAAAAGAGAATCATGAAACCATATACCACATGTAGAGAGAGAGAGAAAGAGAGAAGCATACGATACGGATTCGCCGGGGTCATAGGACGGGTTTCCACTCTGACATGGCATCCTACTAGAGAGAGAGAGATAGGGGTTAGAGAGAGACACCAGTCCCTCAACCACTCACATCTCTCCACGTGGCTCCACCAGGACTCTTGTACCCACAATTTTTCTTTCCTTCCCCTAGCTCCCTCCTCCCCCCTCCTCATTGCTACAACTAGCAGTCCAGAAGGCCTTTTGTTCTCTTGTTGTGTGTCGTATCATTAATTATTATTATTATTATTATTTGTTTTAGTTTACTGTTAGATTGGGAGTGAAAGATTGGAGGGAGGGAATGTTTAAACAGACACAGAGAGTGTAGGAGAGAGAGAGAGCTGTCTCTTATACACATCTAGATGTGTATAAGAGACAGGTAGGAGAGAGAGAGAGAGAGAGAGCGTGTGTGTGCGTATTTACCAAAGCCTGTTATCAATTTTTGTTTCATTTCGCCGCTTTCGTGCTTTCTATTGTCAAAAAACTTGCCGGGAGGTCTTGGGTGGCTTTTTTCTTCTTCTTTTTTTCCGCCTTATTTTGATTTTATTTTTCAAATTAATTGCCATGGGCTTTTAATAGTAAAAACTGCCACGGAGAAAAAAAAAATTCAATAGAGAATCGTCGAACAAAAACAAGAAAAAATAGCTGCAAATAAGCACAAATTAAGGTGAAACTATTATTTGAAAGAAGAAATTTAATCCAGGTCTAGTTAAAGGTCATTTATCAAATTTAATTGAGAATTATTATTTTAATTAAATAAAATTTAAAATTTAGTTAAAATATATTAAAAAATTTTCGTTAAAATTTAACCGACTCTTTTTTGTTAATAAATTTCATAATGAATATGTTTATATTTTAGCGGGAAAGAATAAATTTATATATGTTTATAAAACTTGAAATTTACTAATTGAGTGTAAAAAAATTTTATATACTTTCTTTTTATAACTATGTAAATGAATCATGTTAAAAAGTTAGTTAAATAAAATAATTTATTTTATTTTAATTAAATAAATAAAATAATTTATTTATTTTAAATAAAATTAATAATAATAACTCTTAAATTTTAATGCATTTGAAATTTTAGTGTATTTTTAAAACTTAAATACTAATAACTAAGTGTTATGAACTTCGATAGATGACATTAGGAGTTAGTTAAATATAGCAAAATATGTTCCATTAACAAAATCCGTAATGAGAGTGCTTAAATTTTAGTACACGACGGATTTCACTGTGTTTTTAAAAGCAAAATTTTCGTACACTTTCTTTTGGCGATCATGTCGATGAATCGTATTAAAAGTTGATGTTCAAAACAAGAAATAAATAAATAAAATAAAATAAAATAAGTAATCGTATTAAAAGCTTGCTAAATATAAAGGGTTCTCTTCCGTTTTTCAAGTTTTTATTACAACCGTGCTTAAATTTTGGCGAACTCAGATTTGGATGTGCTTTTAGAACTTGAATTAATAACGAAGTGCACTTTGTACAGTTTTGTTTACTTTCTTTTCGTGACCATGTTGGTGAATCAAATTAAAAGTTAGTTGAATACAGCAAGTTCTCTTCCGTTGACAAAATTCATAACCATCGCACTTACTTTTTTTGAATTGATTTTGTTTGAAATTTGAACTTCAGACCTCTAGTTTTAAGAGATTTTAATATCTTGGTGACATTAAATTCATTGATACCACAATTAATTATTAACACACTCCACCTAAAATTTAAATAATTTGTAAATTTTGAAAAACAATTGTAGGATGATTTGATTGGACTGCCTACAATCAATTGTTGATTTTATTTATATTAAAAATGAATTATTAGTTTTAACTATTGAAGTGTTAATAAAATTCACAACAGATTGTTAAATTCTGGTCACTTTTAAGACTTCAATAAGTGTGATGAAAAACACCCATAGCCTTCTTTCATAGCAATTATTGATAAATCACATTTCGTGTAAAAAATGCAATACTTAAAAGCTAGTTAAAACATAAATTAGTTTCACCATTTAAAATATCAAGGATTGATTATGAAGCATGATGACAGTATATTAATTTTCTTTACACGAAAATGTAGATATGTCATAATAATTATGTAAAAGAAGAACGTTTTATATTTTATTGTTTTTTTTTTTTGTATCTGTCACAATCTCTTGGTATATGATAACTATTAGCTTGGATATTTTACCTCGTTAAGAGATTATATTTGACCTTTATGTTTTTATTTTTACCCAATAAGAAGCTTTTTATGGCAATAACAACTTCTAGGATAGTAATTTTTAGTTTTGAATGATGTCATTGTCCTTTATATATATATATATATATATATATATATATAAACATTGAATCTCTCTATCATGTTTATTTACTTATTTTTTTATTTCTTGTCGAGTACTTCCCCTCTTGCCTTTTAGAATTTAGTTAAAATAGAACTGTAATTGTGGTAATAAATCTATCAAGCTGTTATTCGATTTGGATTTAGATCGAAATTCAAATTTTATTGGCAATTTTTTGGTTACAGTAAAAGATTGTTTCTTCCCCCTTTTGAATCTAATCCACCAATTCAAACCGTTGCTTCGTGGGATTGTAGTCCGTTCAATTGCTCTCCAATTTTCCTTGCTTTTTCTTTAATTAATTGAATCTAACTAAAATTTAACTTCAAAACTTTCAGTCCTAAAGATGACTTTACTGTCAATTGAACTATAACTCATTCACCATGTTTTTATTTTATTTTATTTATTATTATGTGAAACATTGGGAAGTTGAGGGTGTCACGGGTTTCCATTGGAGGTCGTACAGGGCCTTAAGGTATGGGCCGAGTAAATGAAAGGCAATAGTTGGGCTGGATGGGCCCAGATGAGGCCCACAGCTTCCAAAGCCATATTTTTACATAGGCTCGCCGACCTGAAGGAGAAAAAAAAGAAAAATCTGACCAACCAACAAGTGATGAATGAGGTGCCACATGCGAGCTAGGACCCACGCGAGCAATGCCCCTGGAAATTGCCAATTGGCCCGCGTATGTTTCGACTCGTTACCTCGTATTCGCACGCCTCACTAAGCCCAGTAAGGAAAACCACCCCCCAACCTTTTCTTTTCTTTTTTTTTAATGTTATGTTTTTAAATACAAACCAATAAAACATCGTGATATTCGTTGGCGAAAAAAATCATTAACATATTTTTCGTATTAAAAAAAGAAAGAAAAGAAATCGATAGATCGAGGGACAAAAGAGCAATAATATTTTAATTTTGCGGGTTTTAATGATAATGATAATAATAGATATAGTATTAGACCAAAGTCAAAATTCGAATAATATAAACCGAGAGAAAGAGAAGAGATTGACAACAGTTCTCCATTGCTAAACCGAACAAGTTTGCTCAGTAGAAAGCGGAGTTTCCACAGGTAATAATAATATTTGACTTGCGATACATTTACCCTTTTTGTTTTTTTTTTCTCTGAAATTTGTTTCACTTTTTTTTGTTTTTGGATTCGTTTTAATTTGATGAAGAATTTAGTTCTTAAGTTTCTTTCTAATTATTGCATTGCAAGTTAGTCATCCAGGTGACTGACTGTTGAGCGTCGATCATGATTTGTGCGGTGGCTTTTTGTTTTTTTTTTTGGTTCATTTGGAGATGTTTATTTTGATCGGATGGGCTAAATCAGTGAGAGGGGGGGGAGATCAAATGTTAAGTCTTGGGTGATTGAGCTTGATTTCATTTTGAACGGCTGTCGTTTTGGGGGATGGAGGGGGGGTGGAGGGTGGAGTTCAACTTGTTCTCTTATTTATTTATTTATTATCATTATAAATGATTTGTTAAGTCTTTGTTGCCTCTAGTAATTAACTAATGAAATCTTGAAGCTTGCGAAACAGTTTGTTGTCGAGTGGGTTTTACTGAGTTGAGAACTGTAATTTGACCGCTTATTTTTTTATCAGAAATGTATCTTTTTCCTGCTGTTTTCTTTCAAAAGGGGATGTAGTTTTGCGTTCCAGTATTTTCTTAATTAATTCTTTAGATGAACTAGTTTTAATAATTGAATATCAGTTACATTAGACCTTTTATTTATTTTCTTCAATTTTCCACCCTTGTTAAGAATGCAATGTTTTAATTTTTATTTTATTTTTTTTAAATTTTATTGATTTATACAAGGTAGAATTTTCATTTTGGCTCATTTGTCTATTTGGTCAATTTGAAAATGAAGGGATCTGTAGTTTGAATGTTGGATATACACTTGTCGAGGAAATGACAATATACAAGAAGACACTTTCATTAGCCATAACACAAGAAGACAGTGTCAACCTCATCAGACTGATGCTTCCCTTCTTTTGTATTCAGATTTTTAAGACATCCTGTTGCCAAGGCATTCTTTTCTTCCTTTCCATCTCACCCCCTTGTTTTCATTCAGAATTTTAAGAAATTCCTGTGCTACAATGGTTTTTGTACCCAGGACCTTTTTTTCTTGGGCCTCAACTTTGACCATAAGGCTAAAGCTTTGGTCTCCTACACGGTGTTCTTAAATGAATGAACGTGTGCTGCCTCTGTATTATGTTATGTAGTGTCGTATTATTACTTAAGTGACTGCATCCATCCGTTCCCTTCTATTATGGGCAAACTCAAAAGCAGTGACTGGGGATCTTATTAAACTCGGCAAAATTTGATCTTAAATCCACTCTCTGTAATGTTCTCAGTTCTACATAAACTTCTTTAGGTTTCCTACTTACAATAAGAATTGGTTTTCCTTGGATATTTCTCAAGCTAGGTGATCCTCTTTCTAATTAACTGATAAGAGATTTTTAGTACTGTTTCAAGGCTCAACAAATCTCTACGTAGAAACATGTTGTTTCACAAGGAATGTTTGTGCTTTGGCCTAAAAGTGCTTCTGTCTTGATATGGCATTCCTTGTGCCTTGCTGTTGTTGGCACAGTTGGACCAGATGGAGAGAAATGTTGGAACAGGTATGATGGATCAGACAAGAAGCTATGAACAAATTCGAGTCAATAATGCAGATGCAAGAAATGATGGACTTGGTTCTGCAAACCAGATGTTCTTCTGTGGTCCATCTACTAATATCAATGGTATCCGGCCTCCTGGTTACAACATGTCAAGTGGAGCCAGACCTGTGCTGAATTACTCAATTCAGACTGGTGAGGAGTTTGCTCTCGAATTTATTCGGGAGAGGGTGAATCCGAGACAGCAGTTCTTTCCAAATGCTTATGGTGATTCTAATAGTGCACCTGGTTATATGGAGCTGAATGGCATGCTTGGATTACCTCATACTAGTTCAGAAAGGGGGCCCGATATCCCTGTTCCTAGCACAGCAGAAAAAGGCTACACCTTGGAATTTGAAAAGAAGAGTTCGGCTATACATGAGCAGCAACATAATTATGATTCTGTTAAATTGGCACCACAAACATCAACAAGGAATGAGAGCACTCGAGGAATTCGTGAACAGGCATCATCAGGCACTTCTGATTGCTCATCAATGAAGGTGAAGTTCCTCTGCAGCTTTGGTGGTACAATTATGCCTCGTCCAAGTGATGGAAAGCTTAGATATGTTGGAGGTGAAACACGAATGATCCGTCTGAGTAAGAATATATCTTGGCAGGATCTTACACAGAAGATATTAGCAATATATGACCAAGCACATACTATCAAATACCAGCTCCCTGGTGAAGATCTGGATTCGTTGGTTTCTGTTTCCTGTGATGAGGATCTGCAGAACATGATGGAGGAATGTAATCTAATAGAAGATGGAGGATTACAGAAGCCTAGGATGTTCTTATTTTCTAGCAATGACTTAGAGGATGCTCAGCTTGGTCTAGAATCTGTGAAAGGCAGTTCCGAAATTCAATATGTAGTTGCTGTGAATGGTATGGACCTGGGTTCAAGGAGAAATTCAGTTAACTTGGAAAATGCATCTGGGAACAATTTGGATGATTTACTCAGCCTTAATGCCAAAAGGGAGACTGGTGGGGTTGCCACTAATTTGCCAGGTGGAAGCATAGTGCCTTCGGCAGTTGATATGCTTTTGTTGACAACCCAATCTTCTCAACAACCACCATCTATTTTGTCTGCATCCTATGGATCTAATTCACAGGCTTCCCAGGGCCAAAACGTGCATAACATACATGCTAGCCAGCCTCCAGTGTCCTCAATGCAACATGTGGATGGGTTCTCCCAGACTGAAGGAAAGTTTGCCAATTCCTTGTCATCAAAAACCCAATCTTCTCAGCCACTGTTGGCAAGCTCGTCTGCACCTTATGAATCTAATTCACTGGTTTATGAGGGCCACAAGATCCATCATGTACATTTTAGCCATCCTCCAGTGTCCTCCGCACAGCATATGGAGAGTCTTCCCCAGACTGATGCAAGGGGTTCCAATCCTATGTATGCTCCTCTGCAACATGACTTGCAAACCTCTAACTCTGCAAAATCTAGTGAAAACTTAGTATCAATGCCTCTCCAGGGGTATGTAATTCAACAGCTGGGGTTGACTGAAGACCTAAATTTTGGTGGCTTTAATGTGCAAAATGCAGAATTATTGTTAAGGGACATGAAACTCAAGAGTGATAACTCTGGCCAAACACTTAATGAACCTAAGATAGTTCAAACTCTAGACAAAGAAGCACCAATAAAGGAACTGAAAGTGAAACGAGATACATCCTTCCCAAAGATTCAAGAAACTGTTGAGATTCAGACATTTGAAAATGAGAATAAGATTGTTGTGCGTACATATGATAGTCCTGCTCCAAACTATGTAGCCAGAGAAGAAATACCAGTTGCCAAACTACCACCAGAGAGAATATCACCTATTTTGCCTACAAAAACTAACAGAAAGCCTGAGGAAATTATACAGAACTCAATTTCTCCTGAAGCTGCAAATGAACATGTGAAGAATGATGATGATGATGACAATCTGTACTCTTCTGCTGGTCAATCTGCCTCTGGATGTGGTGGCTGTGAGATTGATCAGTCAGACTTTTGCTATCTTGAATCATCTTTGGTTCCTCAACGAGCTTTTCATTCTGAGCACATCCCAAGCTGTCTCTTATACACATCTAGATGTGTATAAGAGACAGCTGTACTCTTCTGCTGGTCCATCTGCCTCTGGATGTGGTGGCTGTGAGATTGATCAGTCAGACTTTTGCTATCTTGAATCATCTTTGGTTCCTCAACGAGTTTTTCATTCTGAGCACATCCCAAGGGAGCAGGCAGAATTGAATCGATTGTCAAAATCTGATGACTCATTTGATCCCCAGGTTTTAATAAGTCAAGCATGTCTTAGTAGTTCTCAAACAGTTGCAGAGTTGGTTGATAAATTACATGAAAGGAATGAGGCCCTCCAGACTGAGCAGTCTCTCACATCTCCAAAACCCAATTATGCAGATCTGCAGACTGTTGAAGAAGGTCTGGCACAGTTTGAGAAGTACAATGGGTTTTCTGATAACTTCAGTAAGTTAAATCCCAGTCTACCTGAAAGGCTTGAATCTAGTGAGCAGAAATCTCAATTGGGACCAACAATATCTAATGCTGTGGATAACTATGAAGTTGCCAAGGGAAAAGATGATTATGGGGATTATTCCCTCAAAAATAAAGAAGCAGCTCAAGGAGAGCCTTCTGTTTGTGTTGCCACTCTGGGGCAGGGAGACATATCTGTTGATATCAACGACCGATTTCCTCATGATATGTTGTCTAACATATTCTTCGAAGTTGGAATGCATGAAAATCTGAGTGGCATCAGTCCAATGCCCATTGATAGAACTGGGTTGAGCATGAAGATAAAGAATCATGAGCCTAAGCACTGGTCATTCTTTCGAAACCTGGCACAAAATCAATTTGTCAGGAAAGATTTTTCCCTTATTGATCAAGATCCTCCAGGTTTCTCTACTTCACTTGCAAATATTGAAGAAGGGCCACCTGTGGATTACAGCTATCCAGCTCTAAAGTCTGATGGAATTGCCTTGCGTCATATTGACTCACAAGTTATTTTTGATGGAGACAAACTACACAGAATGGCTGGTCCCATTCAAATTAATACCATGAATTCAGATGCAGATTTCAGCCATTCTCAGTTCAAGGGAAAGGACAATGTGCAGTTGGGTGGACTTACCTCGAGAGTACCAGAATCAGAGTATCAGGTGCTTTTATCTCTTACATATGCATATGTGTTTGACAGCTGAGAGACTCTTAACTAATGTTGCTAATATATGAGTGCCTAAATCTTCTCTTTTGACTGCATCAGGATGAGAAGTTTGATATTGAGACAACCGTTGTACCTCCATTTGATCTTCTCCTGGGTGACTTTGACATAAGTACCTTGCAGGTAGAACACTTTCTTTGCTTCTGTGGCTTTGTCATGTGCCAAAAGTCAGATAACATTGTTCCTTGAACTGGCTCCTGGCTCTGAGGTCCTTCTTATCCTGGAAAATTTAGTCATTGTAACATGGCTCTTCACTTCTTCATAATCTCCTCATTCTCCTCATTAGGGGGTCCAATGGAACTAACATGCCTTTTTGTTGAACTCCTTTTTCGCAATCTTACATTTCTTTGTTTTTTTGTTTTTTTTTGGGACATTTTGGTTTATTTGTGTATGAGCTGATTCGTCATTTTTATGATGAGATTTAAACATCATTGTAGATCATAAAGAATGAAGACCTAGAAGAGCTGAAGGAATTGGGTTCGGGGACTTTTGGTACTGTTTACCATGGAAAATGGAGGGGGACTGATGTTGCCATTAAGCGAATAAAGAAGAGCTGCTTCACTGGTTGTTCATCAGAGCAAGAGAGATTGGTGAGTCATTTTTATTCAGATGATGTAGTAATTATTTAATAAGCAATAAATTGACAACTGATTAATAACTGGCAACATCCAATCACTTCATATAAATATTCCAACCCAGGATGTAATTGTAGACTAGAAAGCTGAGATATTGCCAACTCTAGGCTGCTTAAATGTCCCAACTCTTGGCTTTTCTTGGACCCTGCATCTGTTGTTTAGGAGACTTCTAGATCTATTAAGAAGACTAAAATTCTCTTGCTAATATCTGCCAAGGAAGAGAGATAATGTTTCTCAATGGCAATTTGCATGAACAACTATGACCAGTATTGTGTTTGATGCTTACACATTAACGGAGATTTGTATTTCTTGTTTTCTTAAACCATTCTATAAAAATATTTTGCAGACTGTGGAATTCTGGCGTGAAGCTGACATCCTTTTAAAGCTTCACCATCCCAATGTTGTGGCATTTTATGGAGTGGTGCAAGATGGGCCAGGAGGAACACTAGCCACAGTTACAGAGTTCATGGTCAATGGCTCTCTTAGACATGTTTTACTTAGCAAAGACAGGTCCTATCTTTTTTATGCATGTCTTCTGTCCATGGTGTTAGTTCACATGAATTATTTTCCAATTTTCTGGATCTCATGAGTCCTTTGAAATTAGGCATCTCGATCGTCGTAAGAGACTTATTATTGCAATGGATGCAGCTTTTGGAATGGAATATTTGCATTCCAAAAACATTGTGCATTTTGATTTGAAATGTGACAACTTGCTTGTCAACTTGAAAGATCCTTTACGCCCCATTTGCAAGGTAAGTGATCATACTATTTAACAGGTCCACAATGATGTTTATCTAATGGTTCAATTTGTTTACTCCTGTTTATATAGAAGCTATTTGTCTTAAGTCAAACAAATTTAAAAGGAAAGTAAAAAAGTTCCTATATCTGCAGGTGGGTGATTTTGGTTTGTCAAAAATCAAAAGAAATACCTTGGTTACTGGTGGTGTAAGGGGAACTCTTCCATGGATGGCTCCAGAGTTGTTGAATGGTAGCAGCAATAAGGTTTCTGAAAAGGCAAGTATTATCCATTTTTAATGCATAAAGTGGGAGCAGGCCAAAAATGAAAATGTTGGCCTAACAGCAAAGAATTTGGGCGATTTCATGCCAGAAAAACAAAAGGTAGTTAAAGTAAGTAGGCTTGATCACCCAGGCATCATTCTTTGTGAAAATGGAGCTTGATCTTACGGTCTCTTTACTTTTGAGAAGTATGAACTTACAATATATTGAGGACCTTGCTTAAGAAAAGGGCATCCCAAGGCTTCTATATTGTGGAGTCTGAAGAAAGATTATATACAGACAACCTTACTCCTATTTTTACAAAGACTCTTTCCACCCAGTGACCTTAAGGTCACAATGGAGTAACCTTACTGTTACAACAAGGCTCTCCCACCTCACCCTTTGTTAAGAATAAATCTTTCTTCTGATTTCTTTTCCTGACCAAATATCAGGGCCTATGTTGTTGTGCATACACTTTTGTTGTAATTTTTCAGTGACTTGTTGATTCTACCTAATTCTTATTCTTATTTTACTTTCTGGCAGGTTGATGTGTTTTCTTTTGGTATTGTTCTGTGGGAGATTCTCACTGGTGAGGAGCCATATGCTAATATGCACTATGGGGCAATCATAGGTGTGTCTGGAATCTTTCAGTTCACTGTTTGGTCCCACATACTCATAACCACCCACTGTAGATGCCCATAAGATTTAAATATATGTCTCTAGGGTTGAAGCTGGGCCTATGAACAATCTTTTTCTAATATTAGGTTTCAGGAATATCTCAGTTCTTGTGGTTAAGTTCCTTGTGTTGTAGACCTTTGTCACCCTTATTGCTGGTTTGGCATACATACATCTTTCTTTGATGTTTATTGTGTAACTAAAGTGAATATATCAAACATGTTTGTAGGAGGTATAGTTAATAACACATTGAGACCAACTGTCCCAAGCTCCTGTGACCGTGAATGGAAACTGCTGATGGAGCGGTGCTGGGCTCCTGATCCTGTGGCTCGTCCATCTTTCACAGAGATAGCTAGATGCTTGCGGGTAATGTCTGCAGCCTGCCAGCCGAAGCAACAGAGTCATCAGCCACATAACCAGGTGCCCAAATAATGCTGCAATATTATCCCTTTAACAGGCCCTTTCAGTCGGCCCATGCCACAATTATGCTGGTGGTGGCAATCATTTATCTCTCTTTACCTTGTAACTTGTGTGTCTGGAATACATATATTTATTTGTAGGAGCCTGGTTGAGAGGCTCCAGTGTAAGGGAAACTATAGTTTCTGTATTGCGAGAAAACTTTGAAGAAATGGGTGTATGTTAATTATGTAAGGATATTATTTTTGTGGATGGTAAAAGGGAAACTAGCAGTGGAAGTCGTGTATACAGTTGATGCACTTCAACCTAGTTTCTGGTTTGCTCATTAGTAAGTCCGAGAAATTTTCTGGCTAATCTAACTACGTCCTTTTCAAATGCTATTCAAGGCTCACCAAGGTCTTGGAGTGTTTAATCGGTAAGCAAGAAAATGAAACTAATGTGTGGAGAAAAATGTATCTGACGTGTCCTCTTGCATATGATAGTTAGGCAATTTGCAAAGGGATTCTGTCAACTCCGTGAGCTAGTTTAAATTTTTCTTCAACCAAAACAAGAAAGGTAAGCTTTCTTTAGGTAAAGCTAGTCCGCTTGAAGACCACAAACAAGGAAATTCTTCTTATTTAGACATACCGAGGAATTGCTATACATGAATTAACTGTCCCACGTTCCAGAGATTTTCATGTGGAACATTGAAGATTGCGCTGTTCTCTGTGCATATCTTCCTAAGAAAAGCGTAGATATAATCGATTGCTATCCTTTTGTACCACTTTGAATCCCTACTGGCTATCACCACAGTATTCCCCAGAATGTGCACCACTCCAGCATCTTTACAGTTGCTCAGAAATTCTAGCTCGTCAACCTTGGCATAGCTGCTCGAGTGGCAAGATGATTCGATAGCAGCAACGGTGATTTGCAGAGGAGAATTGCTAGCTATTATTGAATCTCCTGATAAAGCAGTGTTGTAGTATACATTAGATGAAGCAGTGTTGTCATTGCAATTTAGAAAACCATCTCTTGACTGTTCAGTTTGTTGGTTGTATGTACCGTAGTCATCAGAGTCTGAACACCCACCATCCATTATGGACTCGAGCTGGACAAACATGAAGAGACAATCAAAGAGCTTTTCTTCGAAACCTTCATCTCTCTTGTGGAGGTCATATCTTGCAGCACAACAGAACATACGGAAATTCTTGGGTCCTATTCGCCTCACAAGGTATCTCTCTTCTTCTGTTACTGTGTAGACAGGAAGGAACTTTGTACAGACGAAAACGACTACTGAGTGTATGGCAGGTAGGTTGTTAATGAAGTAGGACAAGATGTGAGGCACCCCTCGGGCAAGTTTGGTGTACACAAGTCCAATGCCAAAACCAGTCCTAAACTAGGGCCAAGCGCAAGAATCCATGACATTGAAACTTGCTGTGCATCTCAAATTTGTAGCGTTTTGCTACGCCATAATGCCAGACATACATGATGATAGAAAAGGCTGTTGCTATCACCAGAGAACCCGACCACCTTGATTAACCTTGAAGAGTACAGATGAAAAGTAGGTGCCCTCCACTAAGAGTGACAAACTGGTGAAGACCAGGACAAGAACCCAATGGCACCTCCATGCTAATAGCATGATTAGAATCATAAGGAATGTGGTTAACAGCATGACCATCATGACAGCCGCACCTGTTATGACACAAACAATACAGATGCAGCTTCATGCAATTATAAAGTTTTTTATGCATTTGCAACATTAAGAAGGATTACTTACCATAAGCATTTCCTATTTTGCTTTGATTTTTGAATCCAGCTGTCAGCCCAATGCAAAGAATCATAAGGATCCAATCAATATCTGGAATATATAAATGATTCGGGAAGTCTTCTGATGTATCTACAATCTTAAATTTTGGAAAACAGCCAAGTGCAAGTGCCTGCTTGATTAGAGAAAACCTTGCAAATATGGTGGCTGGGCTAGCTACGACAGCAGCTACAGTTGCAACAATAATCTGTGGCCAATATATGCAGTCTGCAGAATTACATGTATCAATGCTTGTGATACAACCACCAAAGATGAGAAACATGCACACACACATATATAATACAAAATTTACATATTTTAACCATACAACCTAGAATGGAACCCTAATGGAAAATATGAAAAGATAGAAAAGGTGTGAAAAGTATTACCATCAAAGTACAGAACAAACAGGCTTAAGAACAGTGCATGCATGAAATGGAATGATAAAATGCATCAAATACATAGTTTGGGTTAATCATGTTGTAAGCAGTTTGTCCACAATATGCTAAAAAGAGGCAGGGAAAGACGAGGACTGTGAATGCAAGCTGTATGCTTAGGACTGGAGAATAGAATAGCTCAGCCAAAAGGGCCTTGGTACCTGCAGTGCACAAGTGGTCATCAGATTCTCATCACCAGTTCATTATCAATAAGGTGATATTCAAAAGGTAGGCCGAGAGAAGGAATACATAAACAAAACAAGAAATGAAAATATAAATGCACCTGTTATACTCAGCATAATACCTCCAAGGGAAAGCCAACCATCTCTCCCTTTACTTTGAAATAATGATATACATACAGGGGTGAAAATGCTCTCAGGACATGCGTATCATATTTCCAAATGTTGAATATGCTGACCTCCAATAAGAAGAAACCAGAGGAGAACAATGGGAGCAAAAAGCCAAGCAACTCTACCTATGCCTTGGTGTTGCACACAAAACAAGCATACTAATATCCCAACAGCAATGAGCACAGCTACATCTGTTTCAAATCACATTAATATCAAGACTTTTAAGCATAAAACTAAAAGGATTGATGGGAATTTTAGAGAATTGCTTTTTTTCTTTCTTTTTTTTGGGATTACTCATCTTTAGATGGTCTGACTCGATTCCTTGAACAGCTGATAGCACTGCAACAGATTAGGAAGAAAGGATGATACTTTAGACATGCTGAAGTGATTAACAAACAAATCAGAATACAAGTCAGTCTCCAATCATGTGGAAGAGCCAACACAAAGAAATAGTAAGAAGAGCAAACAAGACAGCTTCATTTCAGACAATAATGTCGTCCTCTCTTCGTCTCTCAACATTTTGCCTATTCTTAATATTCAGTCCATCCCCACAACAAAGAAAGAAGGACAACAAGAAAAAGAATAATAAGAAAAAGAAGATGACAACGATGATGAAAATAATGATGATGAAGCAGTTCTCATCTGAGATGAAAAGTTGGCTGGGATAGAATTCTCTGTTAGAAAATCAAATTTTCATTATCTCATGGTACTATGATTTGGCCACTCACTTAAACCCATCTTAAAAATTCGTTATTGCATCCCAGCTGCAAAAGAAAGAAAGATATCAGGGGAAATGTTTGTTCTCAGAAGAGTGAGGGATAGCAAGAAATAAATTGGCCACAAGTTTGTAAGCAAGGGAGACAAAGATAACAGTAGTAGTAGAGATAGTTGGAGTAAGGGTCCCATCACCAGTCACCATAGAAGAGGCAACAATAACAGGAATAAGAAGTACTTTCTTTCTGGACGCATTTCCCTCCAACCATCTCTTAGTCTTTGCAGCAAAGGAGTGCTCATGAAATGTAGAATGACTGTAAGTGGTTAGGGATGGCTTTTGACATTTGCATGTCGACACAATAGGGAATAAAGAGAAAAGGTTCCACCTGCAGTACAAAGAAGATGATTTCAAAGGACTTACCACAGCTTAACTTTATTAAAACCATATGTCTCACTTAGAAAGATGGACGCCATAACTGATATCATTGCATAAATGGTATAAGGGTTTATGACAGCAGGAGATCAAATAAATAAATAAATAATTAAAATCTTCAATAGAGCAAGTTTAAAGGCAGGGGTCAGTTTACCTTGACCATTGCCATTTGCTCTACAAACAATAAACACATACTTCAGGAGAGGGATAAGAGTAAGGGAACCTATGATCAATGACAGAGCTCCAATCAGGAACGAGCGGGAAGGAGGCTGATGTTCAATCTGTTGGCTGCTGTTGATCTGTTGTGTTTTCATTTTCTTTTATTATTTGAATGTCTGTTACTGTAACAGCTGAAGGTGACTGACAACCAACGGGAGACGTGGACAGTTGTAGACCGTAGATGGGGAATTTGTTATTAGATCCGTTAAGGACCATTACGAGAGCGTTAAGACCATTAAGACTTATAAATAAAACGGTGAATTTTGTTAGGAAAGGTTAAAAGGAAACTTGACGAGGCCACGTGTATAAAAAGAATTGGAAGGACAGCGCAGCAAGTAATAGAAAAAAATTGAAATTCAATTCACCACTGCTTTTCTCTCACCCCGATCCCCTGTTTTCTCTTCTCTGCTCTTAATTTCCCTTCCCAATCGCACCCTTCCCTTTCTAAACCATAGCAATCGATCCTGGACCTAACAAATCGTTATCAGAGCATTCAGCTTTGAGGACATCCGTCAAGAAATTGGCGAGAAAAACCAGAGCGACAGCTGAGCCGAGTTTTTCCGTGGCGCCGGAGGGAGAGGAAGTGATGCGGAGGCTCGAGGAGCAGTGCAACGTCATCAGGAAGGACCACGCGGCCTTACAGTAAGATCGCGCTCTCCTAAAACAGATGATACAGAAACATACCCAATGTTTCTTAAAAGTTTTCTGAGAATGAAATGGGTCTGTGAATGAAATGGCTGCAGGCAGAGAACAGGCGGGAATACCACCCCCGCCGAAGGAATTCTAGGAGAAAGGGGTTTCGGTAGGAATCGGGAGGTCTAAAGGAAGCACAACCTGGAATCCTAAGATTAACCCTCCTTGAGGACCATAACTCTAGCTAATGAATACTAAAATATAATATTTCAGATCTATAATATTGAAAATGAGTCTAAAGTAGAGTTAACAATTATATATATTTAGAAGAGCAAGTTGAGTTATGGATAGAAATATGATTAGTAAACCAAGGTAAGGCTACTCGGGAGAAATTTTTTGATGATTAATATTTGTAGATCGGGGGCAGCAAGTTATCATTTATGATTTAAATATTTAATAAGTTATGTCAAATAAAGTATTTTGAAAGACTACTACAAAAGATTTAAAGGGTTAGAGTACTTACAAAAAGTATTAACTCTTTGTTAGTAGATAAAAATTTTATATTAAATTATATTAATAAATTTAATAATTTCATCGTGACAATTATGAAAATATAAAAATTTTGAGTTATTTTTATGAATTTTTTAAATTATAAGAAAAGATAGTGATAAGCTCTGACAAGACATTTAAAATTCAAATTAAGAGAACGAGCAGAGGTTGGTAAGAAGTGAGAGTTGGAAATAACCTTTAATTATTAGGGATAAAAATGTAAGAATAAAATCCATGTTTTTAAACATGAACAAAAGGAATTAAGTTGGGAAACAGTGAAAAATTAGGTTTTAAGTAACAAAACTCCTGCTAATACATCACTTTCCCTTAAAAGTAAGATACTATAAGAAGGAGCTAGAAAACTTGGGCAATGTTAAATGTGTGAAGAGAGGTATTCTCTGAGTTATTAGTATCCTAAAAAACTCGCTTACATGTTAATGAAGGGAGAGGTGTTATAAGGGGAAGAAGAAATGAAAGGTGCTAAAGATACTAGGAAGCATATTTATATATGTCATGACTGGGTCTTCTTGATTGAATACTATTCAAGAGAAAGGATAAGTGGTTAATAAGATCTTGACTATAATCATTGATTCATGGAGTACTTATAGTTTTCTAAATATTAACTTAGTCAAAGAGTTAATCTACAATGTAGTATCCTCTCGTTCTTTGATGATTATTATTTGTGATGAATTTAAAGTAACTGGTAAAGAGAAAATTAAGAGCTTTGAATGGAGAATGCAAAATCAAACTTTCAAAAATGACCTTAAGATCATGAACCTAAGTACATTAGACATGATACTTAGGGTAGATTGGCTAGGGTAATATAGTTATGTGTTTCTATACTTCAAGCATTGTAAGTTATCCTTTTACCAATAAAGAAAAGACAATATAATTATTGGGACTTACCAGAGTTAGGGTGTTGTACTTGAGCTAATGACAAACTTACAATTGGAAAATCTAATTGGAAAGAAAAAAAAAGAGACTACAAGAGTACCTCTGTGCCTTAGTTCCATTAGATGTGACTGGTGAGACTTCTACAAAATTACTACTACTGTTAGAGTAGTACAAGGATGTGTTTGAGGAGCTAAGCATGCCCCTTCATAGACCTTATGATCATGTAATTCCTTTGAAGGGTAACTTTTAACCAATAAATCTAATACTTTATAGATATTTGAATTATTAGAAGGTTGAAATTGAAAAGTTAGTGGCTAAAATGCTACATTTTGCTATGATTCAACCCAACAATAACCCTTTTGTATAATTAGTCAAAAGAAGAATGAAAGTTAAAGATTTTATGCAGATTTTAAACAACTCAACTCTCTCACTATTAAAGACAAGTTTCTCATACTTATCATAGATAACTTGTTAGATGAGTTTTATAAAACTACTATTTTATCTAAGATTGACCTTATGGTGGGGTACCATTAAATAAGGATGAGAAAGAAAAACATCTCTAAAACAACCTTTAAAACACATCAAAGCCATTATGAATTTAGGGTAATGTCTTTTGAGTTAATTAATGCTCTAATCACATTCCATGTATTTATAAACTATATATATTGATTCTATTTGAGGAAATTTTTTCTATTTTTATTTTTTATTATTTTTATGATATCTTGGTGTATAATACTACATCGAAAGAACATGTTGTACATCTATCCCAAGCCCTGTAAGTCCTAAAAGATCATAAACTCTATATGAAAAAATCAAAATACTCCTTTAGACAATTTCAAGTGGAATGCTTAGATCATATTATATCTAGCCATAAGGTAGAAATAGATCCTAATAAGGCAATTGTTATGATGGAATGACTTATTGTTAACACAATTAGGGATCTAAGGGGATTTTTTAAATTCATAAGGTGCTATGGGAAGTTTGTAAAAGGGTATGAATAGATTAGTAAATCCTTAACTAAGTTGTTGAAAAAAAAAAAAGTTTTGTATAGAGTAAGACAATTAATGAGACTTTCCATAAGTTTAATTATGTTATGGGAAACTCCTAACAATCTTAGTAATGCTAGATTTCACTAAGCTATTTGTATTAGAAACAGATACTAGTTGGAGTGCTTGGGTGCTATATTGATGTAAAATGGTAAATTTATTGTCTACTTTAGTAAAAGATTAAATGAAAAATATCAAACACTGTTTGTCTATAAGAAAGAGTTATTAGTCATCCCAACAATAGTCTTCAAGTGGAGGCACTACTTAAAAGGGCACACCTTCACTATAAAAACTAACCATAAAAGCCTAAGGTTTCTATTATAGCAGCAATTGCATATAGACCTCCAACTCAAAAGAGTAATTATGTTGTTGGGCCTAAATTATACTATCCAATTAAGAAAATGACACGAAAACAAGGTAATCAATGTCTTCTCTAAAAAAGATAGTAGTAACACTAAAGACAATAACATAAAAAGGTACGCAAAAGAGTATGCTACCATAACACAAACACCTTAGTGGCTAAATGAGAGTATTAATAGCTATAAGGAGGATGCTTTAGTTTATTAGCTTATATATAGGCTAACATTCTCCTTAGGATCTAAACCCCTCTTTTCCTTGCATAAGGGAATTTTTAAGCATAAAAGAAAAATATATATAAAGGCTAGTGGTCACCTTAAAAATCAATTGATCAAGTAGCTCTATACTTCACCAATTAAAGGGCATTAGGCATTAGAGTCACCCTTACTAGGTAGTAACAACATTTCTATTGGCTTGGATTAAAGAAGCAAGTTTATACTTTTATCCAACAGTGTCATATTTGCAAAGCATGTAAGGGAGAGATAATGAAGAGTCTTAAGTTGCTACAACCTTTACCTATGCCCACCCAAGCTTAGAGGGGTATTAGTATGAATTTTATAGAAGACCTACCAAAGTTAGAGGGTAAGGATGCAATTATGGTGTTGGTGGATAGGTTTAGTAAATATGATCACTTTATGGCCCTTTCACAGTTCTTTTAACAGCTAAAATTTTTATGGAGAACATCTTCAAGTTACATGAGATGTCTCATTCTATTATCTTGAATAGAGATAGGGTATTTCTCAACTTATTTTAGTAGGAGCTTTTTAAAGTTTTAAGAACTAAATTATATCTTAGTATTGCATATCATCCCCAATCAGATGAATAAATAAAAAGGTTCAATAGGTGTGTTGAAAACTACTTATATTGCATAACATTTCAGAGGCTGACTCAGTGGAGAAAATGATTATACTTGACAGAATGGTGATGCAACAGTAGCTATCATTTAGCTATTATCATGTCTCATTTCCAAACTCTTTATGGGTTTCCCCTTATCCTTAACTGTTAGAGTTACTTAGGGAGTAACCAAGGGTGACATTAGTGATGGATCCTGAACCTAACATAAACACAAACAGAAAGTAAAACCAGATCCAATTAAAGAAAAAGGGCCAAGCACAAATCTCTTATGTCCTTCGCTACAAGAGGGATTAGATTACTATATGCCAGTGTTAAAATGTTTATGCCTATAAACAATGTAAGCAACAGCGAAGTCGCTGAGTTTACTGAATGCCAACCTTTGTACTAGGATTCGATAGCACTAATGCTTAAAAAATAATAACAAACTAGAATCTGAACCAAGCTTAAGAGAGTTGCCAAAACAAATCAAAATTTCCAATCGAAAACTGAGATTGAACGTAAAACGGATGGATTAACCACATAGAAAGAAACACTACTAGAACGACGGAAAAAGCACATCCCATTTCATTCCAACAATCAAAATGTAGGTATCAAATGTCCGTTAATCATTAAAAGCAATAACGAATTCGTCTCTACTACTCCTTACAAACCAATGCGGTGACAAAAAGAAGAACCAGTATAAGCATAAGCCAGATATAAAAAGGCAGAAAGCTAACCAAAATATGACTCGTTACCCATCAACCAAAATGCAGAGATTCCAACAGACACGCAGACACAAGCCATGCATGCTTTTGGACTTTGGAGTGAGTAAACAAGGAAGGTTAGTTGTTCGAGAAACAGATTAATTACTTTTTAAACACATTAAATTAATTTTGTTTGTATAACAACGATGCTGACTCTATGCTTAATTTGACCACTCAGCCATTTTTAGAATAATTTTGGGCAGAAAGAGAATCAGATGTAGTCAAGTTGCAAGTAATGACATACTGGAATAGAAAATAAAAAAAAATTATAAAAATAAAAAAATAAAAGATATTTAATTTATTAATATAATTTTGATATTATTTTATTATTTATTATTCTTAACTCATAAGATTTATAACTATATAAAAACTGATTATCTCTCCCCTTTAAATGGTGAGATGCTGAAATAAAAAAAATTATAAAAATAAAAAAATAAGAAATTAATATTTTCAGAGATCAATTTCTAATAATTTTTTTAAGAAATCAGTCTTTTATAATATCTTTGAGTGATTGACTTCCAATAATTTCTTCTTCATAATTTATTAAAATAGTTCTAATATGATTTTATTACTTATTTTTAAATTAAAAAATATTATATAATAATAAAAATTAATTATAATAATTTTCTAATTAAAATTTTTTTTATCATTCATCCGCCCTTCAAATGATGAGATATTAGAATAAAAAAATTATAAAAATTAAAAAATAAGAGATTAATATTTTCGAGAGATCAGTCTCTTATAGTTTTTTCAAAATATCAATCTCTTATAATCTCTTTTGAAAGATCGACTTTCAATAATTTTTTTCTCATAATTGATTTCTAATTTATTAAAATAGTTTTAATATAATTTTATTACTTATTTTTAATCTATAAGATTTACACATATATAATAATTGACTAACTATTATTATAAAAATAATAAATTAAAAAATTCATAAATTAAAAAATAGTATACAATAATAAAAATTATTAATAATAATTTTTTAATTAAAAAAATATTTGTATAAATCAAAAATTTTATGTAAATAAGTCAATATAAGAATGCATCTTCGCGGAAGTACCAAAATGAAAAGGAACTTTCAATATATATACAATTAATTAAATAAATTATCAACAAGAAGATTTGAAATTTATAAGTATAAATAATAACAAAATAATAGTGAGAAATTTTAAGGTAGTAGAATTGGAAAGAGCTGCAGCATTGTCCCGGTGCAGTCCGATGAGTAGAATATGATACATTGGTCTTCCCTGAACTTTTCAGCAATGACACTAGTTAAGACTTACGAGAGAATTTCCAAGCTCTAACAGTCCAAAAATTATCCCATAAAACAATGGCTGCTGGTCCAACACCAGGGCCGCAAAAACTCCAGGCATTTAGAACATTCTTGCCAATTCCTGCCACCTTGCACAGGATCATTTACTTCAGGGAAAATTGCCAGAAGAAGACTACTGAGATTCGGGAGTATTACTCAGTTCACATGCCATGTGGATATCTTTGGCCAGAAGCCAAGTCCACTGGAAATCCGGAACGCAATTTCACTTTCTCATGTAAAACAGATTTTACACATAGAATATCTGTCCCACGTTCAACAGACTCTCATGAGGAACATTAAAAATCACACTGTTCTCCCTACATATCTTCCTAAGAAATGCGTATATATAATCAACAGCAATTTTTTTATGGAATCTTGAGTCTCTTCTTGCTCTCACAATTGTATTCCCCATTATGTGCACCACCCCAGCATCCCTACAACTATTCAAAAACTCCACCTCATCTGCTTCTGTCTGACCACTTCCTTGACCAGATGACTGAACTGTTGAATTTGCATGCAATGGAGATTTGGCTGGCAATATTGAGTCAACCGATGAAATCGTGAGATCCACTATGGAAGAAGTTGTGTTTCCATTATTTTGCAACAAGGCATCTCTGGACTGCTCAGTTTGCTGACCATTTAAGCTATACTCATCTGAGTCGGAACAGCCTTCCATCATAGACTCAAGCCGAACAAACAAGAAAAGGTTATCAAATAGTTTATTCTCAAAATCTTCATCTTTCTTATGGAGGTCTTTGTAGCCATACCTTGCCACACAGCGGAACATGCGGAAATTCTTTGGTCCAATCCGCTTGACAAGGAATCTCTCTTCTTCAGGTACTGTATATACAGGGAGGTACTTCACACAGACAAAAACAACAACAGAATGTATGGCAGGCAGATTTGTGATGAAGTGGGAAAAGATGTGAGGGACCCCACTAGCTAGTTCAGTATACACAAGTCCAATCCCAGGGACTCTCACCAGTCCTAGACTTGGGCCAAGGCCAACAATCCATGCCATAGAAACCTTACTGTGCATCTCAAATTCATAGCGTTTCACTGTACCATAATGCCAAACGTACATGATAAGAAGAAAGGCTGCCGCAATCACAAGGGGAACCCAACCACCTTGATCAATCTTGAAGAGAACGGCTGAAAAGTAAGTGCATTCGACAGCCAGTGATAAGGCTGTGAAGACAAGGACAAGAATCCAATGGCAGCGCCACACTAGTATCATGATGAGAACCATAAGCAGAGTGGTTACCAGCATCACTATAACAACAGCTGTGCCTGATATGTAACCCCACCCCAACAGCGGGCCCCCATGGTGCAATGTATTAGAAGCAAAAATTAAAAGCAATATAAATTGAAGAAAATAAGCTAATATGCAAACCATGAAGATGAGCTTACCATAAGCATTTCCAATTTGGCTTTGGTTCTTGAATCCAGCAGTCACACAAATGCAGAGAACCATGAGGATCCAATTGAAATCTGGAACATAGATCTGGCCAAGGTAATTTTTTGATGTATGCACCACTTTGACCCTTGGAAAACAACCATGTGCATGGGCCTGCTTTATAATTGAAAAAGTTGCTGATATCGTAGCCTGACTTGCAACTACAGCAGCTGCAGTTGCAACAATAAACACAGGCCAATATATGCTCTCTACAAGAGAAAGCCGGTGTAAAGTAGCATCTGTCAGTGACCCATGTATAGCAGGAAACAAGACAACCACCTTTATTGCTTTAATGGCGTAGCTATTGTGCACCTCTTATAGTACTAACCACCAATCATGATTCAGCTCATACTCTTATCACAATATCATAGAAAGAAAAGTGTATCAAAATAGAATGGGTGCACAAAATATCTTTTCCAATCTACTAGGAAAAAAAAAAGGTGTGTTTAGATAGAATGGATTAGAGCAAACCTGGAATAGAACGATAAAATGCATCAACCACATGATCTGTGTGTTTCATAAGATAAGCAGCTTGTCCAGAGTATGCTAAAAGAAGGCAAGGAAATACAACTGCTGTAAAAGCAATCTGTATAGCTGCAACTGGAAAATGGGATAGATCTGCAAAAAGTGCCTCTGTACCTGCAACAATAATCCTAATAAATACACTGTGTTGAGACTATGAATGAAATTGTTGTGATTAATGGGGAAATTATTAAGTTTGGTAGGATTGTGTGTCATACTCCACCACACTATGTTTTAATGTATCCCCTCTAATAAATTGATGTGATTACTTGTTAAAAAAATATTATTTCTACTAGGATAGTAATTATTTGATTTATACTTATTATGGAAAAGCCTTTAATCTTCAAATTTGAATTAAACTAACAATTATACAAAGATCTTATTTTCTATTAAATCTCTATTTATAAAAAGGTATTAAGTGAATCATAAGTAATCTTGGAATAAAAAAAAAATTATAAAGATTCAAAGTTGACAAAAATTTAGAATCTATAGTATTAACTGATCAGTCAACAAATAAGGGAAGAAAAGTGGGAAAGAAATAAAAAATTTGAGTTGGTCAACCAAACTTGTGGCTGTGACCTATTGGGAACCAAAGAAAATGCAAAAGAGAAGAAACAAAGAATTTAGGTTGATTGACTGGACTTGCAGTTGCAGTTTATTGAACAATAAAGAAGTTGTGAAAAGAAAAGTTATAAAAATTTCAAAACAGTTGCAAGAGTAAAGAACAAGGTAATCTTATGAAAGTGAGAGTACTCTAGTTAAAATTATAAAGGAACAAGAATATTCTAATGAAAAAAGATAGAATGTAAATCTCTAAGTTGTAAAGAACTATTAGTTATTGTGGAAGTTTTGTTATACTTCAAGTTGAAATGACCTAGTATAAAAAGTTATTTTCATCATATCAAAGAAGAAAGAATTAGTGAATTGAATTTTCAGTAGATGATTTGAACTGAACTTACATATTCTCTCTTCCCTTATCTCTTTCTTTTCAATTATTCACATTATTTGTTTTACTATTTGTTATTGCTTATCTTGTTATTAATTTTTAAAGATGTAATTGTATCTGAGTTGAATGATCAAATTGAATAAACTTAAGAGCCACTAAAATATTATCAAAACTCAATCTTTGTTTTATAGATCTAACCTCCTAAAGTGGATTCATGACATTTTTTATATCATCATATGTCATGTTGATGGTTAAAACATTCTTAAACCCTTTATATTCAATGGTTTTAACTATAATTACCGAAGACATAAGATGACTATGTATACCTAATTTCATAACTATGGACTTTGAAAAATAATTGAGTGTGACTCCATAAAAGCTACAAAAGCAAACACTAATAAGAAAGTGAGTGAGTTCACCAAGGCCAAAAAATCCAAAACTCTCAACTCTAAAATTATTTATATGATTTACTATGGTTTAAGTGTCAATAAATATAACAAAGTATTATCATGTAAGATAGTAAAGGAAATGCAAGACAAGTTCAAAATCATTTATGAGGGCATCATGCAAGTAAATGATACAAAAATCAACTTGCTCAGGTATAAATATGAGCTGTTTAAGATGGAAAGTGACAAGATAATCTTGCAAATGTACACAAAGTTCACCAATATTATTAATTTACTTAATAACCTTAAGAAGGAGATTAAGATGAGTGATCTTGTAAAAAAGATATTAAGATCACTTCCAAAATTTTGGAACTCCACTGCAATCACAATTACTGAATCCAATGACTTAAGTATCTTAAGATTTGATGAGTTAATAGGGTTGTTACTAACTCATGAGATGACATTCACCATGAAGGTTACTAAAATGAAAAGAAAAGAGATACTTTTAGGGTTTTCTCTCTCAAAGAAAGCAACGATTATATTGAATATACTGAATAAGATGAAGAGAAACTTGTCATGTTGACCAAGAAGGTCACAAAATTTTGGAGAAAAAAAAAACAAAGTGACAAAAGAATCTTTAAGACCAATCAAGAAAATAATGAAATCTTTTGTTCTAATTGTAACAAACCTGGTCACATTACTCACAATTGTTCTACAAACAATAAGTATAAAGAGTTAATGAAGAAAGTCCTCAAAACTACTTAGGATGACCTAAGTAATTTGGAAAGTGATTTTAATGTTATTGGAGTTAATTTGACATACATGACTATATATAATAAGGTAAATTTTAACTATGGTACTTTTAATGAAAAATAATCTTTAATTAATGAATTGTATAACACTCTAAATTATATAGACAGAAAACTTAAAGACATGACTATAAAAAATAAGACTATTTCTACAATAAATATCTATATAAAGCATAAAGTTGAATCCTTAAAGAGCAATATTATTTCTCTAAAAGTTGAGAATGTTTCTAAAAAAAATGAAATTAAGTGATCATCCTTTTATAGGAACCAAAGTAGATTTTTAGACATAAATTTGATAAAAATGACTAAATTACAAAAAATAAGGCAAGGTTCATTACCAAAAGCAATAACCAAGAAGAAAACATCAATTATGATAAAACCTTCACCTTCGTTACTAAATTAAAAATTATTAGAATGTTTCTTACATTTGCATCATATAAGAATTTCAAATTATACCAAATGAATATGAAGAGTGCATCCCTTAATAGTTACATTATAAAGGAAGTTTATGTTGATTAAACTCTTAATTTTTAAAGTAAATAATTTTCATATTGTATCTACAAGTTTTCAACAGTTTTGTATAGATTAAAGTAAGTGTTAAGATCTTTCTTTGTTAACAAAAGTTATAATAAAGGTAAAGTTGAAATTACTATTTTTACAAAATTTAAAGATAACGATTTATCAATAGTACAAATTTATGTTGATAACATCTTATTTCTTGCTAATAATAAGTCATTGTATAAGAAATTTGCTAGTGATATGGAAACAAAATTTGAAATGAGTATGATGGGATAATTAGATTTCTTCCTTAAATTTCAAATCAAGTAAATAAATAATGAAATTTTCTTCAACCAACCAAAATATATAAAGGAAACACTAAAAAAATTTGGCATGAATGATTTTAAACCTTGTAACACTTCAATGACCATATCCCACAAATTTAATAATGATAACAATAAGATTGTGGAATAAAAATAATATAAAAATATGATTAGCAATCTTCTTTATTTTACTACTAGTATATTAGACTTAATGTTAGTTATTTATGTGCAAAATTTCAATCCAACTCAAAGAAGTTACACCTAATAGCCCTTAAAAAAAGAGTGCTTAAGTATGTAAGAGGAACCACAAATTTAGAACTTTATTATCTCAAGGGATTAACTTTTAACTTAGTCCTTTCCTTGGACTTAGATTTTGTAAGAGATAGAGTTAAAAGCAAGAGTACCACAAGTGGATATCAATTCCTTGGTAAAGTTTTAGTTTTATAATGTAATAAAAAGAAAAATTCAATTACTCTTTCTGCAACTAAAATATAATACATGACAATAAAAAATTAGCGTACTTAATTACTTTGTATGAAACAAACTTTAAAGAACTTTAGATTACATTACTCTCATGTACTTATTAAATGTGATTACACAAGTGCAATCAATATGATTGAGAACTTTATACACCATGCTTGATCAAATATATTAACTGGAGAATATCGAAAATCAATTAGATATTTTTTACTAAACTCTTCAATGAAAGTAGATTTGTGACTGTAATAAAGAGATTAGATATAATTGAGTTCAATTGATCTCTTGATTATGTAATTTAATATGCTATTACCTATTTTGTGACATGATTGTATGTGTTTATATGTTTGTTATTTGTGTTGTATGATGGTTTGGACATGTTATACTTGAAATGTGAAAATTAATCTTTACTTTCCAAGTGGGATCAGTCGACCGAATCGAAAGTATATGTCAATTGATGTGAGTGGTTAACTCACAACATACTTCATTTGACCTATGTTGGTTTTTAAACCACCCTTACAATTTTCCAAATTTGAAAATCCTTCTTTTTCAAAATCTACTTTCCTTTTTCAAATTCAAACTTTAGAGTCTCAAATCCCTTTAAAACTATTCTTTACAAAGATCAATCGCTCAAACTTATCATCTATGACATTAAAATCTGCATCATCTTTGAAGAAATAAAAGCCAAATATAAAGAAAACAACTTCAACCTCCACAAGGACACATAGAGCCATTGTTGTTCATCCTCCCTTTACCATGTTGTTAGCTATCTTTACTTCTAGGTAGAAAGTCACCACTAAGTATACAGTGCCACTAATGTCATCTAATTACTCATTGTCATCAATTCCTCCTTTACCTCTAGTTGTCAAAATTCGAAGGAGAGACCCTAACTAACCACTAGCCAAAAGGTTTAAGCAAGTAGTTAGAAGAAGAATGAATGAAAATCCTAAAAGTACAAAGTTGATACCATCCTCATCAGAGGCATATTCCATGTCTCCATCTCCAATACCATGACTCATATAAGAAAAGATCTATGTATCCCAGAAAATCGTTAAACTTCGATTGTATGACTAAGTTTGTATCAAATGGTTTTTTGGATGGTTTCACTTTCCAAAAGTGGATTAGATTTATCACTTTTAGAAGAGAGTTTTAATTTGAGATAATTAAGTATTTGTTTGCAAATATGGAAGTGGACAAGTGTTGTATTGCTATAACTTTGTATGAATATGAAAAAGAAGTGAAGATCACTTTTAAAGTGATTGCGAACTATTTGAATACATTGTTGGAAGCTATTTACGTTAGTTGGCATGATTCATGAAGTGTATTCAGATTTAGTGTTCATTAGTAAATGAAAATAATATTTGAAGGTTAAACTGAGCTTTATGTGTAAAGTGATAATATCAATAAGTCCTTCAAAGCATCTATCTTGCCACTCAAGCTAAAGATTATTTAGAAGATTGTGATTTGCAACATCAATCATAAACACAGTCATAATGACTACTTGACTTTTTCTAATATGTACATTTTGATTTATTTGTTGAAGAAATAAGAAATTTAATTTGCTGAAATTCATGATGCAAGTGATTAAGAAAGCTTAAAAGGAGATAGTTCAAAAGTTTTTGATGATGCTAAAAGGAGAGAGAGATGAATGATTGATGAGACTTTGATCCATAACTCGCCTTTTCCTTGTTTAAATTGAACCTTTGAATATATTTGTTTAAACCCATTCACCCCCCTCAAACCTTTGAATATCTTTTTATTTTTTGAATAACTATTCCTTAATTTTTCACTTGGATACCTATGCTTAATATTTATTTTGATATCTATGATTCCTTAATGTTTGCTCTTATATTGTGTTTTGCTTTTACTTGATTGATCATTAATACTTAATCTTGTTTTCTCTATTACTTTTTTGTTCAACAATCGATATGTTAATTCTTTAATTACATTAGCAAGGGAAAAAAAATATACATTTAGGGGAGTTATTGCTTTTTTATTTATCTTTTTATTCATCAGTTAAATATAGTTGCCATTATCCAAAAAGAAAAATTTTTGATACTTAAGAGTAAGATTATTGTAATTAATGAAGATATTATTAAATTTAATTAGATCATGTGTCATACTTCTTCGCACTTTATTTTGATGTGTCTTTATGCTTAATTGATGTAATTACTTACAAGTATTATCTGTATTTGAATAGTTATTATTTAATTTATACTTATTATAGAAGATCTTTAAATTTCAAATTTGAATTGAACTAATAATCATACAAAGATCTTATTTTCTATCAAATTTCAAGTAAGATTGTTAGTGATTTCAAAGAAAAATAGAAAGAATCATGAATATTTAAACTTAGCAAAAATTTGGGATTGGTCGACCTATAGTATTAAATGTTCCGTTAGTAAACAAGAGAAAAAGATAAAAAAGAAATAAAAAATTTAGATTGGTTGACCTAACTTATTGCTACAGTTGATGAACACCAAAGAAATTACAAAAAGAAAAGCAACAGAGAACTTGGGTTAGTCAATTAGACCTATGGCTACAATCAACTAGACACCAAAGAAGTTACAAGGAGGAAAATTATAAAAATTTAAGACTAGTCAACTTGACTAGTGAATATAATTGACTATAGGTAGTAAAAGAGTTTAAAGTTTCAATGTTTTAAAAATTACAAATAATTCATGTTGATTAACCTAATTAGTAGTTGCAGTCAATTGATAAAATTGAAGAAGTTAACAGCATAAAAGGAAAAAATTATAAAAATTTTGAACTAGTCAATCGGTCCAAGTATTGCAGTCAACAAATGCTTAAAAAATAAATTTTTTTATTTTAAAAATTGATTTTGTTATGAAAAGAAACTAATCTCAAACAAATAGTTTATTGTATTAACTATAAAAAAAATTTAAAAATCTTTTATAGAGTGTGAAAAAAAGAACACAAAAAACGTGAAAAAAAAAAACAGAGGCTTTGTATTTAATTGAGTGATAAACAAAAGAGAAAAAACAAGAGAGAAAAATCAAAAGTAAGAGCTTGAAAGTGAAAAGTTGAGATTATGAAAGAGCAATAGTTCTTTAGTTGAATTTGTAAATAAATAAAAGTGCTCTAATGAAAAACAACAGTGTGTGAGTATCTAAGTTGTGAAGAATAATTAATTTTTGTAAAAACTTTGTTGTGGTTTAGGTTAAAGTGATTTAGTGTAAAAGGTTGTTTTTACCTTGTAAAATGATAATAAAAGAAAGTCAATAAAGTTAAACTCTCAATGAATAAATCTTAAGGAGTAAAGGTAAACTCCCTTGAACAATTGTAAATTGTTGTGCACACCATCTTTTCTCTCGTCTCTTTACTTATAGTTATTTACATTACTTTTTTGCTATTTGTTAATGATTATTTTGTTATTAATGTTTGGAATTATGATTAAATGTAAGTTAAAGGATTAAATAAAATAAATTTAATTTAACCCTCCTTTTAAATTTCCCTAGGACCAACACATTGCTATAAGAATATAATATTTTTTTGCACCCTTGTGAAACTAGTAATAAAATATTATAAAACAGTATTAATTTAAAATCAGAAAAGAGAAAAAAATGGCTACCAAAAATTCAGTATAAAATAGAGATATGAAAATAATTACCTGTTATGCTAAGAAGAACACCTCCCAGGGAGGTCCAGCCAATTTTACCTCCGCTTTTCAAATATCTATACATATATAAGGGTGAAAAAGCTTTCAGAACATTCCTATCATACTTCCAGATGTTGAACATGCCAATGCCTCCAATGAAAAGAAACCAAAGCAGCACAATTGGAGCAAACAAGCAGCTGACCCTATCTGTCCCATAATGTTGCATGCTAAACAACCCGACTAGTATTACAACAGCAACAACTATGACTACATCTGCATTCAAAGGAAAAATCATTAACATTAATTACTTAGAATACGTATTATACTGAGGTGAAGAATGAATTGTTGAACTGCTTGGAGAAGAACAGAAAATAATCATTTACTTCCAGAAATAGAAAGATACCATTACTAATGTGTGGGTTGTCTAACTTGATTCCGCCAGCAGCTGAAAGAACTGGCAGAGATAGTATGGTTAAGCATTTCCAAAGGAATCAAAAGAAAGGGCAGAACATCATTTAACACTACTGAAGATATTGGAAACTCTGTACTTGCAAAAATTTTCCCATAAATGACCTCAAATATACATTGATGAATTCATGCCATATGCTAATTTATACTCGACACAGACAATTTAAATCTCATGATCCTTGCATGTTTTAGGCACAATAATTTTGCAATTTTATCCCCCCCAAGATACACTCTTGTGCATATGCATTTTGAGACGGAGAAGACCAATGTACCAGATATAGCTGGAGTGAGAATCCCATCACCAATCACCATGCAGGTGCCGACAAGAACAAGGATAAGAAGCGCATTCCTCCTTGATGCATGTCTTTCCAACCATCGTTTAGTTTTGGCAGCAAATGATTGTTCATGGAAAGTAGCACGGTTATATGTAGTCAACTCCTCATCTGTTCGGTGCTGATTTGGAATAGTTTTTACTTTTGCATGCCGACAAAGTAGTGAGTAAAGAGCAAATGTTCCGCCTGCGCCATCAAGAGAGTATGCAAATTGAGGTCATCATTAACATTTAGAGAGTGAAACAGATTTGTATATTAAAATGCTTAAAATATACAAATCATAAGCAACACAGAGATGAAAGAAAATGAAGAAAACCCATAATTTCCATTCATTCATTGTCATCAATCATACAACATATAGGAGAATAAAATATATTGTCAACATTTTTTAGGAAATTATTGTTTTTATGGTTATGGAAGGAAAAATACAAGGGGTTACCCCAGTATGTGGTTTAAAAGTAGTACAGTAAGATCTGTGTACCTTGTCCGTTGTCATTTGCTCTACACACAATGAAGACATACTTCAGAAGAGGGACAAGAGTAAGAGAATATATAATGAGTGAAAGAGCTCCAATTACATCCTCGGGATCACCAATTCCACCAGGAAATGTATTGTAAAACACATACAAGGGAGAAGTGCCTAGGTCCCCATAAACCACTCCAAGGCTCTGGAATGCCAGCCGCAAAAGCAAAAGTGCCGAGAATTTCTGAAGGAATCAGCATTGTATTCACAGGAAAAATATAATTAGAATAACTATGACCTCAATATTCTTAAAAAATAAAAAAATCCAATTATTTTGAATTCACCTTGCAATCTCACATGTACATTACTTCAACTTATAATAATCAGCGATGCAATCACAAACTTAACCATCAAGCTTTAGCTTGATTGCCACCTCAAGCCCTTCAAGGTGCTTAGAGGGGAGAGGCTGGAGTTCAAATATTCATCTTTGCTTTTCCAAAAAGAAAAATCACTAATGAAAGAGAGAAAACGACGACAATGCAATCACAAACTTAGTATAGTTTATATATTAAATTGACACATGTTTAAAAATTTTAAAGCCTTTGCAATCTGCAATTCAAAACGGAATGCGAAACTTTATCATGTCAGTCAGCCTAGAAATGGAAGACAATTAAGATTAGTCAATGGCCTGCAACCATTTCATCCCATGGAGTAAATATATCACTGGCAAAATTTAGTGAAAGCCGAGACATTCTGGCTATTAATTGAAAAGGGAGATTTAATTGATGGTAGCTACCTTTTCTCTGTACATATTTCTAAGCCTTCCAGCTTCCTCATCCATGGACTGGTCAAGCTTCTGATCCAAATCCCACATACTGCCTTTGTTGTTGTCACTTTCTTCATCAGTCCCTGCTCTCGAGGCCATTTCCATTATTCAACTCCAGATCACACCTAGCTGCTACCAAACAGTGCTCCCTCCCAAAGTTAAAGACCAGAGAATTCAAACCAAATTTCCAATAAAAATCCAACCTGGGAAGCAAAACCAATTAGCAACCTAATCTTCACTGGAAATCCACCATTTCCCAATCCAACAAAGAACTACAACCCACCACGAAAATCAAGAGAATAAGCAAAAAGGTAAAAAAAGGGCGAACAGAGATCAAGATATTCCACCGATTGCTTTTCTTGGAAGGCCCAAAAGATCAAAGGTGAAAGCTTATGGCTTCACTCAAATACTGAGCCGAAAAACGAGTCAAAACTGAAGCTCCGAGGTACTTCAATTCCTTGCAACGAAGCTGACATGCACAATAAAGAAAGATTAACCAACATACCGCAGACAGTCAATTAAGGAAAGGCCAGCTCTAAAAGCCCCCCCCCCCTTATATGCTGGAAGAAAAAGAAAGGCCATGTGTTTTCCTTGTAGCATTAACTCCTTTCCCTTGAGACCTAAATTCTTCGGTGGGGTCCCCTCAATTCAATCTCAGCCTCAGGAGCAGAAACCAGTAAAAGAAATCTCCATCACCCATTAAGCAAAACAAATAAATGAGCTAAACCCAAGTCGGTTCTTCAAGTAGTAGGAAGCTGCCAGAGCAGGGGAGACAGGAGAGAGATGACATGCAGGTGAGGCTTGTCAAGGCAACTGCCGTTGGTTAATTCCTTACTAAACAGAGAGTGAGAGAGAGGCCTTCTTAGCTTTCACTTTGAAAGAAATACAGGCAATACTGTCTTTGCCCATTTTCAAGAGCCAAGACTGGAGAAGTGTCACTAATTTTATTTAGTTTTTTGTACTTGGTAAAAGACAAAAATTTACTTTGTACTTTTGCTCTAATTGAAAGCAAACGTTTTCCATCACCCAACGTGATTGTTTGTTTGACAATAGTTCGACGGATTTTATACATTGAATTTAAATTTAAAAATTTTTACTATATTTTTTATAAAAAAATAAAGTGTGAGTTGAAATATATTATTAAATTTTAAATTTAATATTATTATAACTGCACGGTGAACCCTACAGATGATCCAAGAGCCGCAGGCAGCAGAGACGATGCCCTCCAATATATATATATATATATATATATATATATAATGGTCAACCGCGTCCGCTTTTGTCTGTTAGGTCAGGGCACCAGCTGACATAGATTCCAACACAAAGACAAGACAGAGGGAGAGAGACGTGAGCAACTTGGAGAGAGAGAGGATGTAACAGTGTGGGATCTAGGCGAGTAATAATTTATTTATTTTTTTATATTGAATGATTTTGTTGAAGAAAAAGGGGCAAAAAAAGGTGAGTATGTATCTAGAAGGTCCTTTTAAATTGTTTCCTTCTTGTGATAGTGTTAAAGAGTTGTTTATTAACATGATTATATGCTAATTTATTGTAGTGGTTCATGGTGCTGATAAGTTCCTAAATTAAGAGACCGTTGATGCATCTAGGCAGAAATTTGTGATGTAATGTCATTTCCATTTACTAATACAGTTCAGAAACGTATTCAATTTATATATATATATATTTTTTTAAAAAAATATATGTGTGTGTATAAATAAGAATATTAGTAAAAAAATGAGCTTTTAATTATCTCCCTACATGACTGCGATGTACAAATGTTTAATGCAACAATGAAAGGTGGTGAAATTCTTTACACATTATCAATTTGTTTTATAATTTCTCAGTGAAGCTTTTTTTTTTAAACATAAATACAGTAAATTCAATGTGTATCTGTACAAATATGTATTGTATAATTATAACTGTAATGCATTTATAATCTTTATTATTAATTATAAATATAAATTAAAAAGCCTAAATATCTATAATTGAAGATTATTATAGTTTTTTTTTAAATGACAAGAGAATTAAGAAAAAATAAAATAGGTCAAACACAAAGATAAGATTTAGTCCCTTTTAGGGAAAACCACTCCAAATATGACTGCCTAATAAAGGCTCGTCACAAATCTGAAAATCAATAGGGCTTTGCACTCCCAAATTAGCCATAAAATCTGCACAGTTGCACCCTTCCCTCGATGTAAACCGCAGTCGAACATCTCGAGGCTAGCTTAATATGTCAGAGTCCACGTTATATATGTCTCCGATTCTTTTTAATGTAACTTTTTTTTATTGAATTGTTTATTAATATAAATTAAATAAAAATATTTAAAAAATAATATATATATATATATATATATATTCTAATTAGATGTTTTATTTGGTTAATTAAGAATTTCTTTTTAACAAACATAGAAATTTAGATGACTTAAATCATAAGTCTTATATATAAAATTAGTTACATTTGTCAATTTATTAAGAGTGTATTAACATTTTAGAGCCTACATTTTTTAAACAAAAAAAAAATACTATGACTATTTAATTTTAGTTAACATAAATAAATAATGTAAAAAAATGTGTTTGCCCTTATATGTATATTTAACATTAAGGAGAGACACCCTAGTCTCATTATGCCCCCGGACATCTAAAAACCTTTTTTCTAGTTTCCTTAGATCTCAAAACCTTTTTATTTCACTTAAATCATTATAATCTATTATTTTTCAACAATTTTGATAAATTTTTTTCTATAAAGGTTCTTTACTTAAAATATTAAGGTTATTGATGCTTTATAACTCTTTTCTCTCATTTCTTCAACCCAAAACCCTTGTTCTTTTACTTAAATTGATATAATTTGTTCTATTTCAACAAAGTTAATTGAGTATTTTCTTTTTCTAAAATTTTTTCTCTCACACTATTAGAATTGTTGATGTTTAGGGACCATCACATGATATTGAAGTTTAATTTATTCGTAATTCTGTTTTTAATATTCTAATATAACTTGCTTGTCAATTGTGATGAATTTTTTTAGGGTTTATTTAACTAAATTAATATAATATTGATTATTTTTATATGTTTTATAATATCATTTAGGGTTTTCAAAAGATTCACTAAAGTTTCTTAAATTAAAAAATGTAAACTTTGAAAATCAGGGTGTTTAGTTAAGGTTTGTTAATTAATTAATCAATTTTATCTTATATTAGATGGTTTTGTTTAATTTTTTCATCAATTTAAAATGATGAGTTTGAATATTTTAGTATATAGGTTTATTCATTATTTAATCAGTTGGTGATTTTGTATTATTATTGTGTGCTTAAGTAGGAGTTCATGTTAACATTTATTGTGTATTATGAGAGTGAGAGAGAGAGAGAGAGAGAGAGAGAGAGAAAGAGAGAGAAAGAGAGAGAGAGACAGAGAGAGAGAAGATTATGGATAAAGCTACGCAAAATTCATTGATCTTCTAAAGATATGCAAGGCTATTTTTAACTTGGAAAAGCATAACTTTGTATTAATGACATATGCTGCTAACTTATATATCCAAAATGACGGAGATTTACAAAGGGCACTTAATGAAAAATGAGACCTATATTCCATTTTTTACCTTAGAGCAAATAAAAAGCCAAAATCTTTGTTGTTCAAGGTGTTATACCTGTATCCAAAACTAAAGAACTGTTGTGATGATAATGCCTAATAAGGTGATAAAGTTAATCTTTCATGTTTTTTAAATGATGTATGTGCTTTTATAAACAATGTATTGTTGGATGTGCATACTTGTGTTGGTATTACAATTATGACAATTGGTGTGACTAGTGATAATGTTCTTTTTTGTGTTAGTGTTCCTATAAATAGCCTTAGGTTAAAAATACATATGGGAAAAAGTTCTATAATCACTTAAGTTCAAAAAAAAAGTTGATAGGTCTAAAAAGAATAAAATATGAGGAGAAGCCATAATGAAAATGATTTACCACAATTATATGTGTTAATTGTTATCATTTTAACCATAACTCAAAAACTTGCAAAAAGGTAATATCATTAGTTAAGTTATTCATTCTTTGTAGTTTTGTTTTTCTATTGCATTTATTATTAATTTTATTTTGCATTGACGAAGGGTAACAAGAAAACAAACTTAAAAGCTATCTAAGGGAACACTTTAGCTATAACCTTAACTTAAATGAAAAAAGTATTTACTTATCCATACTTTATTTACCAAATTTTTGTATGTTTTATAGTTTTTTTTTCACTTGAGTTTAACACTAAAATTATCTTACATTGATGTAGAATTTTAAAAAAAGAATAATGGAAACAAAAAAATACCAATTATAGCCTTAACTTAAACAAAAAGGTATTTACATAATTTAAAAAAATGTTATTAATGCTTGTAATGACTGTGTTTGAATTCATACAAAAAAAAATGTTTATTGCATTAACGTTGATTAAAAAAAAGCAACTTATAAACCATTATAGGAAATTGTTGTTATTTCCTTTTATGAATGTTGTATATTGAAATTTAGTAGCTATGAAATGCTTTTTTATTTGATTGTTCACTGGTAGACACCATCTTAGAAAAATTTCACTGTAGTTGTTTTCCTCTAAATAGTAGTAAAGCTTATTCTTGTTCCTTTATGATTATGACACATTAATTGATACTCTTCGATGACATGATTTATATTGAATGTTCCAAATTTCAACCTTTTAAAGTTCATGGAATTCCCACTTAATTGGGACATGCTTTTAAATTAAGAAAGATAATAGAAGGACATAAAACTAATTGTAAAGGGAATGACTAAAAAGCAATGATTTTAGTAATTAGATATTAAGACTTTTGTTGATTTCATAGGCTAAATATCATATTATAACTATTAGGAATTGTTTCGGCATGTTTTTACCCAAGATGTGTTTAATTTAACTATACAACGATTATTATTATTATTTTTTTTTACCAACAATATGAAAGGATACTTCAATTTCTTTAAACCAAATATAATGACATTATTATAATAAAATATAATTTTCTCTAATAGCTTTTTAATGCAAAGTGTGTAAAATTTAGTATGTTTTTTGCTAGTTTTAAAAATACACTATACAAAATATAAATACACCATAAACATAGGGAGCCAAATGTAATTATATATTTCATTGTGATTACATCATATTAATAAAAAAGTCCACAAAAAAATTTTAAACATTTATTGAATTATGAATTATGCAATGCAAAATATGATTCATCTTTTTTATTCAAGTAAACCAGTAGTGGCAAAAACATGATTAAATATAGCAAATGAAATAATTGTGAGTGAGATAATGGTGACTTCACCTAAGTTTATGACACTTATGAGTTATAGCACTTATAAAAGGAGCTAATGATAAACTAGTAGTAATAGTAGTAATACAATGTCAAAATTGCATTTTTTTTCTTGAAAAATATCTAAGAAATATTTTTTTTAATGAAAAAAGAATAAAGATTCTCATTGTCATAAAAAATTTATATATAATGTTCTTTATTTTGTGTATTAAGATGATTCATACTTTGTATTTTTATATATAACAAAAAATATATTCACATTTAAGTTTGATAATAATTAGCATACTCTATTAGGTATATATTAAAAAGGTTTAAATAATTATAATAATAGTATTATAAATATCCTAAAGACACTAAATTAGTTTTAATTTATTAAGAGGAAAGTGAGAACTATATTTTAGAACATTATAAACTTTTCAAATGAAAAGAAAAATGTATTTTTTTATCATTTTCCTTTTTTGACTAACAATTATTGGTAATAATATATCTTTTATTATATTTTAAAAAGACTTAGGCCCAATTTTTTCCAATATAATGAGCGTTTAAAGCCATCTAAAATGTGTGCAAAGCCAATGACATTTTTCTTTCTTCATTTGGTGACATCTTTTAGCCAAATGAAGGATATATATATATATATATATATATATAGCATTGTTGCAATTTCAAAGACAAGGTCAACACTGAAAAAATTAATTCAATCTAGCCTTTTACTATTCCTAGGTAAAATTGATTGTCAAACTTTATCGATCACTTACAAGAATTGATTGATTAAATGATATCCCATAACTATAAATATATTTTTGTTTATAAAATAAAAAAAATTCTCTTTATATTAGTTGGACTTAGCTTAAGGATTAAACCACAATTTTTTCAAGAGATAAGCCATTAGTTCATAAATTTGTGCGAGCTTTAATATTGCAACTATTTATCCTTTCTTATTACATTTGTCAAATTTAAAAAGCTTAGCTTGAAAAGTTAATTAAGCTATTAATATATAAAGAGCTAACGTTTGTATTTTTATGTTATTGTTTTAATTGTTTTTTTATTGTTTTGCTTTTGCTTTTGTTATTGATACTATCACACGATACCTAAATTTTTTCTATTATTTTTTAAGAATATTTCAAAAAATTTAAAATAACAAGAACTTCAATTCATGTTTGTGACAATAATAATGACATAAGATATGTTATGAAAACTATTTTTTATTGTCTTACAAATAATATTGTAATTATTATATTGTAATTTATTTACTATTTTTAATTATTTTAATATAATTAAAATTTTAGTTAAACTATTTAAGAAGTATGTGAATTATTCAAGATTTTTTTGTCTTCATTTAGTTAGCAAATATTTTTTTAGTTAATATTAACTATTTTCCCATTTAAATTAGAATGTTTTCCAATTAGTTATATGATTTTAATTATAAATATGTGTAAATATAAAAGCTAAATTATCCTAATGAATAAATACTTTCAGTAAAAATATGAACTTTATCACTATTTTTCTTAGACTAAATCTAATGTTAGTTTTATTTTTGTTAAATGTTATGTAAAGTGATAATAAAATAAGTTTAACCTGTATTGATATTGTGTAAGTTTATCGATGGTAATTTTATAAGACTATGAATACTTAATATGTTCTTCATAGTCAATTTATTCATATATATGTTCCTGATTTTAAAGATATCTATTTTTTTATAATAATTTTTTATTAAAAATTATATGAAAAATAAAATAAAAATAAAAAAATTAATTGCATTGCAAGACTTGCAAAGTAATTTGTTTAATAATGTTTTCTGTCACCTTCCTAACGCTGTTGAAATTACAGTACATATATCTTCTATTTGTGTGGCTCAACTTAGAATTCTTGGATTCTAGGTTATTCTTCTATAATTCTGATGTACGGTCTAGTTCATCCGCAATCTCATCTATCAAAACAATGATGTTGATTACAATTACCAAATTTTAAAGACTTAGGCCTACACAAAATTTTCTTATTGTATATGCTTTAATTTTTGCACAAGTTCTAATTACTTAGTAGAGTATTTGGTGTTGTTTGGAAATGGAAGTTTGCGAAATAAAAAAGAGGAACTACCGTTTTATCTCCGAGTGCCATCCGACGGACCCAAAAAGTAGGTTCTGTACGCGGCGCCAGCTGTTTGCGGGACATTGAAACGCAGAGAAGGCCTGATGAATGATAATGGCATTATCAGGTGCGGGGCCGCCTGGATTTTGCCGGGGTGGCGGCACAACGTGGTGCCTGAGGCCCCAGCGTTCGATCATGCAAAGCAATCATTGAGGTCTAAGCTGTCTGTGACGCCTGCCCAATTATTCCGAACATTTGAGACCCCAGATGAGATGACGACAGAAATAATCTATATCGTCCTCCAATTGGCAAATAACACGGGATTGCTTTCCCATTTTGAGATATCCATTACGAGTGAGTTATGTTCATTTGTCTATTTATGTTTACGATTATATAGATATATATATATATATATATATATATATATATAACTCGTCTGCTCAGGATGTCTTTACATACCTTTTCTTTTTAGTTTCCTCTCCTTTTCCATATAAAGAAAAGGCAGTGTACTAATTCGTTTTAAAATAAAAAGCTAGTTAGTTAGTTCATTACTTGCCATATAAACTGATTGTATTCCAACTACCGCACCCATTGATATTGTTGATGAATTATTCATGCACTATAGTTATTTGTGTGCAAATTGAGATTCTTTGTTTTCATTTCCACCTACCAGTGTAGGCAGATAATAGTTCCCATAGGAATCCAGAAATCAAACGAGGAGGTAGTCAATCCCCTGGCTAATCAAACGAAAGCGTGAATAACCAAAAGAGTTGGGTCATTCCTGTGCTAAACAACAGTTAATTTTTCTATTTTACGAATTTTATTTGTTCTGTTATAGATGTACATTTGGTACGAAGACATTAATGGAAGAAAAAAAAAAACTCATAAATTTCTCGGAATTGAAATTTTCTCGTATTTGGTTTGTCTAGCCCCCCCAAAAAGGAGGATATTTGATTATTGTTGAGGCAATTGAATTTCCTTATTTTGGTGAGATTGAAAACTGGCTAAGAAATCAATTTTCACAATTTATCTGTCAAGAGATTCTAACTAATTTGATTACTCTTGTCACATTATTTTGTTCAATCTTATTTATTATATTTTAAAAGCTAATTTATCTTAAAGATTTAGATTATTTTGACTAACCAATGTAATATTTTAATTCTCAGAAAATGATATTTTTATTTAAATTCTACAAATATAATAAGATTCATAAATTTTTACAGATTCATAGAATTTGCAAAATAGGATATTTTCATTTCCTTCTTTTGGTAAAAATTCAAGAATATTTTATTTTTCTTTTTTTTAATGAGAACATTAAAATTCATGAATTTTTTCAAAAGAATATTGCAATAGTTAAGAGTTTAGCTTTTAATTTTTAAAATCTTGAATTCTAAGTTTAAATAATAATAATAATAATAAGCTTTAAAAAATTAATATAATTATATAATTTTATATTTCAACATCAAATTTTTTTATTTTTTTTGTAAAAAAAAAGTCACTGGATTGCGAGACAACATCGAATTTCTTTATTAGCAGTTGAAGTCAATCAGTAATGGCCGATGTCAGGCCATACCAAATGTTTGGAGGGCCCACTGAGTTTAAATCCCTTCAAGATGATGTACTTATCGTCGCACACATGGCCTCTCTGTTTTGAACATTACACGTAGCACTAGCGGCCAATATATTGTCCTATGTGCGATTATTTCTTGTCCATTCTCCGTAAGTCTCCGGTCCTTGTCCCCAAAGACAATCATTGCAATTAAATTATTAGAAACCTTTGTTTTTTAGCGGTATTTTGCCTCTACAAAGCCGAAAAAACACACCCGTTAAAAAATCAGACCCGTTAGCAGGACGGCATTCCAGAGTGCAGCTCAGCTCTTATTTCTTTGTATCTCGTACACGTATAAGCAAAAATATTCATGGTTTGGTCTACCAAATCTCAAAGTGCAATTAGATCAGCATTAAACAGGATTAGCGAAAAGTGATCTCTTTTCTGCCCACGAGCTATCTTCTTAATTAAGTATATTTAGATCGCAAGTGCCTGGTGGGGCATTTCAATTCCTTTTAGAAAATAAGTTTTGTTTCTTTTTTAATGTAGCAAAAAATGTTTGAGGAATTGGTCCATAGCCAATCAATAATTTTATTTCCAAACTATAGTTGGACCAACTTGAATTAACAACTCTGTGGGTCCATCCGTGGCCCTTGATTCTTGTGGGACGAGTTGTCTTGATTACAAGTTAACACTACGTACATATAGTTAATTTAATTATGATAAATCAAAATTATTCACAATTCTAACAAAATTTTATTTGGTGTCCGCGCCACAGGCTGTGTTAGTGTGTAAAATATTTTCTTCTGTCGAGTAACTTAAGAACAAGTCAACAGATAAATCAAATTGTACCTGTGCGAATATGCCGGCAGCACATCCCATGTACGGTCGAAGTTTCCGACTTGCAGGTGGATGTGTAAAATCAGTCATACTGTGCCTGATACGGTTTATTCTTTTGATGCTCAATTATTTCCCATTGCGTCAAAATACGATTGATTTGTCCAATGCACCATGGCCGTGTTGTACTTAAAAATTTGGATAATGAACTTCACAAAGTTCGTAGGCTAAAGCATTACGGGTCTGTGCCATGCCGTGCTTTGACCATTATTAGTACCTGAATTAGCTTTTGTACTTAATTCATTTAGTGTTGGATTGGATTTTCCAAAAGAAATAAAGATTATTTTTAAATTTTTGTAAAATAAAAAGTAAGTTTATAAATAAATATATATATATATATATATATATATATAATATTTAAGTGAAAAACAAAAAAATATCATATTTTTTTATTAAATATTTATAATTGAGATCTAAAATAATAAATTACAAAAATGAAATATTTTATATAAAATCTAATTAATAAAATTTAAAATTTAATTAAAATCACTTGAATTAGTTATTTTTTTTATTTTTAATTAATAATGATGTATTGTATTTTTTTAATAATCAAATTATCTTTAAATTATACAAATTAACACGTGAAATTTCACGAGTATAATCTTTTAATTTAATCATATAAAAAAATGAAAAAAAATAAATGTAATATTAATATTTTATAATATAATAAAAAATTGAAACAGCTCGTCTGAGATTCTCGGCCTAGTCCCAGTCTTGCTTGATGGCAAGTTACGGCTAATACGGTCTGGAGTCGTTTATTTGCGAGTCGTGCCTTACTCGATCCACGGGCCACCCGGTTCGTTTCGCATGCCTACTTGCATGTTGTGCGAAGTACTTAGAAAGCAAATTGCAGAAAAAGATCAATATTTGCATATAATTACTGCAGCGTGTTGTCAACTCTCACTTGTTTTTGGTCGCCGAGTTTCCTTACATATGCGTGATTCAAATGAAACAAATGAGGGAAGAGTTTTTACATCTCCAAATCAAAATTAGGTGACCATTGAGATGACTAATTCAAGATATCAAAACTAAGCTCGTAATCTTTTGCTACTTGGAAAGGCCAACACTATTGGGGTGGACTTTTTTTTTTTTTTTTTTTTTTTTTTTTTTTTTTTTTTTTTTTTTTTATTTTTTTTTTTTTGAAAAAGCAACTTTTTTTGGGGGGGTTTTTTTTTTTTTTTTTTTTTTTTTTTTTTTTTTTTTTTTTGGGTCAAAAAGGGAAAAATGTCGCCCCACTAATGTAAGACATGAACAAGTCAAAGGATACAACAAAAGAATTACATGGAAATTTACTCACTCAAAAGTACAAACTAATTCAAGAATTTATCTAAAACTAAGTTCAATATTTAAGATTGATTTCGATATTCATTTATAATAAATCTTTGGTCATGAAATAATTCTAAATTATCTTTATATAGAAAACACTTAAAAAATAAGATAATATTTATACTAAATAATATAATATTTTTATAAAGTAAATTTTTAAAGAGTAAAATAACTAGTCTAATAAAATTTAAAATATAAGATAATGATAAATTTTTAAATAATAAAAATATTTCTTTATTATTTTTCATCTTTTTTTTTTTTAGTTTGAAAAAAAAATTACCTCAAATTTTGAAGTGTTAAAAAATTTTTAAAAAAACATTGTGCTGAAAAAGAAATTTATCTTAAATGATCAACTTCAGTGGGAATCAACAAACACCAAGAGTTCAAATGGGAAAGGTGAAAACTGAAATTATAGAGAAATAACAAAATTAATAGTTTCAGTGACTTTTTGCCATTAGATAATAGATAATTTAGGTTAATAAAATTTAAAATATTATCATAAATATAATATAATAATAAATTTTTAAATGATAGAATATATTCTTTCTGAAAAAATAAATAAATTAATATATATGTGTATATATATATATATATATTCTTAAAACTGTATTTTTAAATATTTTGGATTCAACTAATAAGTAATACAATAAAATTTGAATTGAATGACTTAAATATTGAGACCAAATTACAAAAAGATGAATGAGAATAATTTAATTTTTTTTTACATTAATGAAAAAAATTTAAACTTATTTATAAAAAATTTATAAATAATATAAATTATTTCAAGTATTTTTATTTTAACAATAAATTTTTTTATTTATTTTATTGGTGCTTATTAATTTTACTATGAAGACAAAAATTTATAATTTTTAATACATTATTTTCTTTTCCTTGCTTTGAACTCCTTTTAAAATAAAAAGTTTTAAATTTTATTTTCTCACGTTATCATTTCAAAAATATAGGAAAATAATTTTTTTCTCTCCTTGACTTTTCATTCCTTCAACTCTCTTTCTATCCATTTTATCCAAACATAAATTCTCGCTCGTCCCTCTGGTGACTATTAGCTACCCCTTAAAAAAGGGTATATAATGTTGAATAGTCCCATTTTTAATGGTGAATATTCACTGCGGCCAAAATTATTACTCGCTTCCATTGTTGCAACTGTTGCTTTCGTTGCAGAAAACAAATCAAAACTCATAAATCAAAAGAAACAAACGTGAGCTTCACGGATAGTGCAAATTGCTTCCCGACTCCTTCCGGTTAAATCTGCTGACCTCGTGATCCATGATGCATAATCATGAAGTGACATGTGTCAATTGCCACTATATGTGTAACTTTCACATTAATCCATTGAATGTGTTGTCATTAATAAGAAGTAGAAAAGATCAATGAACACGCCAATATCCAAAGGAAGGAGGGAAAAGATGATGACTCGATGCTGGGTTGGAAAAATTGATTTCGTGGACATGTCTATCTCCCGTGTAATTTGGAGCGACGTGTTGTCCCAACGTCAAACAGTATTTTTTTTTTTTTTGTCATGGACAGTATAAATTAATTTTGAGAAGAATAAGTTTATCATTTTTTTTTTAGTATACAGCTTAAGATTATCATTGACCAAAGTAAGAGAGTTGGTTTAGTTAAAAGCAGCATGCAGTTGACCAAGCAGGTCACCTTTTTCTACTTTGAGTGGCACACACGTGATGTATATCTTGTTAAATGGTACTAATAAACGAAATTTATCGTGTGATGTAATTTTAAATTTAGTAATGTTGAAATAATAATAAGTAAGTGATGAGTCTCTTTTCTTACAAAATAAAATAAAAAAAATACTAATAAATAATTTTAATTTTAATTCATAGTTATAATAATTAATATATTTATAAAGTAACTTTTTTTAGCTTAATATGATTTTTGTTTTCTACTAAAAACATTTTGGAGTCAGTTTGCATTTGAAGTAAAGCTCAATTTCTCTTCCCCAGGATCTCAATCCTATCATATGCATTCAACAGTTTTAGCTTTTAAGTTCTTTAGTTTTTTAGGGGCTGACCCGAAGTTATTTGAGCATTACCAACTAATAATCCGGACTAAAGCCCAACATGAATAATATAATTCTCACTTAAATTGCTGGTTTTGGTCGAAACGCCTCGATTAAATACTGCAACAAACACTACTACCACAAAATTTAGGTACACTCTGTAGTTATTTTCAGGTATCCAACGCATTAGGCGTAATTTCATGGATACTGAAGTTATAATTTGGGGAAACGGAAAAAACTTTAAATTCTTCACTTAAATATTATAGTTCTCATTATTTGTTTTTTCTTTTGAAAAAAGTATAATGTTGCAATATAACGAAATAGATGTTATAATATGGAAAAAGAATATAATAATTTATCCAAGATATATAACCAAATATCTTGACTTGAAGTCACCGTAAATCATCCGATGCAACACAATTACACAACACTTATTCTGGTCTAGCCATCTTTTGAAGTTTTTATCGACCGCACGGATTGGGCCCAGTCTCGAGCTTGGGCCAACCGTAGTGGGTTAACCAAATGCCAAGACGGCCTTACAAATGGGGAAGTTGACCAACCATAATTATATAACCTTGTTTAGTTTTAAATGTTGCCAAAACATACTAAAGTTGCCAAAAGGGCGTGACAGCTGGATGGGCGGTGACTTCGAGGATGCGTGCAGGGTTTACCCGATGGTTCCCTAATTTCTTTGAATCGCCCACTTTTTTGTCTCTAAGTTAAGGAAACCCAAAGTTACAGAGAGCAGGAACACCACGAAGCAGAGCGAGCCAGACGGTCTCGATCTTTTTAAACCTTTTAGTTCAATACAGAAGTTTTGAAGATTAAAAAAAAAAAAAAAAGGTTGATATATGCAATGGGTGATTCACCATTTAAGCCAGACGTAATGAGAGAGAAGGTGGTCTTGTTGACTGGAGGAGGTTCAGGAATCGGGTATGAGATATCACTTCAATTGGGATTACATGGTGCCTCCATCGCTATCATGGGTCGACGCAAGCACGTGCTTGACTCTGCTGTTGCCTCCCTCCACTCCCTTGGCTTCCATGTATGTTATAAGCTTCCTTTTCTCTTTAATTTGGACCCACCGTCCTGTTTGGTTGCTGAGATAGTTGATGGTACACTATATCTTTGTTTTCTTTTGTTATGTTAAGCAGCTGTTGATATATATGTATATATCTTTTTTTTTTTAATTATTGTTATTATTATCCTTCCTTTGTTCTTTCTTATGTATTTTAGGCGATAGGAATAAAAGGAGATGTCAGGAAAAGAGACGATGCTACACGAGCTGTAGAATCTACTGTTAAGCATTTTGGCAGACTTGACATTCTTGTGAATGCTGCGGCCGGTAATTTTCTCGTGCCAGCCGAAGATTTATCTCCTAACGGTTTTAAAACAGGTATTTTTTTTTTTTCTTTCGTAGCCATCAGGTTTTTGTTTCTTCTCATTGGTAGATTCTTTTCTTTCACAAACCCGCCAACTTATGGCCTTTGAGAAGGTTAAGCAAACATTTATAGCCAGTCACCAGGGCAACACAGGTGGGTCCTATGATAGAGTGTCAGTATACTTAATTTTGTGCCAAATGGAAGAGACTTGAAAACCGATCAGGGGTTTTTGTAGATTCAGACAAAATTTTGGTTTCGGTCGAACTCTGCTTACTGTGGTTGCAGGAAAATGAGCTGAAAGAACATTTCTTACTTGGCCATCGAAGACTGGATGTAGGATTTTGTCCCGAAAATCGTTGATCTTAGTCATGACCTCTCGTCGGATATTAAGGTCACATATTGTAACTGATCGCCTAAAAAATTCATCATCTAATTGCTTATGAGGGAGGATTAATTTGATTTATACTTGATGAAGCACCAAATGCTACTTAGCCAACAAAAAGACAAATATAGCTCATGTCAAAATAAAATAAAAAAAGAGTTCCTGGATGATACGGGCTTTGTTATTGCTCTTTTTTTTTTTTTTCTTCATGTGTGTTCCACCATAGCAGTTGGAACTTGAGCATTCCACTTGACTAGAGTCCCAAAACTAACAATCATCTCACACATGTTATATGGGACCAAAGGTGTTTTCAACCCCAATCCCTGAATCCAAATTTTGATTGTTCATGGTAGTCATGGACATAGATGCCCTTGGTACTTTTACAATGTGTCATGAAGCACTGAAGTATCTCAAGAAAGGGGGTCCTGGAAAGGACCCATCTACTGGGGGAACAATAATCAATATCAGTGCAACTTTGCATTACACGGCTACATGGTATCAGATCCATGTATCTGCTGCCAAGGTTAGTTCATTGAGCTTGCTGGTTTTTCAACCTTTTTTTCCCTGTGAACTATGCTGGATCTTTCCACAATCTTATTGTACATTATTACATAGGCTGCAATTGATAGCATTACAAGAAACTTGGCTCTGGAGTGGGGGACAGATTACGATATACGAGTTAATGGGATTGCTCCCGGCCCTATCAAAGACACAACTGGTGTTAGTAAACTTGCACCCGACGAAATGATGAGTACATGGAGAAAGTTCCAGTGTCTAAATTTGGAGAGAAATGGGATATTGCTATGGCTGCTGTCTATCTTGCTTCTGTTGCAGGTTAGTATCTTACACATCCAACCTTCATTCATCAAATCTTTCTGAGCTTTGAGTTACTGCCCCCCTGCTTTATGTGTAAGAATTGCTACCAAGTAGAATTGACTATTGCAATGATGACTATCAATGAATAAAAACTTGCACAACGAGTCTTGCCTAATTGCCTCCCAAAGTTATCAGAAGGAAAGAGAAAAGAAGAAGAGCACACGGAAAGGTGTGTTTTTAATCGGTACCTTTCAAAGCAGATGTTGGTATCTCGTACATGGTTATCAACGTGTTTGTTGTCCTGTTAAACAGTCCAAATTCTGTCTTGAGAGATGAAATTACACATTAACAAGTTTGTCGATTCCATATCCTTTTGGCTGAGCTTCCCTGCTTAAATTTTACATGGTTGGAATTTGCTGACAGGTACCCATATATCATTAAATTAATTTGGAATTTCATGGGAACGAATAAAACTAAAACAATGTATAAAATGCAGTCTAATAGTTTTATCTGATTTTTTTCACATTTGGGGAACGAAGAAGTCAATCTGTCCTTATTTTTTTTCTTTTTATTTTTAAGGGAACTCTTATTTTAATTTAATCTGCTATACAGCTTGTATTTGATGTTAGTCATCATTCTGACTCTTCAGGAAAGTACGTCAATGGTACAACATTAGTTGTGGATGGCGGGTTGTGGCTGAGCCAACCACGCAACCTACCGAAAGATGCAGTGAAGCAACTTTCTCGGGCAGTGGAGAGGCGGTCTAGGGATGCACCAGTTGGTGTTCGAAAGAGCAGCAGGTTATAGTCATCTCATTCCATTATAAAACCTGAAACCAGGTTGAATTGGCCATTTTGGAGAAGGATTCGACTTGTTACTCTCGGGTCTCCTATAAAAGCTATCAAGTGGAAGAAAATAAGGAGAGTGAGTTGGAGGTGGGGTTAATTGCTAAACCCAATTATGAGCTATCTAGGCGGCCCTACAATTGCATTAGTTCTTCCGTCCATCAGAACAAAAGGCTCGTAAAATGCTATTCCACTAGCCATTTTCATTACCATTCTTCAATGACTCGTACGCCCCGACCGAGATTCTGTCACTCATTCTTAAGCAAATGTGCCAAAGATATTCTTTTAACAGTTGTGGAACAGGATCCTACGCATGGAAACCTGCCACGGATTTTTTAAGGTAGTCTGCCCTGTGCCAAACCGTTTAAAAGAAAAAATAAACAAAAAATCAAAAGGGTGGAATCAACAAATCAGAATGTAAAAGTGGGCAGCACTGAAAAGCAACATTTTGCCGTTGCAATCCTAGTAACCTGACGTTGTGCAAGCTTCATTGTTTAGCAAACCCCTCCTCTCTGTGTTTTTTTTAATTATTGAAAAGCAGAATTCATACACGTTCTAAATTATTAGTACAGTGGAAAGTCAACACACAATTCGACATCCGCCTAATAGGCACCCTACCTGTCTACCAAGGTTCCTCACCTATAAAAGTTCTTACCTATCGCATCCAATAACTTGCGACTAACATATTGGGTAGGCAGCAGGTAACTAATCAAACAAAATGATCTAACCTCACAGATCAGCCATAGAATCTTGGTAACCGTGAACTACTTGCTTCGTAAATCAATTTAGCACCTCTCCTACCAAATGTATCCTCCTACCTGACTGAATTGGACATTCATTAAACATTTCCGCCTCAGCAGGAAGTGCCAAGCAGACTTTTGCATCCCAGCATCATGAATGAAAAGGAATTGGCAAATCTCTGAGACAATGGCTCTAGCTTGCCGTTGATTCTCCAACTGCACCAAAGCACAATAGGGAATATTACCTAGTTCTATGTAGTTTAGGATAAATCTTACACTCTTCACTCTGCCCAACTGGTCTAAAGCAGGCCTCACCACAGCTTCAGTAACATGGGGAGAGGCCCTCAGGGTAAACACTCCACTTCCTCTGCAGTAGATTCCATGTGTTGTGCATCCAATAAAGCTGATGCAAATCCCATTAGCACTCGATCAATTCTAAAAAGAAACATGTTTTCCTTCCCAGAAGCAATACGGACACAAAAGTGACGAATACAATTGGACACAATTAATAAAATAATACAACTTCTTTGTTTCTTTCTCGTCAATATTATGACACAGACTCTTGATACCTGTGAACTGCTTGTTCCACAAATCTGTTGCTTCATTTATCTAGACAGCAAGGTTATTAATTTGATGAAGTAAAGCAAACAAGACACCAGTATATGACTCTCTTAGGGGAGAAAAATAAAAAAGCACTCCTTCCCATTTACTCCCTCTCCAAAAATGGATCAATATTAAATGAGTAATGGAAGTGCCTGGAGAAAACTGGAAACCAAATAAAAATTGAAGGGATAAAAAACAAATGAATCCATCAGTGGATCATGACCAGAAAAATTAAAATATTAAGTAATACACAAGGCAGTCTTACTTTGAGGTGCTTTCCTACAACCTCAGGTTTCAAGGAAATCCATGGTGTAAGGCCATTATGTAGGGTAATCCATGGAGAAGGGTGGCATTATGTAAGAAAACGTACCAATTGATGTTTCTGTTAAGAAATCTCAACTCCTCCTATTTTCTATCATTCAGCTATGAACAGAACAAATACACCATACACCATAATCAGCTACTCATAAGTCATCGTACACCATGCACCAATGCTTGAAAAACACAAATACGGGAAAATGATATAATTCAATCTTCTAAAACAAATGTTAACACTTTCCAAGCATATGGTGAAAGACAGACAATTACAACTAAAACAGAGTGGTTCTCTCAATTGTTAATGCACAAGGCCATGTTTATAAATCACATAACAAAGTATCAAACGTTCTACATACTCGTTTGAAGGATTAGACACATAACAAGTTACACTGATGCCAAGCCAATTCTTGATCGGTTTGCTCCACCCTAGGCATCCAAATTCTCCATCTGAATGTTGCTTTTCAAAGGCACGTACTCTCCGAGATAGCCACCGAGGTGATCATATAAAGCACTCTTATCAATCCCCTGATGATGGTAACTCTTGCAAACGTAGTAAAACACACTCTGCACCAACAAACCCACAAGATTTACGATAACCAGGACCCCCACTAAAAACCCACCAACCACAATCCTATCAAAAACCCCATGTCTCTCCCCGCCACGAACTACCACAGATCGAAAAATCCATCCAATCACCCCGCAGGTTGCCAAATACCCAAAAACAAGCACCGCAGCCACAAGGATCCTTCCCTGGAGCAACTCATAGCTCTTCTTCATGGCCGCGAACCCATAAACGGGCTCTAGCACAGAAATCACACTAGCCAAGTGCCAAAGCGCAGTTATATAAACATGAACCACCAAAAAAAGCATAAAAATCACAACTAAAGAGAAAATCACTAAAAGGGTATTGTGGATACCGATGGCAACAATCAAGACGACAAGGAAGGAAAGAAACAGAGCGTTGTAAAGGAACATCAAAAGAGTTACCCACAAAAATGTAACAAACAAGCGCTTAAAGACGTGGGGTATAGCAGAAATCGTGGAAGAGAAAGACACTGGCTTGGAGGTATATAGAGAGGCGACAGTGAAAACAACAGCAGCAGTAGAAAGCAGAGAGAAGGCGAAGAGAAAAATTAGATAGCAGAACTGGTAGAACAAGAGGAGGGACCATTCATGGCGGCTCTCGTAAGGGTCTTTTTCGAGTTGGGAAGCGAGAGGGTAAGTAAAGAGAGTGTGGGCTAAGATGGCGAAAGAGAGAGGGAAAATGAGGGTCAGCGTTATGAGATAGAAAGTCTTGGGCGATTGCTTGGGGATCGATATTGATTCTCTCAATATTTCAGGTATACTCAAGAATTGAAGCTCTTCTAAGGCTAGATCCATGGCTTACAGGGCTCTGATGAATTCAATTTGCAAGAATTTTTATGTAACGATGAGGTGCGGAGAAGCTAATAAAAGCCAATGATCTGATCTAGATTCTGGAATTTCTTGTCACAGAGAGACGCAAAGAGATGGGTTGAGCGGCGAGAGGTGAGATTTAACTCTAAGCTTCGGGTTGGTGGACAGGTGTTACGGGTTATTACCTTCCGATAAAAAGGTAACTTGTTGGGGGTGTAGCATCCTGTTTATAAAGTTTAAAGTTAATTTTATTATAAATATTTTTATCGAATTTAATGACAATTTCATCGTGAATTGGATTCTAGAATGCTTGCTGATATAGAACTATTTTGAATTGGTTACCTAAGCTTGGTTTAATCTGAATATTGAAAGTTACGGAAAGAATCAGATGTTTCCTTTGGCAAATTGTACACGACCGAATATTTACTCATTTGGAAGAAAAAGGAGTAAAGGATTATCTCAGTGGAGTGCATCCTCTTTATGCCACTAACAAGAGGAAGACATTCTTCTGCACGTGCTAAGGGATTGTCTTGATGTGGCTCAATTGTGAGTTAACCTTGTTCACCCTTTGTATGAAGCATGGCTCTTTGATAGTATAGTGAAATCTTGGTTGAAAGAGAATATTATAGGAAACTTCAGCACGACAAGGTATATGGAATGACCTACACTTTTTTCAACCACCTCCAAACTTTGATTTTGAAATTTAACAAAGGGTACTTACGAGTTAAGGCACTAAGTCTTGAGGGACAACTAGCCAAACTAAGTGATATACAACTAATTGATTGGTGGCCTTCAGACAAAGGGTGGATTAAAATTAATATTGATAGGGTTCTTGCAGTTACTTGGGGCCTCTGTACGTTGGGGAATTGTTGAGAGACTGATGTGGCAAGTGGCTTTGGGGTGTTGATATGCTTTTATTGTTGAAATTTGGGCTATTATTCATGAGCTAAATTTGGCGTGGGATAAAGGAATATTGAAAGTTTGGTTAGAGGTAGACATCATGGTGGCTTTAAGATTCCTCTAATGTCAATATCTCTCACCCATAGCTTAACATTGCAGAGACTGATTATACATGGGCAGGTGACAAAAAAAAAAAAAGAAAAAAGTTAAGGCCTCCTAAAATTTAAACTAAATAGTTAAAATTTTTAATCGGTGAACTAAATATAATTATTATTAAAAGTCACCCCAAGTTTTATCAATACTAATAACCTGTCATTTGTTTTACACACAATTTTTTTTATTAAAACTTTTATTATTCTATTAATAATTTTATTATTTATAATATTACTATAAAAATATTATACACAATTTAAAGAATAATTTAAAATATACACAAATTTATTGAGAGTTTAATTTCAGTTGTACAATTTACGATCAAGTGTATTTCATTTTATTTTGTAAGAAAATTTGTATAAATCTCTGTTATAAAGAGTAAATTTTGCCTTAATGAAAGTTACGTTGTATACACATCTTAAAGTAATTTTATTTCAATTTCTAATATAATCCACAATTTTACAGAACAATCTTAAGGCAAAATTCTCGTACTATAGCTAAAACATCAAATGAGTTAACTTCTAATTTTTTGGGTCAAATTAGAAAGGTTTGATGAGTTCACTATTTATTAGTGTCATTACAAGTGAGTTTTAAATATTAAAAGACTCGAAGAGTTAGAAAATGAAACTATTGCTAATACTAGAAAAAAAAAATGAAAGATAGATGATAAGATATACAAAGGACACATTTTGAATATAATGAGTGATTTATAATTTGATGTCTACTATAATTTTAAAATTACAAAAAAATTATGAGAGAAATTAGAGTTGAAATATATGTAAGAGGATGCAACAAGTAAGAAATTCTTTAATCTTTAAATTCAATAATTATAAGATGATTGATAGTACATCAGTAATAGAATAATTTATTGAAATTGAGAAAACACTTAATCACTTTTTACAATATAAGATGTCTATGGATGAAACCATTGTTGTGAGTTTAATAATCAACAAATTGTATTTTTCATGGAAAGATTTTAAGAGAAGCTTAAAGTATAAAACAAAAGATTTTTTATTTTTTAAAAGCTTGTTAATCATCTTCATATAAAAGAAGAGTTTTACATGCAAGAAAAAATAAAAAACAAGTCTCTCATATTTCAAAAGTGCATGTAGTTATCAAGCAAGTCCTTTAACAAAAGGAAGGGTTAATCCAATGATGATAAAAAATAATATACAAAGCAGAAGAAAAATGATAAATGTCATTTCTATCAGAAGAAACGATACTATAAATATGAGTGTTGACTTTTCAAAAAAAAAAAAAAAGGAAAAAAAGCTTATACTAGAGCAACAAATGAGAAAATGATTGGTATGATCACAAAGATCAATTTAGTGAAAGATGACAATGTTTGATGTATTGTTTTTGAGCTACCCGATATATTTGCAAGAATGAAAGTCTTTTCAAAGGATTGAAACCAGTAAATAATGGTTCCATTGTATACATGAGAAATTATACTATAGTTCCTATTATAGGAATTGGGGAAGTAGAATTGCAATTCACTTTTGAGAGAGTTATTGTTCTTACAAATGTATTTTATGTTCCAGAATTTAGAAAAAAATTAACTTCAGGTAGTTTCTTAAACAAATATGAGTTTAAACTTATATTCGAGGCTAATAATTTTGTCCTCTTAAAAGGAGATGTATTTGTGGGAAAATGTTACCTTGGTGATGAAATATTCAAACTTAACATTGATTCAAATAATAATAATAATAATATTTCTACTTATATTGTTGAACATTCTTATTTATGACATAATAGATTAGGTGACATAAACTTTAAAAGGTTATAAGATTTAGTTAAATTAGAATTATTGTCAGATTTTAATACATATAAAGGGAAATGCATAACTTGTATGTTAAGAATTAATTGATAGTGATGTATGTGATTTGCATAACATACCAACACTAGGATTTGTGGCATTTAGATTTTGTCAAGTTTATTTATTGCATACTAAAAATGAAGTTTTTGAAAGATTCAAAATCTATAAATCTAAAGTTACAATGTAAATCTATTATTAAATTCTTAAGATATGATAGAGGAGGAGAATATTGTGATGTTGCATTTTTTAAGTCCACAGGAATCATTCATCAAACAACCGCTCTTTGTACATCATAACAAAATGGTGTTGATGAATACAAAAATCAAACATTGATGGAAATGGTTAATGCCATATTGTCAAATTCTAGTTTAAACCATTAATTTTAGGGTGAGACATTGCTTACAACATGTCACATTTTGAATAGAACTCTAACTAAAAGGAATAAAATAACTTCATATAAGTTTTGAGATAAAAGAAAACCAAATTTTAATTACTTAAGAGTTTAAGGCTATAGAACAATTGTTAGAATTCCTAAACCCAAAAGAAAAAATTTAGGTGAAATGAGAATCAATTGTATCTTCTTGGGATATGCACATAATAACAAGACTTATTGAGTCATGGTTATAAAACCTAATAACTCTATGTCTATTAACACAATTATAAAATTGAGGAATGCTATTTTTGATGAAAATAAGTTCATATCTATTTTCAAAATTTTAGAACAGAAACAAGTTCCTGATAAGGAAAATGATGCATTGGCAAAAGGAAATGAAAATGATGAAGTCATTGAACTTTGTAGGAGCAAAAGAGCAAGAAAAGTAAAGTTTTTTAGTTACGATTATTTTATGTTCTTATTAGAAGGAACAAGAGAATTAGTAAGTAATTATATTTCATATTGCTTTAATACTAACGATGATCCTAATACATTTAGTGAAACAATGAAATCACAAAATGCCATATTTTGAAAGAGAGCAATAAATGATGAAATGGATTCAATGATGAGTAATAAGACATAAAAATTAGTAAACCTGCCGCTTGGTACAAAGCCAATTAGATGTAAATGAATTTTCAAAAGGAAAATGAAGATTAATGAAACCATTAATAAGTTTAAAGTTAGTTTAGTTGCAAAAGGTTTTACACAAAAGTATGATGTTCGTTATTTTGATACATACTCACAAGTAGCTAAAATTTCTACAATCAGATTATTTATTGCATTTGCCTTAATTCATAGCTTAGTAATTCATCAAATAGATGTGAAAACAACTTGCCTAAATGTTGAATTAGAAGAAAAAGTGTATATAGAGCAATTTGAGAGATTTGTTGTGTTTGGTCAAGAGAAAAAAATCTGTAAATTGGTTAAGTTTTTGTATGAACTAAAACAATCATTTAAGTAATGATATCAAAAATTTGACTAAGTGGTACTTGCTAACAAATTTAAGATTAATGAATTAGACAAATGTGTATAAAGTAAAATTGAAGAAGGAAAAGGTGTGATTATTTGCTTGTATGTGAGTGACATGTTGATTTTTGGGACTGACTTAGAACAAGTTAAAGTTACCAAAATATTTTTGTCTAGTAATTTTGATATGAAATACATGAGTGAAGCAAATGTCATCCTTGGAATCAAAATCTTATGAGATCAAAAGAGTATAATGTTTTTTCAATCACATTACATTAAAAAAGTTCTCAGTAAGTTTAATGATTTAAATTGTATTTTAGCTTTCACCCTATTTGAACCTGATATGAATTTTACCAAGAATGTTGGAACTTCAGTATTTCAACTTGAATATACTAAGGTGATGGAATGTTTAATATACACAATGACATGTACAAGGCCAAATATAACATATGAGATTGACAAAATGAGTGAGTATATGAGTAATTCAAGTGATATGCATTGATATAGAGTAAATAGAATCTTAAATACCTTAAGAAAATAAAAAATTATGACATAAGTTATACTAATTACCCTTATAATTTAGAAGGATACTTAGATGTTAGTTAGATCACTGATAAAAAGGATTATACTTTAACCAATGGATGGATCTTTATACTTGGTGGGGTGTAATTTCTTGGGGTTCCAAGAAACAAATTTGCATAATAGATTCCACAATTGTTGTAGAATTTGTAGCATTAGTTTCAACAAGTAAAGAAGTAGAATGATTAAGGAATTTATTTTATAAGATTCCTTTGTGTGAAAAGCTAATAGCACCCATTTGTATACACTATGATAGTTCTGCGACTCTAACAAAAATGTATAGTGAAGTATATAATGGTAAGTCTAGACACATAAGATTGAGACATATTTATTTGAGAGACTTGATTACGAATTAAGTAGTCATTATAGATTTTGTAAGATCAAGTCAAAACATGGCTAATCTTTTGACAAAAGGATTGACAAGAGATATAGTGAATAAGATATCAAGAGAGATAGGTCTTTAGACCATAAATACAAATAACTTATGATGGATATTTAACTTAACGCTTGATACAACGTTACATCTTGAGTTTAATGAGTTAAAGTACATTATCAATGTGATTGAAGTACTATACAAATCATTTCCATCCTAAGGTTATATATTGCTTAGTACCCACAATTAAATTAAGAGGATGAGTTTAAGACTCTTAATAGACTTGAAAGAGTGCTTTATGATAAGAACCTCAATTTGTCTTTATAAATGTGGAATATTTAGGTTATTTCAATAAATTAAAGGGCTTGACTTAAAAACATTCATGAAAAGCATACAATGACCTTTAATGTGTTAATTATTTAAAAGAGAAGTATAATGTTGTATAATCATTTATGTGAACTAGTTCTATAACTTGTCAATTAAAATAATTGATTCAAAACTTGTTTACCATATTATTCAGATATGTTGTAATGTACTTTTCATTATGTAAATATTCAATCTATAAGATACCTTTATTTATGCAAATTACTATCAGAATTGCTGAGAATCCTTTATATTTTGAAAATGATGGGAGATTGTTGGAGTTTTCAAAATAAAAACAAAAACCAAAAGTTGTGTTTAGTGGGTTTTGAACCACAAACCATTAGGTTACAACCTAAGGGTTGTGACCACTAGACTAAAAGACAATTACTTGGAAGTTAGTAAGGGATTTGAACTCATTACCATTAATTAAATGGTCAAATTCTTAATTGTTGGATCAAAATTGACCATTATTAAAAGTTATTGCAACTTTTATAAATACAAATAGTTTCTCATTTGTTTTATGCATGAAAATTTTTTTCTTTTCATCTCTTAAAGCCTTTATCATTTCATCAAGGATCCTATTGTTTATAATGTTTTTATAGAAATATTATAAATAATTTAAAGAGTAATTTTGAAAATACATAAACTTATCGATAACTTGATTTCAATAGTGAAACCTGTAATCAAGTGTGCTTTATTTTATCCTATGAAAGAATTCACATAAACTTCTATTGCAAATTGGTGAAAGTGAATTTTGCCTTAAGGAAAGTGACATTGGATACACGACTTGAAGCAATTTTCTTTTAATTTCTAGTATAACTCACAATTCTAAACAACAAAATATCTTTCCAGAATTTCCAACTGATGTGCTTTTGTTATTGGTGCAAGATTTACAGGGTGTTGCTTAGCCTCGTAGACTAGCTACATTTTCTTTGTTGCTTTTTTTTTTTGGCTAAATGCTTCTAGTAAAATCCCCTAAAAAATAAAAAAAAGAACTACAATTTGATTTAAAGTGATTAACAAAAGTTTTGATGCAAAAGCATATAAAGGCTTTTTTAAGAGAATTACAAAGGTTTTGATTTAAGTATAATAATTGTCTTACTTGATTGTCTTACATGAGATTTAGTTGATAACATAAAACTATCTTTTATTCTAAAGTGATTATGCTTGTTTTAACATTGTTGTATGAGGCCTAATGATCATGGAATGCAAGTAATACAATAAAATAATAGAGACTTTACTTTGTATAATCTAATAATATATTAGAAGCTTTATGCCATAAAGAGAAAATGATGTCCAATCAAACCTAGCGGTAATGTAGCATCATTTGACTTTTAAGTTCCTAGTATCATGGCCATCTATCATTTGAACAAACAAGTTTTATATGATTACTTCATAAGATTGATGGGTTATAGTAAGGATGACAAGTAAGTACTTTTGTTATTAGTTGAGTAGTCAACAATTGACATTTTCAAATTGTTGTTTTTGGTAATATGCATAATTCATTTTTTGTTGAAGTATCAAGGTTGTTTCATTAAAGGGAGAACTACTTAATGTTGTCAGTTGAGATCATTAAGTAATTGACAACATGTCTTGGATTTTGTAAGTATTGTTTTGTAATCTGTTTCTTTTTATATGATTACTCCATTTAATAATGATTATGGTTTTGCTATATAATTGGATTTTAAAGCATGCTTTGATTAACTACTAATGATCTTTTTTATAAGTTATCCACTTTCATGAGACTTTTTAAAACCACCATCGACTTGATGGTGATTAGGTTTATCATTATCATTTTAGCATAAAATTTGGGGTGAGCAATAATAATAAAATTTATCATGTTTTAAGGCCACCATGATGCTTCCTTTTGGCATTTGTTGCATGCATAATTCAATCGATAATTTTATGGTGATGCATTATTACAATTTGGAGTGGCATTAACAACATCTGCTCGCCGATGGTGTTGTATGGGTGATTTTCTTTCGTTCTTTCTTTGCTTTTATTTGATTTTATTATGGGAACAAGTTTTATGAGTGACTTTAACAACGAAAAAGATAGAAGAAAAGAAATTAAAAGAAATGAAGGGGATGGGTTAGTTGTTCTATAGTTTGTGATCCCCTAAACTTTATAATTGATTGAAAGAAAAAGGAAAATAATTTAACATCATTGTTGAACAAGTGATTTGATTTCAAAATTATGTATTTAAACTAGTCTTGAGTAACGAATCAAACAAGCCATACTTTGTATTAAAACAAAGGCACCATAAGCATTTATGTATGCTTTTTAATGATAAAAGAAACCAAGACAGAACATAAGTTCTTTCACATAGAACTGTGACCAATAAAGGTGAAATTTGATTTGATTTGTGACATATCTTATAACACCTACATATGTAAATTGTAGACTCAATTAATTCTTATAATTCCATAGGCCATAGCAAACATAGTTGGCCATGTCGGGATTTCCTAAATACACCTATGTAATAAAAATAAGTACAACTTGGTTTGATCATGAATACATACTCTTTGTGGGTTTTTTTTTTTCTCCTTTTCTTTTTGTAAAACAAAATATTTCAAATTAAGTGTTTGAGATATGAGATTATATGTTTCAATGAAAGGTTAATGGATAATCATCTATTACTTTAATGAACAAACCTAAGAAAACAAAAAGGCAAAGGAAAAAGAACCCAATGAATAAAGAATTGGCCACCTCTAAGGAAAGTTGTATAACAAAATTCCTTGAATTGTTGTTGGCTTTACCAACAAAAAGTGCATGTCACCCTAAAAATTATAAGGTATATACACATAACAAGGGGAGTGATTCTTAGGTAATGCAGGTATAACAAACATGAAAAACTTATATCATGTAGAAAATCTTTCAGGTTGTTCAAAAGAAAAAAAAGACAAAAAAATGTTTCATATGAATAATTGCATCTAGGTTATTTCATTTGTCTTAAATTCAAAGGCATACAACTAGTCATTTAAAAAAATATTTAATTTTTATGGTAAATCTATAAAAATTTCAATCTTTAAGTCATATAAATGGAAAACATGTATAGTAAATAAGATAATATCATTATGAATTAGGTATATTTTTTCTTTTTAGAATATAAAATTTGCCAAATACATGGATTTATACATTAAGGACTAGCATTAATTAATGTTGAGTAAATATGAAGGTGATTACTTTTTAATTAGACAGGGTCGCATTAAAGACTACTGCCCAAAACTTATTGTTGTAATGTAAGGCAAAACTTTTGAGAGCTTAGGTAATAGTTATTAGTGATGTCGACATAGTAGCACTAATGTTTTTGGTGAAAATATTTTAATAATTAAAAAATTAAATTTTCAATTAACAGATTGAGTTTCAAATGTATAAAATGAGATTAAAAATAAATAGATAATAAGAAGAGTGGGTTTTGGTTTAAATTTCCAAAATATACTTATTAGTAAATTGAAATTTAAAACTTTACCCAATATGTACTTAGGCATAAATTGATTTCTGAAGAAGTTTTTTCTCCTTTCCTTATCTTAGATAATATAGTTTTTTCATTTATGATGTTTTTTTATTTATAAATATAAAAAGTAAAATTATATTTTACTAGGAATGAGTTTGCTAGGTTTATTTGAAATGACCATAAATCCAAATTGTTTACAGAAGTTTCCTAACTCTTGGTTAATTTGCCTTATTTCCCATTTTAAATGTTTTTGGAGTTTAATGTCTTGGCAAATCTTAAGTCCTTCCATTGGGTTGAACTTATTAATTCACCATAGGTGAGTTTGTCATATGAGATTGGATTTCTTACAATTTCTTTCAACTTAAGACGAAACTTTTCTCTTAAAAGAATAGGGAGTCCTACAAAGAATTTTTCTTTCTAGAAAGTCTAATTAAAGTCTTCTTTAAGCATTAATCTGGTAAGAAAAGTGTTTTTATAAAATTGTAAATAACTAAACTTCTTACATCGAAAATTATATAGAAGCTCAACATTTTTATCTTTTAAATGAGAAGGGTCTCCTACAAAATGCAAAGAGATTGTAAGAATAAGAGTTGACATGAAATCTGGAATGAATTTTCCTATTGAATTAAGAATAGAATTTTCTTCATCATCTATTTTAATGGAATATAATATTTCCAATCTCTGGGCTTCTATGAGATGATAATCCCATTAGCCCTTAAGCTATCTTGTGAATCTTACAATCAGGATCTTAACAATAACTTTATCAATGATATAAAAATTTTAGGAATGATAAGCGTTTGTTGTCATTGTCATTTGATGTAGAATTCCTAGAATGCTATATTTCGACATTCCATCTATGTTCCACTCATAAAAAGAATTGGTGGAATACTTTGTTTGTGTGGAAAAAGGTTTAGGTTCTATAGCTAAATCTGGATCTTTATATATTTGTGAATTGTAGGGAGTCCAAACTAACTTATTTACTTCTTTATGTTCTTTTATTTCCTTAATCTCAGAGATAAAAGAAGATTCACATTCATCAAGGATATGAATGTTTTTAGAATTGGAGCTATGAATAGTAAGTCTAACAAGTGTATCTAAAACAATTTTTGAACTAGAAAATTCTGCTAGGCTTAAGGATTCTAGCTGATGCTTAATTTGTTCAAGAAAATTGGTTTTACTTTCCTGAATTTGTTGTTTACTAGAAGAAGAAATTTCAAAAGGTTTAAAAATTGGGAGTTTTGGTGGTTTAAGAATGAAATTTTTGTCAACTTGTCAGTTATAGGTTACAATAGTTGAGGTGGAAGGATAAATTTGTTCAAGAGATTGTTCAATTATGTTTAATTGACTTCCTATAGTTTGGAGGTTAGCATTAGAAAAGTTATTTTGTTTAATCAAACACTTTAGATTTTTATCTTCATAATTTATGGAAAATTTAAAAGGAGAGGCTTTGAGAGTCATGTTGCCTTGTTGAAAAGAACACTTCCTGGGTAGAGGATGTTGAGATTTAAGTTGTTTTCCCTTTACTTCCCATGTTGGTACAATTTTCTTTTTCGATTTTGTTTTATGAATAATTAGGTTTAAAGTTTTTTTGTAATTTGGTTTTGAAATATGAGTAGGCCATTTAAAATATTCATACATAACAGGGTGAGAGCGATATCATATAAAAGCCAATCAAGGAAAGGAACATGAATTTGGTTTTGTTTTAAAAATTTATAAAATATTTTTTGCATGTATTTCAAGATTGGTGGTCTAAATTCTTGGAAAAACCATGCTTTTATTTCTTTATTTTTTGAAGCGTAAAATTCCTTTTTTAAAGAATTTTTATCCAAAACAAATTATTTTGAAAGGATGTTTAAAGCATTTTTAGTAACGGCTAAAAATGTTGGTGAAGTAGGAGGAGAAGGATCCCGTTTTACTTGGTTTGCTGGGGCAAATGAAGATTCACCTACTTGGTATACTGGATGTGGAATACTACTTTTATAGCATGTTTAAAGGTGGTATTTGACAATTATGATATAGAATGTCTTAATCTAATTGGAGAATCTAGATTTATAGACGAAACTGGTGTATCGTCTCTAAACCTAAAACTAATAGATCTAGAACAAGAAGATATATCAAATTTTAAAGTGATCTTACCATTATTGAACTGGTTGATCTGAACTAGATTAGGATTTGGCTTAGAAGATAAATGAATTACAGGGTTTTCTATACCTTGTAAAATCCATTCCTCAAGAAGAGATACATCTTTCCATTAGATAGTTTTAGGGATTGTGACATTAGATCGAGACAAATCTGAATGTAACAAAAGGGTTTTACCTTTCTTAGACTGATGCAAATGTCTTGTGGGAACAAATGCAAATGTCATTAGTTTGTAATGTATATGAAATATGCATGCTATAGGAATAAAACCATGATACATGTTATAATTGTGAGTTTTAATTTGTAAAACTGCACTTTTTAAAATATGTTTATCACAAAAAGAAATGATGAAGTTAGGATAACAATTAAAAGAGATTAGTCCTGAGTTTAGAGTAGATTCAACTGTTTTTAAAAGAGGGTCTTGGAATTTTAGATGTCTGGTATCTCTAAGAACGACAAGAATAGAGATATCTAATCCTTCATGGGTTAAAGGTTTAAAAGCAACTTGGATTAATCCCAAATGGATGTATTCAATCCTTTGGTTTTATGTTGGTTTAATGAGGATGAAGTTAAAAGGATAATTTCTTTTAGAGTTTCTGAAAAGGGAATATCTCTTTATTCTGTTTTAATGTGAAGATCAGTTTTAAAAGGAAGTTTAGAGAAAATGGATTTAGATAGATGGTATATTTGACTTGGTTTTCCTCGAAGAATTTCTCAATTATCCATATTCTTAAAATCTTCATAAGTTAATTCTTCTTTGTTTATCACACTCCTAATCTCTAAGTGATCAGAAGTAAAAGAGTTAGAAAATGAAGAAGATCTACAAAAATTTGTATTAACAGTACTCAAACAGTGTTATTAACAGTGTTCAAACAGTACTACAAAAATGACTGATGACATTTTTGTAATTTTTATTAACAGTGTTCAAACAGTGTTTATATAGTTTTAAGCAAACGAATCTTGTGATTCCTCAAATAGGTCGTATGCCGAATCTTCAGAAGAGTCTTCCTCTTCTTCAGTAGAGTTTTCATTTTCTTTAGTGAGACTGATAATCTTGCATTCAAACTACTTTGACTTCTTTAAAGAAGATAGAGAAGATACTTCTTGGGATATGTTTTGCAATATTGCAGTATACTCATATTGAGTTTTAGCTATAGAGAGTTCAACTTGCCAATGGTTCTTTAGTAGGAAGGTTGTATGTTCTATATATATATTAACTATGAAAAAACTTTAGTTTTTCTTTTTACCTTTGCTTTTCTTAATTTTAGATTTTTTACTTTTTACTAAGGTGGAAAAAATCTCAAAAATAAAAAGATATATTCATTAAAAAAACTAAAGTTTTTAATTCTTAAAAAAACTAAAGTTTTTAATTCTTAAAAAAAGAAAAGATTATTATGCATATTATAAGTAATATTCATTTATTAAAATTAATAGCAATTTTAATATTTATTGTTAATCTCAAAAATTAACAAATTATATCTTCAACAAACTCTCACACACCTAATATTATCTATCATTTGTACCTCTTGGCTTGATTGATGAAAAATCAACACTTTGTTTGCTTGATTTAGAGTTTAAAGAGGAAATTCAATTCTCCCATCATAATTATCTCAAAATTTTTTTTTCATATCATTAGAAAATTCCTTGCATAATGACTTATTAATAGCATTAAATATGTTGTCATCAATATAACTTTGAATAATTAATAAATCTTTATCTTTTAATTTGGTAAAAGAAAAAATAGTGTCAACTTTACATTCAATGTAGATTTTGTAAACTAAGAAAGAGCTTAACTTTTCACACAAAGTTCTTGGCACTTACTTTAATTCATACAAAATTTTTTGAAAGATTATAAAAATGATTTGGAAATTCTTATTTTGAAAGTCAATTGGTTGATTAACATATACTTCCTTATTGATGTAGCCATTGAGGAATGCACTCTTTATGTTCATTTGGTGTAAGTTGAAATTCTTATGTAATGCAACTATAAGCAACATTTTTGATGACTTCAAATCTAGCAATAGGGGTGAATGTTTCAACATAATCAATGTCTTATTCTTGATTACAACATTTGGTAACTAACCTTGCCTTATTTCTTATAATGTAGCCAATTTCATCAAGCTTGCTTTAAAAGTCCCATTTGGTTCTTATAATATGATGATCATTAGGTATTGGTACCAAATTCAAACCTTATTTTCTCAAACTGGTTCATCCTTTATTACATGCACTTATGACTAGTCAATCAATGCATCATCTACATGTTTAGTTTTATTTATGAAAAGGGTGTTATAATACTATTTTTTTCTAGCTGCATAATGAGTTCCCAAAAGATCAGAGGGGTTACCAATAATTTGATCCTAAAATACCTTTCCAACATATTTCCATTCTTTTGGAACTTACTAAACAAAATTATCAAGTTTGCCACCATTTGGAAGATTGAATTCATTCACTTTAATTTGTTCACTCTACATAATTTGAACATCATTAGAATGTTGTTGTTTCCTTGTTAATTCATTTGCTTTCTCTAAGCATTTGCTTGTACTTGTAAAGTGATCTAATTATTCCTTTTTAAGAGAGAAGGATTTTGCTTAATGTTTTACAAACTAGACAAGATTGGCTGGTTGGATCAGTAAAATCGTGAACTAGACCTTAATCCAGTTCTGTTAGCCTTAAAAAACTGTTGGTTTTAAAAACCAATGACCAAGCTAGTGAACCGATCAATTGGACTATAAATCAGTGAACTCGTCAAGCCGTTATATAAATGGTATTCTTTGCCATTAGGCCAATTGTAATGATATTGATATTAATTTCTTTTCTACATTTTGATTTTTTTTTTAAAAAATAAGAGTCAAATAATTTCATAATTTTTTTCCTTCCATCCTTTTTTAAATCATAAATAAAAAAAATAGATAAAATATATATATGGTATATTTGTTTACATGTCAATAAAAATACATGCAATTATATATTATATTATATTGATACTTATTTTTTTAATTTAGATTATCTTATTTATATTAAAATATTTTATTATTCAATAAAAAAGTATATGCATTTCTTTAAAATAAAAATATATAAATTATAATATACTCTGTATTAAATTTATTTGACTTAAATCACTTACATCTATTAATATATTACATTAATTAGTCTTTTAGCCCTTAGTTAAACTGGTTAAATCAATCAAACTTTGAACCTTTAAGTTTTCCAGTTTAATAACCTGTTTGATTCTTAAAAGTTTGGTTTAGCTTTATAAAATGTAATATGAATGAACTTCTTTACAATAAGAGATTTTGTGTTGAATATCCTATATGCATTGTTACTAAAGTGACATGGTACTTATTTTCACTTTGGACTTACTTACAAAATACCTCAAAAGTCTTAACAATCTTTATGCATAATTACCTTATCTATCATGATCATGTCATTTATCATTAGAATATACATGTTTACGAGATGTTCTAGGCTTTTATGTGTATCTTGTATACATATATGATACTTATGTGATGCTTTTCTACTATAATATGATGCATAAGTATTCTTATGTGATGTATTATTAGATGCTTATGCATATGTATGAGTATAAGCAAGTTGATCTTTATGTCTTATACTTGTGTGGTACCTTTGTGAATAAATTTGAACTTATCCTAAATCTCCTTTGTTGTCTTATATGAAGATACCTTATTATATTCACTAACAGTTAAATCATAATAAAGTATATAAGTAGCTTTGAAGTTGAGAGTTTTGAAAATTTTGACCTCAATATTTGACTTATTCTTTTCTCATTAGTGTTTGCTTCTAAGGCCTTTTGGGGATTACTCTTAACTATTTCCTAAAATTCATAATTATGAAATTAAATATACATGGTCATCCCATCTCTCTAGTAGTTATAGTTGGAGCCACTAAAGATAAGGGTCTAAAAATGTTTTCACTTTTAACATAATACATAGGTTTAAGGAATGTCATGAATCAATTTTAGGAGGTTAGGCTTGTGAAACAAAGATTGTCATTCCACTTATTAGTCCTTAGTGCAAAGGGGTGAATTGGATTTATTATGTTTGATCGCTCAAACCACACTCAATTCTAACTTTAAAGAGTAATGACAAGATAACAAACAATAAATAACAAAGCAAGTAATATGAATAATTAAAAGTAAAGAGCTAAGGGTCAAAAGAGTGCACACTATGATTTATGATGGTTCGATTCAAATTGGGAGTCTACATCCACTCTTTAAAATTTATCTCTTTATAGTTAAACTTAACTAACTTTTTCTTTTTTTGTAAGGTAAAGACAACTTTTTACACTAGGTTATCTTGATCTTGAACATAACAAAGTTTTCATAAGAATACGATGGTTCTTCACAACTTAGAAACTTATTCTCTTTCTTTTTTCACTAAATCACTCTTATTCTTTTCTTAACCTCAACTTTTCTCGTAGAGCTCTTGCTCTTAATCTTTCCTATCTCTTTTATTTTCTTTGATTTTTTACTATAAGTACAATACAAAGCAATTAAGGTGTTTTTCCCTATTGCCTACTAAAGAGTTTTACAATCTTCTTATAGATAAAGATAAGAAGAAACTAGCCATTTAGAGATTGATGTCTTTCCATAGAGAGAATTAATTCCTTAAATAGGAAATTTATCTCTTTGGCATTAGTCAATTACAATACTTAGACCAGTTGCCCAACCCAAAATATTTATAACTTTTTTAGCTTTTATGCTTAGAATAGTTCACTCTCATTAATTGATTGGAGTTACTAGTTAAGTTGATATAACTAAATTCTTTGTAACTTTTGCAACATTAAAATTTTTAATTCTTAAGCTACCTTTGGTTGATCGTAACTACTTGTCAAATTGATTAGTTTGAGTCAACTTTCCTCTTAATAGCTTGAAGCCTTCTTTGGTGTCTCATCAACTGTAGGCACTAATATAGTCAACTCACTTTTTTTGTTTCTTTTCTACTTCCCTTCTTTTTTTCTTAAGTTATTTGGTCAATGACATAGGTTGACCAATCCTTATTTTCTATTAACTTAAAATTTTTATGATTCTTTTCACTTTTTCCAATATCACTCACTATCTCACTTAGTACCTTTCTTTAAAGATCTTTCCATAAGAAACATAAATCAAATACAGATTATTCGAATAGAGATAATGCTTGTGTAACAAATAATATCATCAATTAAGTATGAGAGACATATCAAAATATAAAGAAGTGAAGTGTACCACATGATCTATTAGATTAAAAAATCTCACCCTTAGTTTAAACAAATAGAATATGGATTTTTGTCAAATTTTGACTAATGCTTTGATGCACAACATAATTTAAAAAGGAAAAGTCTAAGTTTAGTATTTGGGAAGCACATAAGGGTTCTAAAATTTCAATGGCTACTTTAATTTTTATGTTTCTTTGTTTGAAGAATCATAACATTGCTCATGCACAAATTAGTATCAAGTTACTCTTTTTTTAGATTCAACTTATTTTGGCTAACAAAATTTTGTTCATATTTTACATAGGATGGTGTGGTGCTTGTGTCAACCATTTTAAGCCCTTGATCACCTATCATTCTTTGCTTATCACACACAAGAAAGTTGCCATAGTATTTTAAGGATGAGAATAATTTTGTGGCTTAAAGATCACATAGAAATACTAATACTTTATCCCTAATAATTTTGCAATGTATTAATTCTATATTCATTCTTTTGTAAAATAAAAGAGGATTCTTTGCTTAACAAGTGTTTTAATTTTTTTTGCCAAACATTTTTTATATATTATGATTTGAATTAAACTCGAGTATTGCACGAGCTAATTAATTAGTTTACATGTACATATATCTTACAACTGTTCTCTTTTTGTCATATAATGAATTTTGCTTCATTCATAAATTAAGGCAAATAAAAGGAAAAAAAAAATCTCTTAAAATTTCCTTTTTTGAAAAAGAAAAAATTATAATTTAATTTTCTTTTAATTCTTTCCTTTTTTCTAATAAAGAAAAAAAAATTATACCATTTAAGTTTTCTTAAAAAAAAAACTTATTTACGAGTTAACTATATATTAGTTTTTAAAATTAAATAAAGACCTATTTGAACTATTTTAATTTATCTCTTTATCATTATCTATCTTTTTATCATTGTAAGATAACTATAGTTGAACAAAAAACATTATAATGTAAATCTTTTACTACTTTTAAATTCTTAACCTTTTTTTTATATTCTTTCTCTTTGTATTCTTTATTTGTAATTATACCTTTAAATTTATGTTTTTGCTATTTCTAAATTTTAATTTGATGAATTATAGTTATAACGTAATAAAAAACAACAAGTTACTACCTAAGTTTTTAGTATTTCTAGATTTTTAACCCTTTTTTAGCATTTGATTTTAAGACTATTATGTTTCCTTTTTTTTTTATGGTTTCAGATAACATAAAAGGCGTTTACTATTCACTTTTACAAAATTGTGTTTTTAAAATTGAACTTCTCTGTTTATATTGACTGTATTACATTATTCAACATCTATTTAAATATCTAGTGACTTTTTTTTGCAATAATATAATAATTATAATTTATTTTAATATCTAATATAACTTATATTTGCACTCTTCAAATTTTAATTCACTTCATGTTTTGCCTTTTTATTTTTGTAGAAAAGAAACATATTACCACAAATTTCCTTTCTATTCTCTGAAGAAAAAGAAAGAAAAGGAAGACAAATTTACTCCTTAATTATTATTTTTGTTTTCTTAACAAAATCTACTAAATTCTCTTATTTTAATTTAAAAAGAAAAAAATACCTTAAATTCTCTTTTTTTTTCCTAAAAAGAAAAAGACAAGATAAAATAAATCCATCTAAATTCCACTTTTTTATAGTTTCCTAAATAATGCTTATAATTTAAGTCTCCTTTTGTTTTTATCTTTTTTTAAAAAATATAATTAAAAATACATTTCTAAACTAATATTATAAACATTTATTGCTAGTTTATATTATTATCATTGAAACCAAGAAAAAGTCTAAGTTATTCTCTCTTTGTTATATAACAATTTCTCTTTAATTTATAAATTAAAGTTGTCATGTGACAATATTTTCTTAATTCATAAATTATGAGAAATAAAAGGAAAAAAAAATTAAAGCTCTCATATGACAATCCCTTCAATTTTTCCTTTTTTTTTTTTGAAAAGGAAAGAAGAAAAATTACTCAAAATTCAATTTTCTTTATTTTTTTTTCCTTTTTGAAAAGGAAAAATTAATAATTTAATTCCCTTTTAATTGTTTCCTTTTTTTTTTCATAAAAAACAAATTAAAAAAGAAATAACTATTTACAATTTAAGTGTATATTAATTTTCATCCTTTTAAGAAAATTAAATATAAGTTGATTTAAATTCTTTTTGATATATTTCTTTGTCATTATTTATCTTTTTATCGCTATAAGATAAATACAATAAAGAATGCTACGATGTAAGTCTTTTGGTATTTTGCAATTTTTAACTTTTTCATATAATTTTTGTTTTTTTTTAGTTTCTTTATCTCTTTCCATGTTTGATTATACTTTTAAATTTAAATTTTTCCTATTTATTGATAATTTTTAATTTTTTTTTCAACTATTTGACAAGTCATAACTTTAATGCATTAAATAGAAAAGGAAAAAACGTATTTCTTAATTTTTCTAACTGTTCTTTTTAAAAGTTAAGAAAATGAAGAAATAAAAAGGTATTTCTTAATTTTATTTTTTTCTTCAAGAAAAATTTACTCAATTCACCTATTTTTCTTTGAAAAGAAAAAAAAAAGAAAAGAAAAATTCAGATTTTTCTTTTTGTTTTCTTAAGAAAAACATAAGATGAAAAAACAAATGCAAAAGTTTAGTTTTTTCTTTTTTACAAAAATACTTATAATTTAAATCATTTTATTATTTTTCTTTCACGTAAAGCTTAATTGAAATTACTCTTCTCATTTCATATTATAAACTCTTGTATTGGGCAGATCCAACCTTAGTGTGTGTGTATATATATAATTCTGAAATTGAAGGAAAACCTCAATTATTCTATCTTTACTATATGGTAACTTCTTATTAATTCATTTGTTATATAAGAATTTCTTTTTAATTCATAAATTAAAGAAAAAGACAACAAGTATTTCTACTTTCCTAAAAGAAGAAAAAAAATTTCAAGATATTAGCCCATTTTTTCTTATTTCTTTTTTTTTTTAAAATTAATTATTTAAGCATTTTCTTTATCAGTTTATGTTTCCCTTTCTATTTTCTTATAAAAATAAAATACTCATTTTAATGTAAATTTTCTTTCTTGTTTTTTTTAAACAATAAAAAGATTACTCTTATAATAAAACAATCAATGAAGCCACCCATTCCCTTTTTTTGATAATTAATTACTAACTTAAATATATTTTCCCTAACCCTATAAATATAAAATTATGCTTTCTAAGGTCATTTTACTCTTAATTAATATAAAATAATTTTTCTTAGAGAGTTTGAATAAATAAATTAAATTATAAGATATTATTATATTTGTAGTTCATACTCCCTATATTTTTATCAATGGTTTAATTAAGCGATGATGTGCTTCAATTTGCTAGAAATGTCAATACTTATAAAGTTGTAATTTGCATAAAAATTTGTAATAATTTCCATTAATGTAAAGTATAATGTAGCTTTATTATTATATTTTGTTTACAAATATCATATTCCTTTTTTATGATAAGTCCCTTTTTTTTTTAGTTATAAACTTTGTTAGAGTTATTTTTTATTAATTATACTATCAACCACTAAATCATAAACAAGATGAGTCGTATTCTTTTTTACAAATAAGATTGTTAATATTAAATAAATAATAATTTTTGATATAAACTTTTAATGTCATATTTTTTATTTTTTTCTTTTTAATATTTATACAAAACATAGCCATATACTAATCAAAAACCTTAAAACTTACTCAAAAATATAAATACCAAAACTTAAGAGAGTAGGGTCAAGAATACAAATAAATTTGATTTAAGTTTTAAGAATATTTAAAATTTAATTTTCTTAATAGTCATGTAAATTAATTTTATTTATAGTAACACTTTTAGAATTCCAAGAGTGTTATTTTTTTTTCTTCATTCATTTTTTCAATATTTTAATTTAATTATTTTTTGTTATAAAATAAACTTGCATTTTTATCTTGATATTTTTTATACCTTCACTTTCATGCTACCATTTTATAATAAAAGGCATGATAGACTAGCATTAAAAGGGTAATATTTTGTTTGTTTAAATGTTGCAGTGGTTTTATTTTTGATATAGTTAATTAGCTAGAGTTTCAAATTGTTTTGGAAGTTAATCGTATAAAGAGTGATAATTAATTTCATTATATAACAAAATAATTAAATGTTATATCAACATAAAACTAAATTCTTATTAGTTCTTTCAACTAAAATATCACAAATTCACCATTTACATAAGTTAAATGCTGGTATATTAGTATTGTTGAAATTCAAAGAAAATATCAATTGCTATCTTTTTCTACTTTCTCATCATTTTTGCTTATATGGTGACTTTTTCTCAATTCATAAATTAAGAAAATAAAAGTGAATAAAAGCGAAACATTAATCCCAAAATTCCTTAATTTGGCTTCTTAAAAATCCCAAAAAGAAAAAATATTCATAAATTTATCTATTTATTTTTTAAAAAAGAAGAAAAAAGAAAATATCTCTTTTTTATTTTCCTAAAAAAATTACTTTCAAATAATTATTTTCAAATTTTCCTTTTTGTTTCCTCACAATGAAAAGAATATTAAAAATTTAAATCATTTTTAAAAATCTTTTTAAATAATCATTGATGACTAACATCATATTAAGTCTAATATAAAATTTTTGGTTACAAGCTCTTCTTTCTATAAACCTAGAAGGAGGTGATAATAAGTTCTTAAATTCTTTGACTAACAATTTTAATTATAACTTTATTTTAAGTATATATACTTGAAAATATAAAATTTTGTGTTTTTATATTTTTACACTTTATTTTTTTTTTGTTAAATAATTATTTTACATCGTTGAATTTCGTCAAAAGGTGTAGCACATGCTCATAGTTATTTTTTATTCCTTTTTTATTTACGTTATGATTAATAAAATTATAATTGTTTCATTATTTTAATTATTACTTAACTTACAAAATATTTAGCAAAATACACATAACACAAAAATGAAATCTAATTTATAGAGAGAAAGAGAGTCAACATTAAGAGAAAATTTGATAATACTTATTTGACATGTTCTCCTTAACTTATAGATTAAAGGAAAAAAAACAAAAAAGAAAAAATATATTTTTCCAAATATTCAAAATTTAATTCTTTTTTTATTTTTTCTTTTTTTAAAAAATACTCCAAATTAGAAAATTCTCACATTAACTAAAATAGATTTTCCTTAATCTTAGTAACATTATAAAACTCTTGTAGTAATAAATATGACTAGAAACATAAATTATGTGTACCACTTAATTTTAATTCCATTCAATCACTACAATTAAAAGAAAAAGCTTAGTCAAATAGAAGTCTATCTAGCCAATTGATCATTCAAAAAAAAAAAAGTAAAATTCTATCTAACAAATGAATTATTATTGAAAATTAGCATTGAATTATAAAATATAAAAAAATAAAATGTAAAATAATTTGACATTATATATCATCATTATTTTTAATTATCCATTTTAATTCAATAATATTTCACATTAATTTAGAAGTTGAATGAAAATATAATTTAAATTATTTGAATATTAACCCGAGAACACTTTCTTATTAACTAATGTAACAACTAAAACCTTAATTTAGTCTATTAGAAACTAATATATATTACACTACACTTAGTTTGTATCACTTGCGTTTAAATATGAAATTTTTAATTACATTTTATCAAATCTAAATTATAAAAAAAAATATTTTAATCAATTATTATTAAGAGTACACTTCAAATTATATTATTTTCAATGTTCTTAATATATATTTAGAACTTGACTATCACATGAACCTCAATCTAATATATTTATCGATCTTATTAAAATGTGAGGTGTCGTTTCTTCTCTACGTTTTTTCCTCATTTACTTTCCTTCTTGAACCAATTAAATCACCGCATTTCTAATAGATTTTTGTAGATTATAAATGTTCTGTGTGCTTACTTTCGGTTGAAGTCCGTTGATGTCTCATATATTGTTTAAACAAATCAATAAAGATTTTGATTTTCTGATGCTGTACTAGGTGCCTCAAATTGATACATGCCCACAAACATGTAGTCCCGCGAGATTGTCGAGTATCTATGTATATATATAGTAATAAAAAAGTTAATGAAAAGAAAGAAAATTATATAGGTAAACACAAAAAGGTAAAAACAAAAAGGATGGCAAAAATGACCCCCCCCCAAAAAAAAAGAAACAAAGGCAAAACAGATCAAGCACAACTTCGACCACTTATAGAAGTAATTACATGAAAGTGATAAACACAGTTAAATATTATTAATAAAGTTATGTATATATACTATGGCTAGCAAAATAGGATTTTGAGTAAAATCTAGTTGTTACTGTCTCTAAGTTCTCCACTCTATGCTTTTAATTGACAATTAGTTGCTCATTGTTAATCTCGTACTTTTGCTATCCTGCCTGGTAACATAGTTAACGGTTAAAAGTTTAGATTACACCTCTCAGGTCTCTTCCTAAAACTACCTTGCATTAGGTTTGCTTGATTGTGACCACTGACCTCCTGGAAAGAAGAAAAATTTATTGGATCTTTAATAAAAATGAGAAAGAAAAACGTTAGGGATGGCAATAAAGGTTAGACAAACTATGAAATCTACATTTATGATAAAAAAAAAAAAAGTGATAACATTAGTATAATGATAATGTTAAAAGCGGATATAAGCTAAATTATATTGAAATACCATCTTAGGAGGTTGTTTGATGGAATTTCGGTGAGTTTTTCTCTGCATTGGCCTGAGTTTGAGTCCCCTTGCCAGCCCCTAAATATTAGAAATATATATTGAAAGCATGACAGTGAGTTTTAAACTTATTAACGCTAAGTCCAAACGGGTGAAAACAGGTTACTTGATTACGAAGGAAAATTTGCTGGACCATTAATTGAATCAAAATAGGTAACCTCCAGAATGGCATAAAAAATGGCCTTGTTTTTGTATGGGAGGAATTATGTACAGTGACTTAGAACAATAATACAAGACTCATTCAAAGTCCATCCCAAAAACACTGAAGATTGAATGAGTTGTTATATCTATCTATTGCAAGTCTAGTTTATGGTTGGCTTGCGTAAAAGACAAAGTCCAAGTACTTTGTGGTAAATATTTCTTTCACTAAATGATATATTAGTTTTGGCATGGACCAAAGTTTAACGATAAAAATCAATTCATTACTATGCATAATAGGGATATCCACTATTTTAGTTTTAAGTTTTTTAAATTTGTATAATCAAGTCCTATACATTTTAATATTTTCAATTTAGTCCTATGCCTTATTGAATTTTCTGATCAAGTCATTATGTGGACAGAATTTGGTTAAGATGTTATAAACTGTAGTTTGATTAGATGAAAATTAATAAAATAAATATATAAAGCTACTATATTAAAGCTTTGAGCATATGTTAAACTTTGATTAGACAAAACGAAATTTCAAATTAAAGTTAGACTTATCTTCTTCATACTATAATATCTTCCTTTTTTTGTATCAAAAACCATAAAGTCTTTTAGCAATTTTATCTTTCACATGATTAGCTCCTTTACTTGACAAAATCAATCTCTCTTTTTGCCTAAATGACTCTTGTTCCAACAAATCACTTCACATCTACGACATCATCCAAATAAAAGGCAAAAAAGTTAGAGATGGTATATTATTATGGAAGGAAAGTTGTGATGCACATCTCTTGGAATAATTTGAATCCAAGGAGATAGTTCATTGCTTGTAAAAAATGGAAGATAACATTTGGTTTATATGATTAATGTATAGTTTTCTTGGTGATTAAGGTAGTTCATTATTTTTTAATTTATTATAGCAAGTTGAAAAGTGAAATTTTTCTTTGAATAGATCTAACTATGTGCGAGAGATTGCAACAGATAATTCTCAAATTGTTGAGAAAGGTAAGCATCATATAGAATGAAAGGGTGTGGAGCAGGAAGGAATTGTGGTGCCTCTGTTTTATGGTTGTTGTGGCAATTGCCCTTTTGGTGTTATTACAAACTTTGAAAGGATTTACTAATGGTTAAATGAGGAAAAATGTAGTCTTATTTAAGAGGCTCTATTGTTTATCCATTTCAAAAAATTTTACTATGAGAACCATGATGTTATTACTAATTTTGTTTTGATAAAGTATGAAAAATATGAAAAATTCCTTTTTATTTGAAATGCTATATTGATACTAGTTTATTATAGTGTTAGTAGGATTGACATGAAATTTTTGTTAAATGTACTAGAAATTTCTATTAATACCTCTTTTTTTAGCTTGACTTAAAATGATATCTTATGTAAATCTATTGTGTGATCTTTTAAAAAGCAATGCATAGAGTAAGATTGGTATAACAACATAGTAACACTAATAAAAAGAACTTATTTTTGTTCGTTTGACAAACATACCAACTATGGTCAATACATAATGTCTAGCATTTAACAAAAACAAAATGACCAAATCTAGTTAGCACAAAGGAACAGGTATGGTCATTATCATTGCCTTCCTTTATCATCTATCTACACGGATTCTTCTTCTTTGTTTCAATATGATTTTTTAAATCTGTATATATCTTATTCATTGATTAGTTGGCATTTAAAAGACATTAATTAAGAACAAATAAAAACCAAACAAAATTTCTAACTAAACTTGGTATGGTTCAAGTGATGCATGACTTTCTTGAGTGGATAGTTCAAGATTTGTATCCTTTTATCCTTTTGGCAATATCGCATTTTTACTTTTTAGTTGCAGAGGATATACAATGTTTTATCCTTTTTTTTTTCTAGTAAAACAAAATACATCTAATCAACAATTTAATAATGATTAACCCATATGAAAGTAAAAAGGTTATAATGACTTACAACCTTGGTTAGAGGAAGAGGGACAACTTTTATCATTTCTACACTTGGTTAAGTCATGCTCTGATCAGTTGTAAGAGGAGGGATGAATTATGATATATTTGTTTTAGTTGATTTTTATGAAGTTATTCTTTGCTTTTCTTTTTGGCCTAGAAAGTTAAAGGAGTGATATTTTTAACATTGTTACATATGGATCGAGCATGCTTTGTTCACTTAAAGGAGGATGGATAGATTGTGATATGTTGTTTTTAGTCTATTTCTATAGATTATTATTTTTACTTATCTTTTTGGCCTACATAAACTAGAAGACACAAAATTTTAAATCTTTCATTGGTTATAACAAAAAATTAATCTGAAATTATATTCAATACCTACCTATTTGTAAGAAACATATTTTGCATCACTTTTTTTGATAACATTAGTCTTCTAAAAATCTACATTAGTTATTCAAGGCATTGATCCACTTGGATTTATTATATATTGAGTGTTGTTCTATCTAGTTGGTGTAACCTATATGTTGTATTCTCCATGTGCAGTGATTAAGGTGGTCGGCTTTGTTCCCCTACCTCATCTTGAGGTTTAGTTCAAGGAGCTTCATCTTACTTTGGGTAAGTCTTCTTATTGTAACCTTTTCCATTGCATAGCTTATAGATTCTTCTCCTCTCATATTCTTTTTTAATCTTTAAAAATGTTTTTAAAAGGAGGTGGCAATAATGCCTCCTTTATTATTACATACCAAAATATCTTACCTATTACAGGTTGTATTATATATTCAAATACCTTAACATACTTATCCTTCTTGTACTAATAAAAAACATACAACTTTAGGTTATCACTCTTATCTTTAATGGAAAAAAGGTATGTGGACAATAAATGGCTACCACTATAAGTACATATTCTCTTTCCAATTTAACAATAAGCATATCCCTTCCATACTTGATTTCATACCATTCACTGCAATTCTACTTCAACTCATAAATGTGACTTTTTTTGATATTTTCTCTCAATTAACGTTTCATTCTAATATCCTATAGAAGTAGTTTACTTTTCAAACAATGTTAAATTCTTTTTTAATCTTCCCATAATATAAATTTATGTCTTTAAGCATAGAAATAATTGAATTTATCCTAGTAAAAAGTAATTTCCATTAGAAGCTTTACACAAATTTTTGTCAACTATGTCATACTTAAGGTCATGGTTAAAGAAGGCCTTACTGCACTTCTCTTTTTCTATTTTAAGCATGTCATTATGAGCAATTAGACTTTCTTATTTGAGTTTTATCATCCTTAAATTAAAGTCCAGTTTATTGGTTTCATTTACAACCTGCCAAAACATCTTTTATAGTGCTAGACCTTCATGTTTTTTCCTCCTATTTATAAAGAGATGTCTACCATAACATATTTATTTAGTTCAAGCCAATTATTGGCAATTACATTGATAAGTCCCTGAAATGAACCAAATGAAACATAAAATATATATTAATAAATCTCTCAAATATTTGAATGCACAACATATAAACTAATTATTTCCACATCTTACCTTTTGTTAGTTTGACATGATGGCCCAACCATTGCCATTTATGATTGCCAAGTCAAGCTTTATGATTTCCCCTTTGGCAACACCTTTTAAAAAACATCTATTTAAACCAATCACCTTCCTACAGCTAACCAAAAACCCTTTCTTACAATAATAAAATTCAAAATATATTTTATCAAACTTTGATAACTGTTTTCCCAAAGTAGGTCTTACACCTTTTAATGCAACTATTACTTTGGGTTACTACTTTCTATCTTAGCCTTGTAGTTTCATAGTTGAGCATATTCTTTCATAGCATTACCTCTCATGTTATTAATAATCATGTCCCTTACTTCATGACACCTTGTGAGACTAACTTCAAGTTGTACTTTTCTTTTCATAATGTTCTTTAATTCATTTAAAGACATTTAAAATTGATATTCAACTTTTACCCATGTCTTTTCAATCATATCATCTACATTAATATGGACTTTGTTAAATCTTATAAGGTCCTCCCTTACTTCTTTTAGCTCTAAATTATCACCATTTATCAACATATCAACTTTTAATATGATTTTTTGGTATTCAACATCAACAAAATCCATTAGTTTCAAAATTTTTATTATTTTCTGTAGTTGTCTTGGTTTTAACAATAACATTTATAATATTATGAAAATCCATGCTACTTAACAACTTATCATTAATATACTCAATATCATTTTTTGACAAGTTGGTACTACCACAATTACATTTGATCTGCTTATATCCTTAACTTTAACATCCCTATTTTCTTATTGATTTTCTTACTTCACACCATTTTCCTCTACCTATTTTCTAACAACAAAGTTTACATTACCTTTACTGTCTTTAGTTCTTTCAAGTTTAGGATATTTTCATTATAAGTGATATAAACTTCTATCTTCTTCTGCTTTAGAATAATGTCACTTATATCAATTATTATTTTGTTTATTTTTCTCACTTCCCTAAGCCCTTAATCCAAAAATTTCCTTGGTATTTTATAAAATAATTGTTTAAAACTTAGCTACTTTAATAATTTAATCATTATTCAATATCCTAATAACAAAGTATGTTTATCTCAATAACAATCTTGTTTATGTCACCTTTTTCATAATATGTTTATAGGTTTTGGATCAAAATCCCACCATGGTACATAATCATATCTTTTTCATAATCATCCATTTTGCAAAAGGATAAGATATCTTAAACTTAGACTTTACAAAGAATTTTTTTTTTTATTTTGTATTCATGAACTTTATAGGAGTGAGCACACAATATGCCTAAAAAGTGTAAGCACCTAAATGTCACCAGCAAGTAGACAAGTCTCATTGTTTGTTGTTCTTAAAAAAAGGTCAACATGTTTACATATGGTCTCATATTCTCAATTACTAAAATCTACTATTAAATGAGAAAAAATTCAAGCATTTACATCAAATTCACATTTAAGTACTTCAATCAAAGTTATAAAGTGAATGTTCTAATATCTATGGTCCTAACACCTTATTCAATAGCAAATATAATATAACCAAATACAACTTTATCTTTAAGAAACATCTACATGCTAAGTCTATTTAAAATATTTCTATGAAAATCATTGTCTCAACAGTTTGTGGAAACAATGTCTATTGTACAAATGTTAGTTCATTCACACAAAGATAAATTTATCTAATTTCAAAGTCTTTTAATTTAGCAAACTAATAAGGACAACATTATAAGGTATCATCAAAACCTTATCATATTTTTATACCTTGAAATTTTTAAAATTTTATATGTTTTGAAACCTAATTTTTTTAAAACATTAGATCTTTTTTGCAAACTTAAATGTACAACTTGTAAATTTAGAAAGCACACTCCCCACACATGAATAACACATAAAGAATGATTGAAATCAAGTAGGCCTTTTATTAATCTCTTTAATTGAAAATGATTGTTTGATGAAAATTAAGATTTCCAAACTCTAGTTAAAGTATCATTATATTAAAGTGGGGTTTATGTATTTTTAGACTAAAAGACATAAACCAAAAAAAATGAGAAGGAAATAGAGACATAAATCTTTTCAATGATAATTGAATTTTCAATTGATAGGGTTCTTCAATCCTTGTATTGTTCTTTTTACTTAAAAAAAAAATAGAAAGAGGCGATGAAGAATGTGAATTAAGGGTTTTTTTTTTCCATTATATGGAGCATATGCATAACCTTAGACTAAAGCATAAGACATAATAACTTATTATGTTTATTATTATTATTATTATTAATAATTTTCATCTACTAAAACATAGTTTTTAATGTCTTGACTAGATTTTGTCTATGGAAGGAATCAATTGGAATAATTCAATAAGGTATAAGATTAAATTGAAAAGGTTGAAAGGTATAAAACTCCATTGCAAAAATCTAAAAAGGTTTACAGCAAAAAAAGTTGATATCCTATGCACAATAACACCCATGACATTTCAAAAAATTTAATGATAGACTATACATGGAAGCACTTTTACCTAAATACAATGGAGGAAAAAAAATGTTATGAATGAATTTTTGCAAAACTTGTTGTATGTTGCCACAGACCCATCTATAAGAAGTAAAACCTTGGTGACTTTTGTCAAAAGGTATCCAAATTGCTCATACTAGTTAATATGAGGTAAAACTTCATAAATTATTGTCTCTTAGTTACTTAGGTACGAGTGCACATTTCATGCTTATTGTCATAACTTAAAACACAATATCCTTGGTTCATATGTTATTGAGCTTAGCCTTATCATTTAGGTCATGTCTTTTCTTAATGGTAAAATTAAGGTTTAGGGGTTCCATCCAAACTTTTAGTGCACCCATTAGATTTATGTAAGAGTTAAATAAGATAGGGGTGTATAATATATTTAAACAAACTAAATAAGTAAGCTTTTCTCTTTCCTACCCTAAAATTTTTTGCATTGAAAGCTAAGCTAAGATGTCTTAGAATAACTATCTAGTTTCTTAAGCTAAATGTTTAACATTTCTCTATCAACTTCTTCCAACACCTATTCTTGGGTTCTCTTGGTATCATGTAGTTAAAGTTGCTTATTTGTAAATGTATGATTAATCCTTTTTCCCCTTCTATTTGGTTCCATTAATTATCCTCATTGAGCATATTACACTAACCTATTATCCATCCCATGAATAAATATCCCAAGTTAGTTAAGATATGCCATTAATGAGGACATTGAACCAACATCAAATATCTCATTTCTTATGTACCAAGTTATGCTAGTAGAGGCATTGCTTGTAAGGTTTAAGCTTTGTCAAATAATAAACACCCTCATTGTAGAGTTTTGATTATCATAGCTATAATGATTCATTTTTAGGATTCCTAAAAGGCTATTGCATATGCGTGAATTCATGCTAAAAGCACGTTATAACAACCCTAACATCCTTATCATCTAAGGACTACTTGCCCCCAATATTATCACTATGCCAATCCATGAAGATGTACTATTATAGGATAGTAGATAGGGAGATAAGACAAGTAAGATAAATAACATCAAACTGATTGATATATCATCCAATATTAATTAATCCTTCTTTGGTGGAATCAATTGTCCTTTAACAATCTTTTAGAGTGTAATGCCTTCCTTTTGAATGCTTGGTGGAACAGATATAATGACATCCAATTATAGGCCTATAGATAATGTAACTAGTTAAAGTTTTTTATTTCTTTCTTATGAAAGCTTAATCCTTTGTACCTATTATATCATAGGTTTAACTGGATAAAGGAGCCTTTTGTTTCCCAACTTTTAGAAATGACAAACTAAAGTAACTATAGACTAAAGTACATATGTGACCTACATACATATATATCTATTATGATGCTTATAAAGGAATAATTTCAAGGTGCAAAAATATATTTTCATATTTCTTCATTGGAATGATTAAGCAATACAATATAATAGAGAAGATTTATTTTTGTTCATCAATTTTCTTTTAGGCAACACCATTGTAATGCGAAAATCATTTGAAATATTAATTTATATAATTAACAACTTAACTTAAAGCTATACTAGATTTTTTCTTTCAATAGTTATGAAATAGTTATATAATAGAGACCCTTACCAATATTATTTACTCTAATTTTTATACATTTTCATAGGGATTAATAATTCTCATAATATGAAAATAAATTATAAAAGTAATATATTTTTCCATTTTCAATGTAGTTTTATATTCTATATAATATTGATTTCATTTTCTTAAATTTTTTTAATTTTAAATTTTCCAATGTAAGGTTGGAGAATTGTTCACCAATTCACTTTTTTGTATTTTGAGTTTTTTTTTTCCTTCAATTACATGTTGTCCAAACTACATATTGAAACTAGATTAGTTAAATCATAACTCAATATCACAATATTTAGTAAATTGTTATAATGAAAGTGTGGCGTTGATCCATACTAGATTAATAAATCGTCACACTGTCATAAATTCTAAATGATTGTACTTTAGAATTGTTATTATTGTGATGGAAGTCCCCAATTGCAATGGCTTATTACCTTGAAATTTCAAAATTTATTAGTTATAACTGTTATTAAGCCAAATGGAATAGTAAGTTTTTTTCTTTTTTTTTGGGTAAAAAAATTATTTTATTAAAATATAGGGTATAATTGGGTTTCTTTTAAACTTCTCTCTTTATTACTATGTAACTTGTTTGCCTTGAAAATATACCTTTTTTGGTCATATTGTAAGAATTGGAACACGCAAATTTGATGTCACCTAACTTAAATCAATCACCATAAACTTAAGTAGATATTTGTTCTTAAAAGATTTACAATGTTATATCATATTGAACATTCTTATAAAATGCAAAACTACCTAACATTTTAACACACTTCTCACCCATAAATTACATCACTTTTTGGTTAAAACTTATATTCAAATGGTATAGGGTGGATATGATTAACAAGAATTACAAACTTAAAGTTAAATTAGTTTATCAAGCTAACATAATATACATCAAGAGATATACATATTTCATCACACATAATCAAGATAGTCTTAATATCAACAACTATTTAAATAACACCTATAAATAGTTCTTATATGCTAGATAAGCTCATACCCATCAAATTAGTTTCAAGTTGACTAATGATTAAGGCTATATTCTCTTAGCTTTGGATGACTTGTATTTTATTTTGTGCACAAATTGTAACTAGGACATTTTATCATTTTGTAACAAAAGTTTTTATTTTCTTTTTTCCTTTTCCTTTTTTTTTTTCATCCAAAATTACAATCACAATTCATCCCATGTTGTGTAAGAGAGAAAGAACCACAACAAAACCTTACAATAGGTTAAACAAAATAAAAACACAAAATACTTAACTCTTCTTATTTGTAAACATCCACAAAAAATTCATCAAAGCATCTAACAACACTCGTAAAGTTTTTTTAGGTGTAATGAAAGACATTCTTTTATTAATCTTTCTTGACTTCAAATACATTTATTTTGTCTCCCCCATTCTAACTATTTTCAATGGGAAAGCGTCTCATTAAAAAACAAAAAAAAAGAATTAGTTTCCAATTAAAGGTATAGTTTGCCTAAAGGTCACTCAATTTAATTTTTGTAAGGTCGTGGTGCACCACTCAATCTATAAAAAGAAACAAACTATAAGAGATAACGACGACATGAGATGTTTACGCAAAACTTATATTTGGTAATCATATTTGCCAAGTAAAAAGATGAATTTAATTAATTTATTTAAAAAGTGACGTAAATTTTAGTGCCAAAAAAAAGTAAATTAATGTCTAATTTTGAGCGGTAAGTATTTACATTATAGGAAGAAATAAAAGGTTAGTTAACAAAAACTATTGCCCGTTATATTTGGTATATGTATTTAAAGCGATTGTCAATAAAAGTCACATCACCTATATTTCTACCTTTCTTTTTATTCTCCTTTCCTCGTTAGCTCCTCTCTCTCTCTCTTTCTCTCAAAGACACCCTAGTATTTGGCACCACTAACATAATGGCCTCAACCAGTACTACCATTAGTTGGGTTGAGCTTCACACCTTTCATCGAATAGATAGGGAGGTATTCTCTCGACTAGTCATCACTTTGATGCGAGACCTAGTAGAGTCTTCGATGCTTATGACGCTATGGTTATGGCTAGAGCAGATGGGTTACCCAAACATTATAGTGAAAATGGTTGACTTGTTAGATCTATTGGTGAATGTGTTGGCAGATGAAGCCGGTTTATCCCTAAAATGTCTTGAATTCAATACGCTTCCTAAGTTGCTAGATGGTGGCATGCCCTTAACTACCAAGATCATGGGAAAAGGGATCACTCTGTCATTTTTTCTCCAAAACAAGTTCACTGCGGTAAACGGTGTAAAAAACTTTCTCAACACTGTTTGCTCTCGGATCTTTACAGATATTTTACTACGTGTTTTGCCTGTAGTCCCATCACCGTCACTGCTAGTTCCTAATTTACGACCAATCATTGTTCCTGGCTTTCCATATCCGTTATTCGGGAATGTTACCATAATGCCCAAGACCGTGGATCATGAGTTCCCTCGAAGAGGGCTATGGGGTTGAGAGCCCTGTAATAATATTAAAGAAGATGATAGAACCATGTTTCTCACCTTTTCACGAGGGTTTCCTGTGACAAAGGAGGAGGTAACCAACCTTTTTATAGAAAATTTTGGCGATTGTGTTAGTGTCCAAATGCAAGACAACATTGCTACTAATGAGCAACCCTTGTTTGCAAAGATTGAACTGCGTTCTATAACATTTTGAATGGTCAACGTATAGCCAAATTTCGGATCAATGGCAAGCATATTTGGGCTCGAAAATATGAGCGTAGAGATTATCAAAATGTTTCTTTTATTTTATAATTTTTTTCTCATAAATCTTATTCTCTATTGTAATTTTGGCATTCTAAGGCTCTCTTTTAATTTCAATTATTACTATCCTCTAGTATAAAAACAAAACTTAATCTTTTAAACAATAAGATACTCTATAATTAAGAATTTCAATTTTTAGTTGAAGATCTCATGCTTGAACTTCTAAGTTTACTTTTTCATTCATAATTGTTAGATAAATTCAACAAATTTTCATTTTTTTTATAAACATATTGTTTCAACAATCAACTTATTAAAACAAAATATTTAATTACTTGGTATTGAAAAAATCATTATTATATGGAAAATATTAGGGAGACACATTGTTTGATAGATAATGTAGGTTATATCACATCAATAGCATTTGTTACCACGTAACGAAGTTGTATAGAAATAAAGTAAATTTTCATATGAAATTTATGTGGTACCAAATGTCATTCCAAGTGAAATAAACTACATTATGTCCACTTATATCCATCAGAAAATATGTCCACGTAGAAGGGTCTTTGATATGCATACATATAGATATATACATATAAGAAAACTAATAATTGCACTTAAAAAGTCATTAATTTAATTAGTTTATTTTTAGGTAAAGTAGCTACATGCTTATCTTCTTATTCTTGTAACTAATTTGTAGGATTCTTCTATATAATTGGATTAATTTCCATTTCACATGCACCTAAAATGAATAATTAAAATATAAAAATTTTAAGCATTTTTAATTTATCAAAAAACTTATTGGTTGTTGTTACATAATAATAGGTAACTCTTTTTATCCTATTTTTTTCTCGTCTATGTATTATAGATTTGAATGCAAAACATCCAATTTGAAATTTTAAATTCTTAATTAACTATGAGATATGTAGATAAAAATATCATTAATTAGTTAGGAAACACAATAGATATTCATTTAAGTGCTTTTGCAGTGTTAAATAACAACTTATTTGGCAATAAGATATTTCTCTTAAAATCAAGTCATAACATGCTTTCTATAAAAGAACAATCATTGTCATGACATGTTCTTGTTATAAGCTAATAAGCATACTCGTGCTACATATACAGTTTCTACCCAACATAATTCAACTAAAGAGAAAATAACCCATACGTGGTTCAAGTTGCCCTTACTTAAAAGGTAGTTAACTACTAACAAAAGATTAATCAAACTATCATTAGCTTCAAACCCTATGGCAAACTTCATCTATAAAACCATAAGCTTGACTAGTAGACTCTTACTTCAATCGTTAATAAGAGTGTAAGGTGAGTATGGGACATCATAAGGAAAAGTGAAGTTGTATGTGTGCAGTCTTTAAGTTGCCAACTTAATGTGCAAGGGGAAGTAGGTAATCAACTATGGACACAAAGAAAGTAAAAGAAGGAGCATCGCTCGAGTTGCATTTGCATAACAATTGCAAAAGAATAAAACTTTATTAGTACTAGTTCTCTTATGCTCAAGAGCTTATATCAATCCTTTGTAGAGTGACTTATCAAAAAGAGTCATAGGCATAAGGGTAAAGGAAGTGGGGATAAGGATCCTTGATGCTTAAGAAAACTACTTACAATACTCGAAAGCTTAAAACATCAAAATAATAAAATTTGAAATTTTACAATTAGTTAAATCTAATTTAAACTAAGTTTTGCTTCTTAATCTAGATTTTAAAAAAATATAATTAGATCAATTCAATTGATTTTAATAAAAATTTTTCTTTTTAGTCTTTTTTAAAAAATGAAAAGAAATTTTTTCCTTTAAAAAAAAAGGAAAATTTTAAAGTAATTTTTTTCCATTTTAAGACAATGTTAAAGTAGCTTTTTTTTTTCCCTCTTTTTAAGCAAAAACCTTGTAAATTTAAGAATTTCTTTTCTTTTCTTTGATTAATTATTTTTTCTTTCTTTAGAAGAAAATTTCAAAAGTAGTTTTTTCTTCTCCTTTTTACCTTTTATTTTCTTTTATCTGAGAAACTTATAATTATAAAGATTTAATTACAATTAAGATATAATTTTATAAATAAATAAAACCCTTATTTCATTACAATTAAATATATATTAATTAATTTAATAATACTAATTTGATTGTGATTAAAATTTCATAATTATAGTATATTTTAATATCCTTAATTTGTGAACTTAGGAGAAATTGTTACATTAACAATATTCACATAAGATATTGTGTGTGTGTGTGATATGTTATAAAAGATTAAAAAAGAAATATTGTCATTGTTAGTTTATACTAACATTTGTTACCTAAATATGACATAATCATTGTTGCTAAATATTATAGTTGCATATAAAAAAATATACTATAGTGATAAATATAGTAACATTTTAAAAATTTTAATATAATATAATATATTATAACATTTATAATTGTCATTAAACACATATCTAATTGTTTCTAAAAATCAAAATCTTTATTGATTATGAATTTAACTTGACATGTATAAAATATTATGTAAAATTGATATTTATCAAATTCATAATTATATAAATTTTATATTTGTTGTTATATTAAAAAAATTAGAAAATTTTTAGTTGAATAGCTATTAATTGTTACTTTAAAGAATAAATGAAAAATTTATAACAATAAAATTAACTAAATATCATTTTTATTGATAATAATAACTTTTATTTTATAACCAAGACTACTAAAACACAAATCATATATTTGAAAGACATTGAAATAACTTAAAATTTGTTCCTTTACACATTCAAAACTTAAAATAATATATATATATGAACACACACACATCAAAGTGCGTACTCCATTTTTATAACTACCAATAATGTCATTCATATTGAAACCTTAATAAAATTTTGCATATGCAAATTCTTAAGATTCATTTCATAAGAGAAAAACGTTCATATCATTTAATGAATTTTTGTCATAATAAAGGAAACTAGTAGAATATATACTCTTACAAGTTCTTTTTAAACAAGTCCATAAGCTTGCAAAGAAGAACTACAAAAATAAAAATAAAAAAATCCAACAATGATTTCCTTGCAAAAGAGTCAAAAACATACAAATCAAAGACATTTTTCAACATTGCTTGAATAATAAAGTTACATTCATTAAAGGTAAAATATTATATTCAAGACCATTAGCTTTTTAAAGAAGAACACAAAATGGAATCACTATATGAAATTAAAGTTCAAAGACCAAAATAAAATCCAATCCTAAATTAATTAATCTAAAAATAAAATAAAAAAAGGTAATGTTTATGTGTGTGAGTATGGTTACAAGACAGAGCAATGAAGACTCTACATAGATTAAGTTAGAAAACAAGATAAAAAGCAAGAGAATAAGAGAGGGAAACCAACTCACTTTTATGTGGAAAGAAAGATTGGCAACCTAAGATCTATGTCTCCTTTATCAAAGAACAAAGTTAGAAAAAGGTGGAGATAAGTTTTTTTTTATTGGTTTTTTTCAACAAATAGTAAAATCTAAAACTATTTTAAAATTTTAAATCCTCAAAAATATTTATTACCTTTAATTTTATTATAAGTATAGGCATAAACAACAATTATGGAAATTTTTTTTTCATTTTTAAGGTGATTGCCTAAAAACAAGTCTTTTTAGTTTTTTGTTATTAAAAAACAAGCCTTTTAGCATTTAGTGAACTCTCAGATAACTTAAATAAATACACATAAAGCAACATTTATTTAAATTGTTGCTTTAAATAATCTTAAAGGTTTTGTTTTTTGCTTTCATTGATGTTTGTTCAAAAGGTTATCATAAAAACATTGTTATAGTATCTCGTTTCTCTAACTATTTACTAATCAATGACTAATAAGAATTTAAAGGACTAATGATATATTATTTTATTTATTTCATAATATGCTACGTACAAATAATATTAAAATATATGTTTTCTTATTCATTAGCGAGATTACTTTTTGAGTGTGTTAATGACCATTTGATTATGCTTATTTTTTTATTCGTATTTGTTTAAATGTGTGTAAAAAATAATAGAAATGTGATTGGACAAAAAGACTTCAATTTTTAGTCCATTTATTAAAACTAAATGACATACTTTAAAATGAAAATCTGAATTCATATTTGTTCAAGATGTCTACATAATTACGGGTTAGTTACAATGGCATGTCATCATTGAAGACTCCCCTCCTTTTCCTTTAATTGCAACTTGATTGATAAATTCTTTTTAGGAACAAAAGTGCGCTTTTTTCTCCCAAATCAAGTGCATAACCACTTTTAAAGTAAATTAAGGTTAAAAGGAGGCTCCTTATGCAATGAGGAGAAATAAAGCATGAAGATATTAGAATTTTAAGTGTGAATTATGTAGATAAGAAATTCCACGTTGAAAGTGGGAGGGAGGAAAAAATAACATATAAGTGAAAATGACCAATAAATTCAATATTTTGAGGTTTATGGTTGAAATATGGTAAAAGTTTATCGATTACTTAGGTAAGGGACAAATATGAACAATGTATATTTCCTATAACTATTATCCCTAAAGGGAAGAAAGAAAGTAATTACACTCACCAAAAGTAGGCCCAATTAGAGCGAGATAAGAGAAAAAAGTAAGTAACTTATAAGTGAAAAAGACTTATAAACTCAATACCTTAAAGTTTTTGGCTTGTAAATAGGCTTGCTAATAAGCTTACAAGAGAATGGACCCAATGTGGAAAAGACTCACACATGAAGGGAAAAGTATGTGAGATATGTAATTAAGAAATTTCACATTAGAAGTAAAAAAGAGGAATGAGTAATATATAAATGAGAATAACTTATAAATCTAATATCTTAAGGTTTTTTTTATTAAGATATGATGTCAAATTTATAAGTTTGTTGCTTATTTAAGCTCTTTTTGACATTCTCCTCAGTTTTAAATTCTCATATTTCTTAATTAAAAATAAAAAAAGGCTATTAAAGGGGAAAAAATGACTAACTCATTAGTGGGTGTTATTTTATAATATGAAGATGACACAGGTAAGTGGTTTGCCATGTAGGCAAAACCGTATGACTTGGAAAACTAGGTTTTGCTACATCAAAAGACATATTGTTACCACATCATCGGATAAGGACTATTTTGATAAAATTAAAGTAACTAACATAATCATGAACTTAGTCTCACGATAGTGATTTTAATTAAACTTTTTTAAAGTTACTAACCCAAAAACAAAAAAAAAAATTCCCTATCATTTTATTGGTATATTTGTTTATATTGTAGCTAATAAAACTTTTGTTTTTGTTTAATTCGCGGAAATTAAGACGCAAATTTAATACTTTCAATCCTAAAGATGACTCTAGTACTATTGAACTAAAGTTCATTGATAATAAAACCTTTTATATTCAAAGAAATGCTTAATCATTGTTATTTGATATGATTTTATTGGTTGAATTTATGTCACTATATGTAACAATCATTTATTTTTATTTGTTATATATATATATTATTAATAATAATATCTTCTTAATTTTTGTTTCTCTTTTAAAATTAAACTAATAACTTTTTATGAGAATTAAAGCCAATTTTAGCATGTTAAAAACTAAAATTCAAACTATAAATTTAATTTAAATCTCCATGTCTCTTTTCATTTTTTGTTCTTTAAGCTTTCAATATGATGAAAATATTATATTTTATTGTATCTATCTTACTTTTAACTTTCATTTCAAAAACAAAATATCACCATCAATTTATTTTGTTGTTATAAAATTGTATGCTTATCTTTTGTTTATATATATATCAATTGGTTTATTTTTTTATTATTGACAAAGTGATGAATATTTTAAATAACTAAAAGGTTAAATGGCCAAAAAAAAAAGTCATGATAAGATTAAAAAATTAATAAAGTAAAAGTTAGAAAGAAAAAATAAAAGGAAAAAAATGGAATAAGTTAAAGATTGAGTAAAAGGGAAAATTGGTTGTCAAGTAGTTGAAATTTCCTCCCAAAGCCTAAAATTTTTTATTACTTTATTTCTTATGATGGTGAAAGATTCATTGAAGAGGCCAAAAAGGGAAAAGGAAAAAAATCCATTTGTTAATTACAATCAATTTGTCATATTAATAACTAACACAACTTTGACTTATTACAATACCTACTATGTAAGTTGAGCAAATAAAAAAATAAATTTTCCTCATAAACACTCAGAGGTGGCAAACAGGTGGATCAAGTCAGGTTATTTTAGGTTTCAAACTATTTAGGTATTAGGCCTTTTAGGTTTTGGCTTCATAGAGTTTTAAGTGTTTTGGATTTCAAATTACTCAAATTTTAGATTATTTTAAATAATTTCAAGTTATTTAAATTTTGGGTTAAATTAAGTTATATGTCGTTGACTTTTCAGTACATACAGATTAAACCCAACTGAGCTTTACAGGGATTAAATCAATTATTCAAGTTGAATCAATATTTCCTCTCATTAGCAAGCAAATATAACAAAATTTCCTCTCTTTCTAGTGAAAAATAAGAAATAATTTTTAGTAATAATGGATTATTATTTTTATGTAAATAAAAAATTACATAATAAGATAAATATTTTAAAAAAATAATAATAATATGTGATGGTCCATAGAGAAGAAAAAAAAAAGAAAAATTTGAATTCAAAAAATAAACAAAAAGTATTGTATGTAAAGTTGGAGAAGCAATATACTATAATATACTAAAGAGTGAGAAAAAATTTGAATTTAAAACATGAAAAAAAAAATATTGTATTTTTGAAATATCAAACATGCATACCATAAGAGTAATTTTATAAATTTATTTTGATTTTAATTAATAATAATATTATAAATATTTGATCTTAACGTACATTTATTATTAGAGAAATTTCAATTGAATAATAAATATTTAACATATTAAAATCAAATATTAATTAAAAATATCTTAAATTTTAGTTTTATTAAAATGTTATAAAATTTTAAATTGAGTTTAATTTAAATTAGCTTAATTTGTATAAAAAGAGAAAGGAGGACGAAGCAGAGGAAAGAAACAATGCATGAAAGAAAAAAAAAATTAGTAATTTATTCGTGGGTTTCACGGAGATAATGTAGATAAGTTTTGCCATATCAAAAAACACGTTACCACCATGTCATCAGATAACAATTGTTTGGACATAATTATAATTATAGACTTAATTGTGATCCTGGCTGAACCAAGTGACTTTAATTAGCATTTTTTAAAAGTTTTTTACTCCAATTTAAATTTTTAAAAGTTATTTGACCAAAAAGAATTCCTTGCTTTAAAATGACCGCATTGCACGTAATCCATACAAATGATCCAATTAGTTAACCAATCCCACGCACAACCCATTGATGGCCCAAAACAAGTACGATAAAAGCCCGAGGGCGCTGTGCGTCGATTTTACAATGACAAAACGCGAAACGTTTTATTCGATCTAGCATTCGACAGCGAACTCCCACTGCCTAAGGGTCCCGAACCCGATCTCTTAATTTATATATGTTTGTTATTTCAATCGCTAGATCGATCCTGTTTTAGGGCTTCTTCAATGTTGCAGATCTTGTGGCTTTTCTTGTTATGTGCATGAAACCATTTTTGTTCATTGTTCTATGAGAAATAGCTTTTAGGAATTTTTAATCGCTTTTTTTTTAAAAAATAAAAAAATAAATAAATTTTTTGTTCTTCTTATTGCTATCTTTGCGATTGCTAACCAGATCTTCGTCGTTGTCAAATTACAGGACTTTACCCTGTGTCCACCGGTAGTGCTTTGTCGGTTTGCTAAATCGGTCAAGATGGTTAGTGCTGGTGATTTCTCATCCAATTTTGTGGTCTACAATAATTTCTGTCTTTTTAAGATTTGGTATTCGTGCATCGTTTGTTGGTAATGTAGGTTGTGCTTGCGGCTTCTATTGTAAAATAAGTCCGGGAAAGGTGAGTTCTGGCTTATTTCTTATACCCTTTCTTATTCTTCTTTTACTTTTATATATATATACACGAAATTAGATTCTCCGTCCATCGGTTATAGCGTGGATAAAATGGCTTTCTAGTGCACGAGGATCTCACACTGTGGGGTTTGAGAAAGTGTCAGACCTATGCAGCCTTCTAAAAATTAGATTTTGTTTTCAGAACTCGGAACTTATGACTGTCATTCCAAGGCTTGCATTTCATGTACTATTATATCATGGATGAGATCTGTAAATGATTCATATCACCCTGAGGAATGTTGTTTATGTTTGAATTATATGAGACCTAGCTCTGCTTACTAAATTAAACTGTGATGTCAATTATTAGTTAGTTCAAGGTAATTTTCTTATGTAATAGATGGGTTGCTAATTTTTTGGTGAAGCAGCTGATGACTTAGATAATTATGTATGGGAATCAGTTATTGGTGCTTTTATTTTGATTTTCAGTAACCAAATGTCACAGAGTGATGCATTTTCAGTTGCTCTTCTTGAAACCTGTCTTTTGCTGCAGTGGTTGTTTCTAGGCAGTTTGTGAATATGTCTCGTATAAGAATTGAAGGTCTTCTTGCGGCTTTTCCCAAGTTGTAGGCACTGGAAAGCAACATACTTATGTGGAGACTGAGAATGTGCGCTATGTTTACCAGCCAATAGAGCTATTGTACCTGTTACTCGTAACAAATAAACAAAGCAATATTGTGGAAGATCTGGGGACTCTGATGCTGCTCTCTAAGCTTGTATCCTTCTTCTTCTAGCCATTTTTCTATGTTGGGCTTTGGAATCTTTTTTTTTTTTTGCTTGCTTGGGAGTGGATTGGACCATTTCTATATTTTCCTTTAATTATCTGCCTGTTCTATGGTTGCTCCTGCTTGAATCTATTGAATTTTATTGATTTTTTCTGCATATTCTTCTTTTTTTTTTTTGACCAAAACTCTAATATTATGAAGCATGAATGTATCTTCCTGGAGGAGGCTTGTGCCAACACTGTGCAGAGACACACTTCGTTGATTCCTTAAGGTTTTAGGTACCTGAGTATTGTTTTTCTCTTGATGAAGAGGGCATTTCCAAGTCAGCTTTTGAGTTGATCTTTGCTTTTGATGAGTTATCTCCCTTGGGCACAAGGAAAATGTGACTGTTGCACAGGTTAAGCAATACTGTGAGATGGAGAGTCATGAAGAGAAATTGCACAAGCTAGTGTTACAAAGCAAGATCAACGAAACCAAGGATGTTATGAAGCGGAAAGCAGTGAGATTGACAAAAGCAAGGTACTTTTCAAGACTTTGATGGAGATTAATTTAAAAGAGAATGAAAAAACATAACAGAGGTGAAAGTTGTCCCATTGTAGTTTTGTTTAAAATTTATCTCTTGCATCTGCAGATTGAAAAGAAAGAGTTGAAAAAGGAGGATTTATGTCCTTACAATCAATGGCCTCCGGAAGAATTGAGAGTAGCTTTAGTGATTTGGGCATTTCTAGTAGTGGAAGTGGTTCTGGGATGGGATTGGCCTTCGATATGGACCTGTATTCTAGCAAGTCTAAAGGTTTGTTTACGTTAATCTTAAGGAACATTGCAAGATTCTTCTAATTCTGACAACTTGTGCCTTGTGATATGTAATGTTTTTGTGAATCCTGAATTCTTACTATTATGACCATACCAAATTGCTACAAGATGCATTTCACTTTCTTTACATTAAGGAAGAAATTACCAAAAAAATTTTAATGAAGTTGTACTTCTCAGTATACCAGATACAGTAATTGCTGCTCCTCTGGAGTTTTATATGATTGAATTTCTCTTGAGACTATGACTTGGGTGTTGAAAAGAACTGAATTAATATACCTGGTAAACAGCAGGTCGTCAACCTTCAGCTGCCACTGCTCCCCTAAGGGACTTGGTATGCAGCTTGGTAAAAGCCAGAAGACAAATCAATTTTTGGAATCCTTGAAAGCCGAAGGTGAAGTGATTTATGAAGATGTGCAACAAAGGTGGGCCAAACAAAGTCGGCTGCCTCAGTTCCATCTGATCAATTACTTTAACTGTTGAGGAGAAAATCAACGTGACTTTGAAACGAGATGGTGGAGTAAGTAACTTTGATGTCCAAGGACAGCTGTACTTCAAATTCTTAACCAAAGAAGATGGGCTTATCCAAGTTCAGGTCCTCTCTCTCTCTCTCTCTCTTTCTCATTAATTTCTGCCTGTGTGTCTTATTGTCTTAATTTATGCATTTGTATGCTAGATAATGTTACATAATTTGATAGTAATTAATGAACATGTTTCTTGCTATACTTGTACAACTTCGCTGTCCCTACCAAAACAAAAGTAGTCACTGATATGAGGTGGTTGGCAATAAGGTTTTTATTTGTTTGGCTGAGAGATACAATATTGTCTGTGTTGCAAATTTTTGATCTCATATGTAGGAAATTCTTGGCTAAACTAATGATTACTGTTAAAACTGCTTGTATATTGTCATATATTTCCCTTTTTCTAAGAATTGAATACACCTGTCATTTTGTTTCTGCCGCATTTGTTTACTATTTCTCCTTTATTAAGTCATTTCCTCATCAGAGATGTAGATTGTGTCAGGTGATTCAATCTGAGATAACACAGTATTGATGACATTCTGGTTCAGTTGGGTGTCTATTGTTCCTTGAATGAGCTGCTTTTTAATTGGTTGCTTTTATGCTAGTAATGACTTTCTAATTATGTAAGTACAAGGAATTTACCTTTGCTAAGAATTTTCAGTAAACATCAAGTGCCAACTTTCTGTGGCTTTATTTTTGTTTCCTTGGATCTTGCCGACATATGTTTATTTTGTTGCATCATATCTAATTCTAGATTGAAACTGGAGATGAACCAAGTGTCCTCTTCAAGAGCCACCCTAATATGAACAAAGAGTTATTTGCCCATGACAATATTCTAGGCTTGAAGGATCCAAATAGACCTTTTCCCACTGGTCAAGTGGGTGATGGAGCAGGTGTTGGTCTTTTGAAGTGGAGAATGCAAAGTGCTGATGAGTCAAAGGTCCCATTGACAAGTGGGTGCCTAATATATGTAAGCTTGTTCTATTTTTAATATGTTTCAGTTTGCTTTGTTACTAAATCTAGATGTTGCAGTTAATTGCTGGCCCTCTGTCTCGGGAAATGCAACTTATGTCAACATTGAATATGAAGCTTCAAACATGTTTGATCTGCAAAATGTTCTTATCTCAGTGTCTCTTCCAGCTCTGAGCCAGCCTCCCAGTGTTAGTGATGTCGATGGAGAGTGGAGGTAAGAAACTTGCTTTTTCTTGGGGGTTGAAAGTAATATGATGGTTTCATCTTTTCTTTCCAATGCATAAGAATTGAGTAACTAGGTGTTTATATTTATCCCAGCTATGTTGCTATAGGCTACGATAGAGAATCTCCAAGGTTGAATCATATCACCTTTTCAGTTATATGCTGAGGTGGGGAGCCTGGAATACATGCGGTTCCCCAGGAAATTATAGAATTTATGAAAAATATATATTCCTAGGGTTATTATGGCCTTGTTGATACTGTGATTTTACTTGTTATCGTTAATTTGGCCATTCTATACATTGAACTTTTTTTATTTTTCCAAACACTCAGGTATGACTCTAGAAATTCCATCCTGCAGTGGTCCATTATTCTCATTGATGATTCTAACCGCAGGTCAGCAAATGTTGGAGTATATTTTTGCTTTTTTCATACTTGCAATGTTTGATGCTCATTTTACATTTGCCATGTCTGGTGCATTGTTATGAGGTGCGTTTATTTGTTTATTTTTTCCAGTGGGACAATGGAGTTTGTTGTGCCTCCAGCAGATCCTTCAGCATTCTTTCCCATCGCTGTCCAGTTTTCAGCAACCAATACATATAGTGGCGTAAAGGTCCGGAAGATTGCATTCTTCATAATTTCCTTGATTTGTTTGCTCATGAAATATGATTGTAAGTCAAAGCTTGTAAATAAAAAAGGATGTCCCTGTGCTCAATGTTTCCACATGTTTTGGCTTATGGTGAAGGTTTAGATTTGTGTGGACTCGCTTTTATTTTCATGATAAGAATTTTTATGCATATTCGAATGTCTGACCTTTGGATCACAATGGAATAACTTAACGGTTACACTAAGACCCATCTTCTAAGTTAGAGCTAAAATCTTTTAAAAATTCACTTCTAAAATTTTACATGGTTTGATAATATTTTTAAGCATTAAATGGGCTACTTGCACATATTTTGCATTGTAGGGGAAAAAACACAGCAATCAAATTTCTAAATCTGGAAGGTTCTGTTTTTGTTTTGGTTTCTTCTGATTAGATTGGAATTTGCAACCCTCATTTGTCAATTTTTATTCATGGCTTCCCATCACAATGCGTCAAGGTTTATTCTTTGGCCTCTTATTATTTCTCCAGTTGGCTTGGATTAACATTTAACTTATTTTTGCAGGTTGTTAGTGTTATACCCCTTAAAGGTGGACCTTCCCCAAAGTTTTCGCAGAGGACACAGCTGATCACAGATAATTACCAAGTAGTCTGAGCAATATTTGTTGGTATGCACAACTTACGTGGGTGGTGTGGGGATATTGAGAATGAGTTTCTTGTTTGCGGACATTAGACACCTAAACAGGATTTAATGTCTTAACAATTTTGAGATTATTGATTTTATTTTTTTCGTGTAACATGTTCAGTTTATGTTCGATTAGCTGGATAATTTTATCATGTTAACCTTTGCGGTTTATAAAATCCTTCGAATTGCTGGCCTCTCTCTCTCTCTCTCTCTCTCTCTCTCTCTCTAACAAACAAAAAACTTTAGCCACTTACATTACCTATAGGCCTATAGTCTCTCTAACAAACAAAAAACTTTAGCCACTTACATTACCTATAGGCCTATAGTTGGATCATTATGTATTTTCCACCAAGCATTCAAAAGGGAGGCATTACACTTTAAAAGATTTCCTTTAGACAATTGATTCCACCAATGAGGGATTAATTAGTATTGGATGATATCTCCATCATGTTGACGTTGTTCATCTTCTTATTCACCATCCTCTCCAATGCATCTTTATGAATTGGCATAATGATAGTGTCAAGTCAAGTAGTCCTTGGATGACAATGATGGCAAGGCTTATTATGATGTGCTTTTAACATGAATTCACGCATGCATAATTGCCATCTAAGCATCATAAAAATGAATCATTGTAGTCATGACAATCTAAAATCTATGATGAGGTTGTTAATTATTTGATAAAGGTCATTAATTATTTGATAAAGCTTGAACTGTACAAGTAATACCTCCTCTGACATTACTTAGTACACAACAAATGAGACATTAGGTATTGGTTCAATGTCCTCATTAATGACATATCTCAACCAACTTGGCATATTTTTCATAGGATAGATAATAAGTCAATGCAATATATGCAATAAGGATAATTAGTTGAACCAAATAAAAGGGAAAAAAAAGATTAATTATACACTTATAAATAAGTAACTTTAAGAACATGCTACCAAGAGAATTCATGAATAGGTGTTGAAAGAAATTAATAGAGAATAGTTAACATTCAGCATAATAACGTGGACAATTAATTTGAGACATCTTGGCTTGGCTTTCAATAGAAACAATTTTTAGGTGTGAGGGAGAAAAGCATACTTATTTAGTCTATTTAAACATATTTTATACCCTGTCTCATTTAACCATTGTATAAATCTAATGGTGCATTGGGGATTTAGATGGAACCCTCAACCTTTTAGGAGTAATTTTTACCACTAATTAAAAACCATTGAGAAAAGATATGATAAGGTTGAATTCAATAGCCATATGACCTAAGCACATTATGTATTTAGTTATGATAACAAGCATTAAATGTGTACTCATATAATTGAAGTACTTGATAGTTCATACGAAGTAATATCATTCACTCCTAAATAGGATTTTATTGTCTGTGTGGGAATTTGTCCATTGTTAGGAATTTCTTCAAATAAGAATTTTTCTTAAGTAGGAATTTGTGTCTTTGTAGGATTGCTATCTTAGCCTATAAATAGGCACCCCTTGTAAGCCTGTCTCTTATACACATCTAGATGTGTATAAGAGACAGGTGTTGGAATTTGTCCATTGTTAGGAATTTCTTCAAATAAGAATTTTTCTTAAGTAGGAATTTGTGTCTTTTTAGGATTGCTATCTTAGCCTATAAATAGGCACCCCTTGTAAGCTCTGGAAAATTAGACAACTTTGAGTGAAATAGAAAGTAAGGGTTTCTCCCTTGGTTCTTTTGAGGACTAAAGAACTTATCAAGACGTACTTCTTTTTGTGGTATTTCAATCGATTTATCACTCTCAATTCCTTTCTTTTCTGGAGTGTGGCATCCATATCCTTCTTAAATACCCTAAATTCGTGTTCCTTCGAATATTAGGTATAGGGTTTGTGTTACTTAACTCTGGTTTAACTTTCTTAGTTGTTCTTTAATTCCTTGTGTGCGTTGGGTCCCTAAGTCACGACTTTTTGGGGTTTTTCACATCAGTTGGTATCAGAGCCTAATTCTAAATCAAATTAAATCCACTCACTCTTCAATTTTCTACCATGTGATTTATTTTTTCTGTTTAGTTTTTCTAGTATGTGCATTACCATTCAAAAACACAAATCTATTTGTTTGCAATCCTCTCTCTTTGTTTGTTTGTTTAATCTCTTAAACATACCAATTTCAATTCCAATTGTTATATCTAAGTATTCTACTATTGTTTTACATTGAGCAAAAGAAAAAAAAAAGGAAAATGAAGGAAGAAGAACAAAAGAAAGAGAATATCAAATTCAAGTTATTGATAAGGTTAATAGTTTGGTCATATTAGCCACAATAATAATAAATTTTTCTTGCTCAACTCCAATTCTACCATCTATTTTCCTATTTGCTACCCAAGTTTGTCCTCTAGGTTTAACTACCCCTATCCTGAATTTTGTGAGTTTAGTTCATTAAATTTGTTCACCTTGATATCCTTTTTCGTTTTTAATTCCTTAGTCTCCAAATTGTTAAATTTTACGTCATTTATCTTATTCTGTTCAAAATTAATACTTTTGATTTACGTTGTTTAGTACTTTATATAGCTAAAAGGAGAAATTTGAGTAGTAAAAGGCAAGAGTGAAAGTTCATATAATGAATAAACCATCAAGAGTATAAACATAAGAGAGTGTGACACCATCTTTTGAGTGAAACACATGAGGGAGTGTTCTATGAGGTATCTTAATTATTTTGTGTAAAAGTAATATTATGACGTCCAAAGACAAAGGTGCAACTCATGAGGAAGTTGGTGATGTGTCCTTAATGATCAAAGTTATACAACAACAATTTGAGCCCATGAATACCAGATTTAATGATATAAAGAAGAGGATGGAGGAGCAAGCTAATACAATAGCAAAGTTGTAAATGAAGCATGGGGAATATAAGGCTCCTAAAGTAAGAAGGTCGTTGAGACGTGCCTATGACCATGAAGATGATGTAGAAGATGATGAATTTGATGATCAAACTATTGTGGTTAGAATTATTAACAATAGATAGGATCAAAAAGAATTTGGGAGGCAAGGATGACCATAATTTAGGTAGTATTAAAATGACAATTTCTCTATTCCAAGGTAAGAATGATCCTGATGCATACCTATAATGGGAGAAAAAGGTTGAATTGGTTTTTTATTGCCACAACTATTTCGAGGGGAAAAAGGTAAAGCTTGCTGCAGTTAAATTTACTGATTATGCTATTATTTGGTGGGATTATCTTATTTTGACTAGAAGAAGGAATCATGAGTGGCCTATTAATATATGAGAGGAGATGATGGCTATTATGAGTAGGAGATTTGTCCCTAATCACTATTACAGGGAATTGTACCAAAGGCTGCAAGGGCTTACACAAGGCACAAAAAATGTGGAAGACTACCACAAGGAGATGGAGATTACCATGATTAGGGCGAATGCAAAAGAAGATAGAGAGATAACCATGACTCGATTTCTACAAAGGTTAAATAGGGACATAACAAACGTAGTTGAATTACAACATTATGTGAAATTAGAAGACATGGTACACATAGTAATGAAAGTTGAAAGGCAACTTAAACGAAAGGGTTCCACATAGTTTGTTCAAAATTTGGTTTCTACCTCATTTTGGAAGCCAAATCGGAGTAAAATGGACAAGATAGCCAATTACAAGTCCAAGGCCGAGCTATTCAAGCACAATAATATGGGTTCTAGTAAAGAGGCAGATAATTTTGAACCCCAACCAAGTAGAAATAGAGATGTTAAATGTTTTAAGTGTTTAGGTAGAGGTCACATTGCATCTCAATGTCCACATAAGTGTGCAATGATCTTAAAAAGTAATGGAGATTTTGAAACTGAAAATGAATCAGATGATAATTTTATGTCATCATTAGAGGGTGAAAGTGATGGAGAGAAGTATCCGGTTAATTGTGTAGCTTTTATTACAAGGCGAGCATTAAATGTGCAAGTAAAGGAAGAAAATGAGGTGCAACAAGATAACATCTTTCAGACAAGGTGTCTCATCAAAGATAAGGTATATAGTATGATTATTGATGGTCGGAGTTGCACTAATGTTGTTAGCACAACTATGGTTGAGAAGCTGAATTTAGCTACTATGAAACATCCTAGGCCATATAAACTCCAATGGTTGAATAAGAGTGTTGAAGTCAAGGCAAATAAGCAAGTGCTTATATCATTTTCTATTGAAAGGTACCACAATGAAGTTTTATGTGATGTTGTACCTATATATATGGGTCATGTTCTATTGGGAAGACCATGGTAATTTGACAAGCAAGTTATGCATGACGGCTTCAAGAATCAATATTCTTTTGTAATAAATGAAAAACTTGTCACTCTTATGTCATTATCACCTTAATAAGCTTATGAGGATCAATTAAGGATTAAAAATGAGAGTGAACAGAAAAGATAAATTGATAAAAGAGAAAAGAAAGGAGAAAATGTGGGGATATAAGAGAGTTTCTATAAAAAAAAAAAAAAAAAGTGATGTCAAAAGAGCATTTTATGTCAAACAGTTTATGATCATACTTTTGTACAAGGAAACTTATTTTAACACTAACAAGTTTGACTCCTCTTTGCCTAATGTTGTTGTAGTTCTATTGCAAGAATTTGAAGATGTATTCACCAACGATGTTTCAAGTGGATTGCCACCTAATAGAGGAATTGAGCATCAAATTGATTTCATCTCGGGTGCATCCATCCATAACTGGCCAACATATAAGAATAATCCTGAGGAGACAAAGGAGTTTCAAAGGTAAGTTGAGGAGCTTATTTCCAAAGAATATGTGAGGGAAAATATGAGTCCATGTGTTATTTCTATCCTACTTATACCAAAAAAAGATGAGACTTGGAGGATGTGCATTGATTGTCAAGCAATCAATAAAATCACTGTATCGTCACCTCATACCTAGATTAGATGACATGTTGGATGAATTGCATGGTTCATATGTCTTTTTTAAGATTGATTTAAAAAATGGATATCATCAAATTAGGATGAGAGAGGGAGATGAGTGGAAAATAACTTTCAAAACTAAATACAGTTTGTATGAATGACTTGTTATGTCATTTGGTCTCACCAATGCACCAAGTACTTTTATGCGACTAATGAATTATGTTTTGTGTTCATTCATTGGTAAATTTGTAGTTGTGTATTTTGATAATATTTTGGTTTATAGTAAAACTCTAGAAGAGTATCTTGATCATTTACGTTCTATTGTAAGTGTTTTACATTCTGAAACATTATATGCTAACTTACAAAAATAATCCTTTTGTACTAATCAAATCATATTTCTTGGCTATGTTGTTAATGCTAAAGGTGTTGAGGTTGACGAGAAAAAAGTTAAGGCAATTCGTGATTAGCCTACACCTAAGTCAGTTAGTGATGTGCATAGCTTTCATGGTCTAGTTAGTTTCTATACACGCTTTGTTAAGGATTTTAACACCATTACTACACCACTCACTGAGCTTATCAAAAAGAACACGAGTTTTAGGCGGGGTAGTGACCGAGACAAGGCTTTCAATTGCATCAAGAAAAAATTAAGTTCTACACCCTTATTTGCTTTAGCTAACTTTGCAAATGCTTTCAAGATTGAATGTGATGTTTCAGGTATTAGCATTAGAGTTGTTTTAATGCAAGAAAAACGCCCAATTACTTACTTTAATGAAAAGTTAAGTGGAATAAGGCTTAATTATCCTACTTATGATGAAGAGATGTATGCATTAGTACGAGGTTTGGAGATATGACAACATTACCTTTGGTCCAAGGAGTTTGTCATCCATACTCACCATAAATCTTTGAAGCACTTGAAAGGACAAGTAAAGTTGAACAAAAGACATGTTGAGTGTATTGAATCTATTGAAACCTTTCGCTACATCATCAAATATAAAAAAGGTATGGAAAATGTGGTAGTTGATTCATTATCTCGCAAGTATGCCCTTATCTTTATACTTACTGCAAACTTACTAGTATTGGAACATATTAAGGATTTATATATGAATGATCTTGACTTTGCTAATGTGTAAGAAGCATGTAAGACATCAGCCTTTAAGAAGTTTTATAGGTATAAGGGTTTCTTATTTAGGGAAAATTGTTTATACATGCCTAATGGGTCATTTCGGTGTTAGGAAAACCCTAGATGTCCTCAATGAACATTTCTTTTAGCCACGCATGAAACGAGATGTTAAGAGGATATGTGAGAAATGCATAACATGCAAATAGGCGAAATCTAGAGTTTTGCCTCATGGCTTGTATAGCCCTTTGCCCATACCTAGTTATCTATGGGTTGATTTATTTATGAACTTTGTACTAGGATTGTCACGAACAAAAAAAAGGTAAGAATTCTGTATTTGTTGTTGTTGATAGGTTTTCAAAGATGACACACTTCATCTCATGCCATAAAATTAATGATGCAAACAATGTGGCTGACTTATTCTTTAAAGAAGTAATACATTTGCATGACATGCTAGGAAGCATTATTTTAGATTGGGATATAAAGTTCTTAAGCTACTTCTAAAAGACTTTATGGGGTAAGTTAGGTACTAAGCTATTGTTTTCAACTACTTGTCATCAACAAATTGATGAGCAAACTCAGATGGTTAATCAAACTATTCCTACTCTTTTGTGTGCTATTATTCGAAAAACTTTGAAAACATAGAAAGATTGTTTACCACATGTTGAGTTTGTGTATAATAGGAGTGTTCATTCTACTACTAGTTACTCTCAATTTGAAATTATATATGGTTTTAATTCGTTGACTCCTTTGGATTTGGTGCCTATACCTGTCAATAAGTATGTCAACTTAGATGTTGAACTTAAGGCTGACATAATAAAAAAATTGCATGAAAAGGTGTGACAATATATTGAAAAACAAACTGAGCAATATGCATTTCATGTCAATAAGGGACAAAAGAGAGTGGTGTTTGAATCTGGTGATTGGGTTTGGGTACATATGCGCAAGGAATAATTCCCAGCTCAGAGGCGTTCAAAGCTACAACCTAGAGGAGATGGTCTCTTTTAAGTTGTAGCACAAATTAATGACAATGTTTATAAGTTGGACCTTCACGGTGAATATAATGTGAGTGCAACATTTAACATTTTTTATCTTTCTCTTTTTGATGTAGGTGATGATTCGAGAACGAATCCTTTTGAGGGTAGGGGAAACAATGAGAACTATAGAGATAATGGGTGGAAGGCTTCAATAAATGCAAAAGGTTCATAACACATTTCAGAAGGCCCAAAAACACAAACTAGAGTTTCAATGGATACAAGAGGTACATTTCACATTCCAAAAAATCCAATAACACGTGCTAGAGCCAAAAAGATTAAAGAAGCACTAAATGGACTGAAGACAACAATCTACAAATTTTTACCTTAAATCAATTGTTATAAGTATATAAGTTGTTAAGTTTGAGCAATTTAGATGCTTATTGACCAAAGTTATTAAGGGTTTACTTCTCATAAGTGGGCTTATGGCAATATACATCAAGTTTTGCAAAAATTCATTCATAGTTTTTTTTTCTACCCATTGTATTCAAGCAAAAGTGTTTCCATTTATGATTCATCATTAATTTTTTTTCCAAATACCACAAGTATTATTATGCATAAGATATCAATTATTTTAGTCTTAAACCTTTTAAAATTTTTATAATGGAGCTTTATACCTTTCAACCTTTTCAATTTAACTTTATGCTTTATCAAATTATTCTAATTGAGTCCTTCAATAGAAGGAATCTAGTCAAGAGGTTAAAAATCATAGTTTGATTAGATGAAAATTATTAAAAAAAACAAAACAAAAGTACATTAAGTTGCAATATCCTATGCTCTACTTTATGGAATGCAATGCACACGTGCTCTATATAATGGGGGGGAAAATCATGATCCACATTCTTCATTACCCCTTTTTATTTAATTTTTAAATAAAAAGACCTAAAGATTAAAAAACCCTAGCAATTAAATCTCAGTTTCCATCGAATAGCTTTGTGTCTCCAATTTCCTCTTATTTGTTTGGTTTGTGCCTCTTAGCCTAAAAACACATAAACTGCCCTTTATTGTATCAATACTTCATAAGAGTTTGGAAATTTCAGTTTTCATCAAAAAGTCATTTTAGATCAAAGAGGTTAGTAAAAAATGCCCTTAAGTTCGAGCATTTTTTATATATTATTCATGCATGGAGAATGTACTTTCTAAATTTACAAGTTTTTCATTTAAGTTTGCAAAAAATCTAATGTTTTGAAAGAATTAGGGTTTCAAAATATATAGAGTTTCAAAATTTGCAATGTATAGCAATATGATAAGGCTTCGATGGTACCTTTGTACTAATTGGTTTATTGAATTAAAAGACTTGAAAATTACCTAAATTTATTTGTTGTGTGAATGAACTAACATTTATAATATAGATATTATTTCCACCAACTGTTAAGACTACTTTATATATTTGTTAATTTAACAATGATTTTGACAAAAATATTTTAAATAAACTGATTTTGTAAAATTTTCATAAAAGATAAAATTGTGTTTGATTATATTATATTTGCTATTAAGTAAGGTGTAAGGACAATAGATATTAGAATATTCACTTTATAACTTTGATTGAATATGTGACTTTGATGTAGAGGTTTAAATTTTGTCTAGTTTAATAATAGTTTTTAGTAATTAAGAATATAAGACCATATGTATACATGCTGACCTTTTTGGAAGAATAATACACAATGAAACTTATTTGCTTGCTAGTGACATCTGGGTGTTTACACTTTTTAGGCATGTTGTGTGTTTGTTTACACCTACAAAGTTTATGAATACAAAATAAAAGAAATTCCTTTGTAAAGTTCAAGACTTAACATATCTTATCCTTTTGCATAATGGATGATTATGTACTATGGTGGGGTTTTGATCCATGACCTATAAATAGATTATGAAGGAGACAACACAAAAAAGATGCATATTGAGGTAAACAAATTTTATTATTAAGATATTTAAAACATAGTGATTAGTTAAAGTATTTAAGTTCTAAACAAATTTTTACAAGAATCTAAAGAAAATTTTAGATGAAAGGCTTAAGGAAGTGATCAAAATAAACAAAAGAATAATTGATGTGAGTGACATCATTTTAAAACATAAGAAGATAGAAGTTTATGTCACTTATGAAAATGTTCTAAACTTGAAAATAAATGAAGACAATAGAGGTAATGTAAACTTAGATGTTAGAAAAAAAAAAGTAAAGGAAGATGGTAAAAAGTAAGAAAATAAATAAGAAAAAAGGGATGTTGGAGTAAAGGATATAAATGGATCAAATATAATTAGGGTGATACCACTATGTCAAAACATTAACATTAAGAATAATGATGATAATCTATTAAGTAACATGAATTTTGATAATATTACAAATATGGTTATTAAAACTAAAGTAACTATAAAGAAATATAGAGAATTTGTAACTAATGATGAATACCAAAGGAGCACACTAAAAGTTGATATGCTGAGAGATGATGTTGATTCAAAGCTAAAAAATGATGACCTTAAATGATTAAAAAATACCATATTAATGTATATGAGATTAAAAAGGCATAAATGAAAATTGAATATCAAAGTGATGATATTGGTAATGAGATTGACTCTAACAATATATGAGGAATATAATGAAACAAATTATCTCAACATGAGTGACTATAAGATTTTTGAAACCAATAAAAATGATAAGGATTTTATAATTAGAAGAAGGGAACATTTTAGTTTTTAATAAACACCAAAAGACACTAGAATTTGAGCTCTTTTACTTTTTAAAATTATCAATACATTTAAAGATGTACTAATAAAATATGCTATCAAGTATATGATTAAGTTTAAGTTCACAAAAAATAATAGAGAATTTATCAAGGCAATATACAAAAAGCCTCTTTACCCTTGAAAAATATCTATTATATTTGTTAAAAAATTGAATTGTGTATAAATGAAAAACTTTGGTCAACAACAATGAATGTAATTTTGTCTTTAAGAATAATAGAATTTTAACTAAATGGTTGGCTACCATTATATTCAAAGACTTTATATCAATTTCAAAAATGACTTCAAATAAATTAAAAGACATAATGAGAAGACAAGTGTTATTAAAAGCTAGTCTCATAAAGCGTCATAAAGTAAGGTTCATGATTTGTAAGAACATGAAATGTGATGCTATGAAAGAATATGCACAACTATGAAACTACAAGATTGAGAAAGAAAGGAGTAACCAAAAATAATAGTAGCATTAGAAAGTGTATGACATATTTTATGAAGAGGGTTACTAAAGTTTAATATAATATATTTTGTAGGGTTTTATTGAAGGAGAAATATTTACAACAGTATAGAGGGATGTCAACAATTAAATGTTTTCAATTTCTTGGAGGTGGTTATGACTGAGTCCACTAATACTTAGACTTTGTTCCTAAATCTTTTAAAGAATGACCTAACGATAGCAAATGACGATGATTGTGTTATCATACCAAACTAACAAAAGGTAAAGTTTGGAAACAATAAGTTTATATATTATGCATTCAAATATTTGAGAGATCTATTAATGTGTATTTTATGTTTCATTTGGTTCATTTTAAGGACTTATCAATGGAATTTTCAATGAGCTAGTTTGAATTAAATAAAGATACTATGGTAGACATATCTTTACAAATGAAAGGAAGAAACATAGAGGCCTAACATTATAAAAGATATTCTGGTAGTGTCTAAAGGCAACCAATGAACCTAACTTCAATTTCAATATGGTAGTATATAAAGAGAAAAGTCCAATTGCTCATGATGATATGCTCAAAATAAATAAATAAATAAAAAGAAGTAATGTAAAACCTTTTTTAACCCTAACCTTAAATGTGACACATTGACAATAATTTTTGTGAAACTATCAATGGAAAACAAATTTTTGCTAAGACAAAGTCCATCATTTCTATGCTTAAAGACATGCAAGTTTATATTAAGAAGACTAAGAAGAATTTAACATTGTCTAAGAACTAGATTACTTCTATAGAAATAAAATAAAGTGTGAGTTAAAAGAAAATATCAAAGAGTCACATTTGTGAGTTAAAGTGGAGTTGTAGTAAATGGTATGAAATCAAGTATAAAAGGGATTTGTTTATTGTTAAATTAGACAAGAGAACATAAACTTGTAGAGCATAGCAATAGTCAGACATTCCTTATCCATATATCCTATTTTCCATTAAAGATAAGGGTGATAATCTAAAGTTGTATGTTTTCCACCTATACAAGAATGATAAATATGTTAAGGTATATAAATATATGATACAACCTATAGTAAGTATGATAAGTATGTTAAGGCATATAAATATACAATACAACCTATAGTAAGTATAATAAGTATGTTAAGGCATATAAATATACAATACAACCTATAGTAAATAAAAGAATCTTGTCTGTAACAACAAAAGAGACATTATTGCCACCTTTGTTTGAAAATGTTTTTAAAAAATCAAAAAATAATACAAAAGAAGAATGGAAACTAAGCAAAGGGAAAAAATCCTAATGTTTTGTGCAAACATGAAAATGACCTGTAAGCAATTTAAGGAAAATGTCATAATAAGAGAACTTAGCCAAAGCAAAATGAAACTCCTCAAACTAAACCTCAAGAGGAGACAATGGAACAAATTCAGACCACCTTAGTCACTATAAATGGAAATTACAACATACAGGCTACACCAATTAGATGAAACTTTACTTAAAATCTAATAAATCTAAGTGGATCAAATGCAAATTCTTAAAAGGCTAATGTTGTTAAATGAAAGGATGCAAAATATATTTCTTTTAAGTAGGTTAGTATTTATGTAATTTCACATTAATTTTGTTTTAACCAATGGAAGATTTAAAGTTTTGTGTCTTTTGATTTATACAGGCCAAGAACATAAGAAAAAAAATGATCTACAAAAATCAACTAGAAACATATCACAACCTATCCTTCCTCCTCTTAATGATCAAAGTATGCCTAAATCAAGTGCAACAATATTAGAACCTAACATCCCTCTAGCTATCTAGGCCAAAAAGAGAAGTAAAAAAATAACTTCACAAAAATCAACTAAAACAAGTATATTAGAACTTATCCCTCCTCTTACAAGTTATTAAAGATTGACTCAACCAAGTGTAGAAATGATAAAAAATGTCCTTTTTCCTCTAGCCAAACTTTTGGGTCATCACAACCCTTTACTTTAATATGGATTAATGATTATTAAATTGTTGATTCAATTTATTTTGTTTCACAAGAAAAAAGGAAAAAACATTGTGTATTGTTAGCAATTAAAAAGTAAAAGTGAGATATTGTTTAAGAAGATGTGAATCTTAAACTGCTTATCTAAAAAAAGTCATGCATTAATTAAACCATAATTAAGTGCTTGTTAAGTTATGTCTATACACTACTCAACAATTGCTAGTAAGTTTAGTTAGAAATTGGGTTTGGTTATTATTTGTTCTTATTTAATGTCTTTTAAATGTTAGTAAACCAATAAATAATATAAATATTTTTTACAAAATCAAATTAAAGCAAAGAAAAATATGATTAGAAAAAAGAAGAGCCGATGGAAATAGATTATAAAGGAAGATAAATACCATACTTGTTTCTTTATGCTAACTAGATTTAGTCACTTTGTGTTTATGGAATACTAGACATTATATATTAACCACAATTAATCTATTTTTCAAATGAACAAAAATAGATTCTTTTTGTCAATGTTAGTGTTATACCACTTTTACTATGTACATTGCTTTTTGGAAGACCACACAACATATTTACTTAAGGTCTCATTTCATATTAAGCTAACGATATAAGTATCAATAGAAATTTTAGGTCACTCTTAGTACCAATATAACAAACTATCATTAGTAAAGTCTTTTGAATAAGAAGGAAATTTTTACATTTTTTTAATTTTACCAAAACAACACCCAAAGGATGGTTATCAAAGTATAATTTTTTAGAATTGATGTACATTAAAGCCTCTCAAATAAAATTACACTTTTCCTCATTTAACCATTTATATAGCTTATCAAAGTCAACAATAACACCAAAATGATGGTTATCACACCAAAAGTGCTAAAGCAAGATTGATCTAACAATTGAAATAACAAACACATATAAATTATAAGATTAGATGGGTGTCGTGCAAGCCAAAAAAAAATGGAAAAAAAATAAAAAAAATAAATACAACTTAAACAACTTTAAAAATGTTAAATATTAAAGCAATTATGACAAATGTAATAGCATAAAGAAATAAAACGATAATAGAGTTGTAAAAACCAAGATCTTTATCTTAGAATTTTGTCAGTGAATCGCAACCAAAACAAAGAGTGAAAAAAATACTACCTAATCTAAGAGGAAAAGCAAGATTCAAGTGAGTAACAAACTTTTAAACTTAAGGCATAAAGTTTATAAATCTTTTTCACTTATATATTACTCACTCTTGTCTCTGACCTTTAAGATTTCTTAATCACACAATTCACATACTATCTCCTAAAGCGTAAGTTTTTTCCACATTAGGTCTACTCTCTTTTAAACACACTAAAAGCTTCTAACCACTCTATTTAGCTCATTTGTAAGCCAACTTTGCTTAATTTAGAGTGTATGTCTACTAATATGCCAAGAGTCACACTCAAATGCACAAATATTACCACTTTGCTAATTTAAGGTATTGTGTTTTGCCCTACATTTCAATAAAAAATTTTAAGATATTATATTATTTACTCATTCATCTTACTTTTAATATAAGATTCTTTATTAGTACAACTAATATACACATATTTAAAATTTTAACATCCTCTCGCTCTAGCTCTCCTTGCTACACAAGAAGCCTCCTTTTAACTGTAATTTACTTAAAAAGTGGTTATGGACTCAATTTAAGAAAAAAAATACACTTTTGTTCCTTAAAAAAATTAAATTAAATATCAATTAGAGAAAAAAAAAGTTTTTAAAGATGACATGTTGTTGGCACTAAATTATAACTATGAAAAATATCTTAAAATAGATATGAACTGAAATCATCATTTTAAAGTATGTCACTTATTTCTAAAAAGTAGACTAAGAACTCAAAGTGTTTTTGTTTAATTAAATTTATGTAATTTTTTATGTCTACTGAAATAATTATGAATTAAAAAAAATAAATATAAAATAAAAGAACATTAAAGGTCATTACCACACACTTATAAAATAATCTCTCTAATGTATTTTTAAATTAAAAATAATTCTAAAAATCCAAGTCAAACAACAAAAATGATACTCTTTTCTGACTTAAGCATTATAGAATAAAATTGGGGCAATGGGCTCGTTATTATTACTGCTGATTTTTTTTCTAAAACAAAAGTGCTTTTTTAAGTCTCCCAAATTGAGTCCACAGTTACTTTTTGGTAAGTTAGGATTAGAGAAAGGCTTCTTACATGACGAGAAGAGATAGAGCAAGGAGGAGAGATGCTATTTGAATGGCAAAAGTTATTAACTTATTGGTGAGTGCTACGTTATGTTACCAAGATGATGTGGATTAGTTGTTTGCCACGTAACAAGACCGGACTATTTTGATATAATTAGAGTTACTTAATCGTGAACTTAAGCCTGACAAAGTGACTTTAATTGGCATTTTTTAAAATTTTGATTGACTCAAATTTAATTTTTTAAAAAAATTTATTAAAAAAAATGTTTCCTTTAAAATGGTCGCATTGAACGTAATTAATACAAATTATCTAATTAGTTAACCAATCCCACGCAAGCCCATTGATGGCCCAAAACACGTAACATCAAAGCTCGACGGCCCTGAGCGTCGATTTTACCATGACAAAACGCGAAAAGCTTTATTCGATCTCGCTTCAAGAAGGAACTGCCACTGCCTAACGGTTCCGAACCCAATCTCTTAATTTATATGTGTTTGTTATTTCAATTGCTAGATCGATCCTGCATTAGGGCTTCTTCAGTGTCGCAGATCTCGTGGCTTTTCTTGTTATGTGCATCAATTTTTTTTTGTTCTCCTATGAGAAATAGCCTTTTAGGAATTTTGATTCGCTTCTTCTTTTTCTCTTTTTGTGTTCTTATTGCTATCTTTGCGATTGCTAACCAGATCTTCGTCGTTGTCAAATTACAAGGGAACTTCCCTCGTGGTCCACCGGTAGTGCTTTGTCGGTTTGCTAAATCGGTCAAGATGGTTAGTGCTGGTGATTTCTCATCCAATTTTGTGGTCTACAATAATTTCTGTCTTTTTAAGATTTGGTATTCGTGCATCGTTTGTTGGTAATTAGGTTGTGCTTGCGCTTCTATTGTAAATAAGTCCGGGAAAGGTGAGTTCTGGCTTATTTCTTATACCCTTTCTTATTCTTCTTTTACTTTTATAATATATACACGAAATTAGATTCTCCGTCCATCGGTTATAGCGTGGATAAAATGGCTTTCTAGTGCACGAGGATCTCACACTGTGGGGTTTGAGAAAGTGTCAGACCTATGCAGCCTTCATAAAATTAGATTTTGTTTTCAAACTCGGAACTTATGACTGTCATTCCAAGGCTTGCATTTCATGTACTATTATATCATGGATGAGATCTGTAAATGATTCATATCACCCTGAGGAATGTTGTTTATGTTTGAATTATATGAGACCTAGCTCTGCTTACTAAATTAAACTGTGATGTCAATTATTAGTTAGTTCAAGGTAATTTTCTTATGTAATAGATGGGTTGCTAATTTTTTGGTGAAGCAGCTGATGACTTAGATAATTATGTACTGGGAATCAGTTATTGGTGCTTTTATTTTGATTTTCAGTAACCAAATTGTCACAGAGTGATGCATTTTCAGTTGCTCTTCTTGAAACCTGTCTTTTGCTGCAGTGGTTGTTTCTAGGCAGTTTGTGAATATGTCTCGTATAAGAATTGAAGGTCTTCTTGCGGCTTTTCCCAAGTTGGTAGGCACTGGAAAGCAACATACTTATGTGGAGACTGAGAATGTGCGCTATGTTTTACCAGCCAATAGAGCTATTGTACCTGTTACTCGTAACAAATAAACAAAGCAATATTGTGGAAGATCTGGGGACTCTGATGCTGCTCTCTAAGCTTGTATCCTTTTCTTCTAGCCATTTTTCTATGTTGGGCTTTGGAATCTTTTTTTTGTTTTTTTGTTTGCTTGGGAGTGGATTTGACCATTTTCTATATTTTCCTTTAATTATCTGCCTGTTTCTATGGTTGCTCCTGCTTGAATCTATTGAATTTTATTGATTTTTTCTGCATATTCTTCTCTTTTTTGACCAAAACTCTAATATATATGAAGCATGAATGTATCTTCCTGGAGGAGGCCTGTGTCAACACTGTGGCAGAGACACACTTCGTTGATTCCTTAAGTGTTTTTAGGTACCTGAGTATTGTTTTTTCTTGATGAGAGGGCATTTCCAAGTCAGCTTTTGAGTTGATCTTTGCTTTTGATGAGGTTATCTCCCTTGGGCACAAGGAATGTGACTGTTGCACAGGTTAAGCAATACTGCGAGATGGAGAGTCATGAAGAGAAAATTGCACAAGCTAGTGTTACAAAGCAAGATCAACGAAACCAAGGATGTTATGAAACGGAAAGCTAGTGAGTTGACAAAAGCAAGGTACTTTATCAAGACTTTGATGGAGATTAATTTAAAAGCTAGATTTTGAAAAAAACATACCAAGAGTGAAGTTTTGTCCCATTGTGAATTTTGTTTCAAAATTTATCTCTTGCATTCTGCAGATTGAAAAGAACAGAGTTGAAAAAAGGAGGATTTATGTCCTTACAATCGATGGGCTCTGGAAGAATTGAGAGTAGCTTTAGTGATTTGAGCATCTCTAGTAGTGGAAGTGGTTCTGGGTTGGGATTGGCCATTGATATGGACTTATATTCTAGCAAGTCTAAAGGTTTGTACATATTTATCTTAAGGAACATTGCAAGATTCTTCTAATTCTGACAACTTGTGCCTTGTGATATGTAATGTTTTTGTGAATCCTGAATTCTTACTATTATGACCATACCAAATTGCTACAAGATGCATTTCACTTTCTTTACATTAAGGAGAAATTACCCAAAAAAATTTTAATGAAGTTGTACTTCTCAGTATACCAGATACAGTAATTGCTGCTCCTCTGGAGTTTTATATGATTGAATTTCTCTTGAGACTATGACTTGGGTGTTGAAAAGAACTGAATTAATATACCTGGTAACAGCAGGTCATCAACCTTCAGCTGCCACTGCTCCCCCTAAGGGACTTGGTATGCAGCTTGGTAAAAGCCAGAAGACAAATCAATTTTTGGAATCCTTGAAAGCCGAAGGTGAAGTGATTTATGAAGATGTGCAACCAAAGGTGGGCCAAACAAAGTCGGCTGCCTCAGTTCCATCTGATCCAATTACTTTAACTGTTGAGGAGAAAATCAACGTGACTTTGAAACGAGATGGTGGAGTAAGTAACTTTGATGTCCAAGGACAGCTGTCACTTCAAATTCTTAACCAAGAAGATGGGCTTATCCAAGTTCAGGTCCTCTCTCTCTCTCTTTTTCTCTCTCTCTCTCTCATGGTAATTTCTGCCTCTTTGTGCGTTATTGTCTTAATTTATGCATTTGTATGCTAGTTAATGTTACATAATTTGATAGTAATTAGTGAACATGTTTGTTGCTATACTTGTGCAACTTCGCTGTCCCTACCAAAACAAAAGTAGTTGCTGATATGAGGTGGTTGGCAATAAGGTTTTTATTTGGTTGGCTGAGAGATACAATATTGTCTGTATTGCAAATTTTTGATCTCATATGTATGAAATTCTTGGCCAAACTAATGATCACTGTCAAAACTGCTTCTATCTTGTTGTATATTTCCCCTTTTCTAAGAATTGAATACACCTTTCATCTTGTTTCAGCCACATTTGTTTACTATTTCTCCTTTATTAAGTCATTTCCTCATCAGAGATGTAGATTGTGTCAGGTGATTCAATCTGAGATAACATAGTACTGATGACATTCTGGTTCAGTTGGGTGTCTGTTGTCCCTTGAATGAGCTGCTTTTTAATTGGTTGCTTTTATGCTAGTAATGACTTTCTAATTATGCAAGTACAAGGAATTTACCTTTGCTAAGAATTTACAGTAAACATCAAGTGACAACTGTCTGTGGCTTTATTTTTGTTTCCTTGGATCTTGCGGGTATATGTTTATTTGGTTGCCTCATGACTTATTCTAGATTGAAACTGGAGATGAGCCAAGTGTCCTCTTCAAGACCCACCCTAATATGAACAAAGAGTTATTTGCCCATGACAATATTCTAGGCTTGAAGGATCCAAATAGACCTTTTCCCACTGGTCAAGTTGGTGATGCCGCGGGTGTTGGTCTTTTGAAGTGGAGAATGCAAAGTGCTGATGAGTCAAAGGTCCCATTGACAAGTGGGTGCCTAATATATGTAAGCTTGTTCTATGTTTAATATGTTTCAGTTTGCCTTGTTACTAAATCTATATGTTGCAGTTAATTGCTGGCCCTCTGTCTCGGGAAATGCAACTTATGTCAACATTGAATATGAAGCTTCAAACATGTTTGATCTGCAAAATGTTGTTATCTCAGTGTCTCTTCCGGCTCTGAGCCAGCCTCCCAGTGTTAGTGATGTCGATGGAGAGTGGAGGTAAGAAACTCACTTTTCTTGGGGGTTGAAAGTAATATGATGGTTTCATCTTTTCTTTTCAATGCATAAGAATTGAGTAACTAGGTGTTTATATCCATCCCAGCTATGTTGCTATAGGTTACGATAGAGCATGTCCAAGGTTGAAGCATATCACCTTTTCAGTTATACGCTGAGGTGGGGAGCCTCGAATACATGTGGTTCCCCAGGAAATCATAGAATTTATGAAAAATATATATTCCTAGGGTTGTTATGGCCTTGTTGATACTTGTGATTTTACCTGATACAGTTAATTTGGTCGTTCTACACATTGATTTTATTTTTATTTTTCAAACACTCAGGTATGACTCTAGAAATTCCATCCTGCAGTGGTCCATTATTCTCATTGATGATTCTAACCGCAGGTCAGCAAATGTTGGAGTATATTTTTTTCTTTTTTCGTACTTGCAATGTTTGATACTTGCTTTACATTTGCCATGCCCAGTGCATTGTTATGAGGTGCAGTTATTTGTTTATTTTTTCCAGTGGGACAATGGAGTTTGTTGTGCCTCCAGCAGATCCTTCAGCATTCTTTCCCATTGCCGTCCAGTTTTCAGCAACCAATACATATAGTGGCGTAAAGGTTTGGAAGATTGCATTCTTCATAATTTCCCTGATTTGTTTGCTAATGAAATATGATTGGAAGTTAAAGCTTGTAAATAAAAATGGATGTGCCTGTACTCAATGTTTCCGCATGTTTGGCTTATGGAGAAGGTTTAGATTTGTGTGGACTCACTTTTATTTTCATTAAAATAATTTTTATGCATATTGAAACATCTGAACTTTGGGTCACAATGGAATAAGTTTACTGTTATACTAAGACTCGTGTTCCATGTTAGAACTAAAAGCTTTTAAAAATTCACTTCTAAGAATTTACATGGCTTGATAATTTTCAATTATAAAATGAGCTACTGCACGTATTTTGCATTGTAGGGTAAAAAACACAGCAATCAACTTTCTGAATCTGGAAGGTTCTGTTTTGGCTTTGGTTTCTTCTGATCAGATCAAATTTGGAATTAGCAACCATCATTTGTCAATTTTTATTCATGGCTACTCATCAGAATGTGTCAAGGTTTATTCTTTGGCATCTTATTATTTCTCCAGCTGACTTGGAGTAACATTTAACTTATTTTTGCAGGTTGTTAGTGTTATACCCCTTAAAGGTGGACCTTCCCCAAAGTTTTCGCAGAGGACACAGCTGATCACAGATAATTACCAAGTAGTCTGAGTAATATTTGTTTGTATGCACAACTTACGTGGGTGGTGTGGGGATATTGAGAATGAGTTTCTTGTTTGTGGACATTAGACACGTAAAACAGGGTATAATGTCTTCTCAATTTTGAGATTATTGATTTTTTCGTGTAACATGTTCAGGTTATGTTCAATTAGCTTGACAATTTTATCATATTAGCTTTTGCATTTTGGACAATTCTTCGTATTACTGAACTCTCCCTCTCTGTCTCTTTCTCTCTCTCTCTCTCTCTCTCTCTCTCTCTCTCTCTAATTTTTACCAATTATGTGTCCTGGCTCAAAAAATTATACCATGGGCCGAGTCACAGTGAGCTTTTTAGTGCCATGAGGTGCACAAACTTGAGTTTATTCTGAGTCAAAGGCGCTGCCATACTTAAGAATCAACAGGTGGTTTGTGAAGAGGGCCTCAGCACTCAAAATCGTTTGCTCAATGAATCAAAACAAATTCGGTTTGATTTAACATGCTGCAATATATCGCTCAAGTGTACATTCTCTGATGTCAAAAGTTTACAGGAAAATAATAAATATGCCTAGCTGTCAACATATTGAGAGGGGTCGGGGAAGAAAACAGAAACGAGAAAACAATGTGATGCACAGATTTCTTGGCGAGGGGCCATTTCCACAGTGAGGACGCATACCCCGTCGTAGCCTTGCCATAGCACGCATACATGTACTTTTGATGTATCGAGTTTTGTCCAGTATTCTGTGCTCTTTGTTAGGTTCTAGTTCAGGACTCCCTCGATCCGCTTCTCTGCTACTGATTTGTTTGTTCGCAATTGTTGGTGGGTTTTTCTGGCACGAGTTGCCCAACCTTGGGATACTTATCCATGAATTTGTCTTCCCAGTCCTGCAGTATTTCTAGCTCGGACTCGCCCAGGCCCTCTAGGTTTCCTGTAAGGTCTCGTGGGTTAAAAGACAAAAGAGCCAAGGCTCTGCTCACATCCCTCCCGGCAAACATGGCATACGGACCTCCAGGACCATAAAACATCCTGCAAACCATTTTGCACAAAGCAAGTTTAAACTGAGGAACGCCCTCCGGAAATACACGCCGCTAAACTCTCGAAAAGTAATCAGTTACTCTGGATCAAGTCAACGAAGACCTGGATTATCGTTGAACATGAAATCAACTAAGCGGTGTACCTGGACGAAGAGACATCGTAGATCTGGCCTTTGATAGCCATCAAGAGCGGCTTATTGGGATCAGAACCATTATAAGCTCTCAATTCTTGCTCCGTAACATCTCCTAGCTGCACCGGTTCCCGGACGGACTTTTTGAAATCTTCTGGTCCTAGAAACATGCTGCAGACAGTTTTATACACCACAACCATGAGAGCGGCGATCGTGAAGAACGCCGCCGGTGAGAGGCCTGTGTATGGCTCGATGCTATCCATCACCGTTGAGTAAAGCCCCATTCTTTGTTTCTTTCCTTTTGCTCTTACTTTTTTTATTATTATTATTATTTATTTTTATTTTTAACTATTTCCCCCTCTTCTTATATCATCAGCCTGTTCGGTTCTGTTCTGTTCTACCAAACCGGCGAACACGAACAGCCAAGAATTATTATGATAAGCGACAGGAGCAAACTCGCCAAAAGTATTGGCCTTTGGTCATCCACCTACCATTCGTACCCCAACGGACAATACCTAGCCACTGACAACTAAGACCATGACGCCCTCTCGAACCACAGAAATCCAGGGCCCAAAGGATAAAGGCCCTGACCCACACGGCCAGAGCCCTCTTGGTGCTGGCTTCTGTCTTTTTTTTTTTTTTTAACAGCTCTATATAGTACATGCAAAATCTTTCCCTTCGTAACCAAATTCCGGATGCAGGTTCATTTGTTGTCAGATCGCAATAAGTGCACGAGGTGAAATGGGATGTTTCAATTTAACGAAGAAAATATATACAGATTCATCGAGTGACAAGAGATAGTGATAACAGTCGAGGGTGACCATCAGAGTACATTCAGAGTTTCAATGGAAAACTGAGCATCATTCTAGTCGAATGCTTGGACGATATGGGGAAACTGGTTGAGGATGTCTACAACTTCTCTGAGGCACGCAATGAGTTTGTCTCCTTGACGTCTCACAAAGTTAGCATGGACTTCCTCAGCATTCTTCGGGCCAGCGGCCCCAGAATGTGGTGCGTTGGAACCATTGCCCTGGACTATAGCATGGATCATTTCTGCCTTACTGCAGAGATTCTCAACAACCATGCGTTCTTCTGCACCGTTTGTTTTCCTTTTTCGTGTGTCTGTTACTTTAGTCTTCTCTTCCACTTTACTTCTCTGATAACTCCCTTCAGCATAGACTTCTTGAAGGTTGTCCCCTCCACAACATTTCTGAGAATCTTCTTCCACACAACTTTCCTGAGGTTCCACTTCTGCAAAGTTTGCCAGAGGCTTTTCCTTCCGACAAAATTTTTGAGGCTCTTCTTCAACCTGACTATCCTGAAGCTGCTCTCCTTCATGGATGATCAGAGGCTTTTCCTCTGCAAAACATGTCTGCTCATCCACCCAACTTTCCTGAGATTTATCTCCTGCATGAGCCTTTGGAAGTATTGACCTGCGCCTGTGTCTTTTGGAACCTGATGGTAGCACAAAACTATAAGGACATCACTGGTAATAAAAGTCTAGGCTTCTAGCTGCTTAAACTACATATTCTCTTGTCTGAGTAACATCCACAACAGAAAGTGAGTGCAATTTATTAGCTCAGATGGCAAAATTACCAGTTAAAGCAACATATCCAGCTGGGACACAACCATTGCCAAACTATCTTGATAGCCTTGACCATTAATTCCTAATATTTCATCTTACTTTACTGAAGAATTTTAAGCATGTTAATCCTTTATCTCACAGTTTCCTACCTGAGAAATGTGAGAATACATTGCCATCTATGAACACCAAGGAAATAGTTAAAATGTTGCATTTCAGGAACCAATATCAGTAAACCAAGCCACAGATGGTAAGAAAAGCTTGTCGGCATCAAATAATTCAAAACTGAGAAACAATAAGCTTAAGAGAGATTGATCTTCAGAAAAGACCATTTCTCTTTAGACCCAATGCTAGCTTTTTGTTCACCGTGTAAAATCCACGCATTATAGTACTTTTAAAGATATTGTAATTGGCAAAGTACTTCCACAATGAGAATCGAATTACACTGCCATGAAATTGCAAGTCAGAAGAAATCACGCAAACTGATCCCATATATTAAGAGTTCACTTGGAGAGAAATATTCAAGAAATTCGAGAGTTAGTCAGCAACAGCACAAACCGAGTAGCTGCAAGCGCTCCCAAAGCAAAAAAGAAATTTTAGCACCAAAACTCACAAGCGATGTAAGCACATACTGACTCTATGGGGAGGAAAATCATGACCCAATTGCAAACTTTTCCAAATAAATCATACCCAATTTCGCTATGACCTCAAGCAAGTCAGCCTCTGCTTCCGGGTCACTATCGGAGTCCGTGTCCATATAATCTATCTGCGACCTCACGTGTTCATCAACTGTTCTAAACAGCTCACCATCAAAACTCTCCGGCAGTCCAACTTCTTTCCTCTTATCGCCGTCCATCGCCCAAAAGGAATCGTTCTTGGACTTGGACTCCCACTGCTTAATCTGATTGTATTGGGCCAGCAACGAGTTCCACTTCCCCCTGCACTGGTTCAGAGTGCGCACCACGTCCAGGGACGTGCAGTTCTCCACTATAATCTTCCATTTCTGGTGGGAAGACAGTGCTTTCAGACAATCCTTTTCCACCGCCGCTATCTCGTTCACCAGGACTATCGCTTCCTTGTCCGTCCACTCCGGGGCCACCTGCGATCGCGTCCACCGACCGCTTGGAACACTCGCTTGGCTGCTGTCCTCCTGTGCCTTTCTACGCCTAGTCTCCCTCCTTTTCGGCGTTTCCGTGCCGCTGTTTGCTTCCATCTTTCTTTCCAGCTCAATAGTTTCAGTGCCTCTCGCAGTTAAAAATGTCCGGAAAATGGCTCTGGGTTTTGAGTCGTGCACCGCAAGTGACGGACACTTTCCATGTCTGCCACCGCTCTGTCCACTTCGAAAATCACGAGGTTTAGGCCAGAGACCTTGGCACGCAGCCCGCCTAGGGTGGAGTGGGGTGGGGGTGTGCGGGTGCCGGCCGAGGATGACGACAGGTGGACGGTCACGTGACTGAGTCCAACTTGCCGATCTGGGTTGGGTCGGTTGGAGCTCGGCTTCTACTGTAATTCTTGTTTTTGGGCCACAAGAATAAACCTCTTGGATTGACTGTCGCCTTAGCCCTCGGCTTAGCCGAGCCGACAGAATAATGACATGTTTAGAGGTTCAAACATGAATCGATAACATTTTTCATTTTATTTCAGTGGAACATTCCTCAGTAACATTGAGCAAGCCCCATTTTAACGTTTCCTTTAAAATGTGGAATTGAGTTTATTGAATGTGTTTGTTTTATTTGACTTGTTAAAAAAATATTAATAACATTCAAGAATATTTTATTAACAACAAATTTATATCTTATTTTTCAAAAAAATAATAAACATATTTTTTATGTGTATGATACTTTTATATAAAAAATATAATTTTATTATATATATATACCTTAATTGTATAGCAAAAAAATTAAGCGAAAAAAACAAAAAAGGGTTGATATGCACTTAAGCAAGAGAGGAAAAAAGAAAGAGAAAACCAGAAAGAGAGGGGAAAAAATAGAGAAAAAAAAAATAGAAAATCAATCAGAAGTAATAGTTGATGTTTTTAAAATTTAATATTAAAATTTTATTTGATTCGAGTTAAAAAGATATTTGGCTATTCGTTCTGAATTGTGTAAAATAGATTTAGTAGATTATAAGTGTATTTCTAATTTATGTTATTATGGTTCATACTTTAAAAAATTATTTTACGTATAATTTTATAATCAAAAATTTATTTTTAATCCGATCAAATTATTTTTTAATCAATTGATTGAAAATACATATTTCTTAATTTTAAACAGTTGAATCAGTAATTTAATTTTCTGCAATAATAAGTTTTTATATACTCATTTTTTAATTTACTTTGTTTTAGTTTTGATAAAACATAAAAATTAATATTAATATGTGGTCTAATTAAGTTAAAATTTAAACAATTAGTAGGAACTTCTAAATTTTTATTTTTAATGATTAGATTATTATTTTAAAATATAATTTTTGAGTTATTATTAATAAAATGTGTATATTATTATTAATTAACTCATTTAGTTATATATTTAATTTAAATTAATTTTGATTAATTTGATTGATATAATTAAAGTTATATGTTTTATTATATTTATTGAATTAGTGTGTATCATAATTTTTGTTTTTTACATAAAAATTAATATATTTTTTAATAATTATTTATATTATTAAATTTATTATTTAATTAACTTTAAATTTAAATAAATAGAAGAGATTTCTTAAATATTTTGTAATTCGTTGCCCTCTCTCCTCATCAACGTCACAATGCCTAGAGGACAGAGACCAACAATAGAAATGAACTCTGCGAAATTTTAAAAAAAATAATAACGTCCGTAATTTAGGTTTCTTTATGTTATTACATTGGCCTTCGTGCATCGAATTTGACTCCTTTTTTTTTTCTTATCAATCAAATCATTTGACATTCAATTAAATGACACTTTCTCATTTCTTATGTTCACCCCCCTCCGTATAATGCAGCGCAAAAATCCCTTTCCTTCCAATCAACAACTAGTCAATTATGTCTTTATGCGATGGCCATTGGCATGCACTCGTGTAAGTCAATAAAATGAAGCCACCGGAAACTCATGCCAGTAAGTTTCTGTCTTTGGGCTTATTTCCTAAGTCTGCTTCATTCTTGTGGAGTGACCATGTGACTGTCACGCATCTCACGGCAAATCGAATCTTCCATTGTAGATCAAAACACTTTGAAATTGATTTTCAGTTTGTCTGCGATCAAAATAGCCAAACAAAGAGTTACGGGTTCGTTATATTTCTGGGGACCAGGTTGCCAATGCTCTAACAGAGCCCTCGTCCAAAAGTCTCTTTCTTTTATTGCATGACGAGTTGAAAGCTTGTCACGAAGCCGTACAATATGCAGGAGGACAATTAGGATGAACCTTTTGTTTCTTTATTTATGCTGATAAGATCACTTCTTTTTGTACTTATTCAATTGTAAGTGTTTGCTCTTTTTTTTTTTTTTTTTTTAACTGTGAAATAGTTAGTAGTTAGTCGTTAGATGTTACTAGAACGAGGAGTGATGGATATACCACAAAAATGTATTTTACACCCCAACTAAATCTCACTTGAAAGTGGGGAGATTCAACCTCCCTCATGCAACATAACTATGCTGGTCTCTTGACATACAAACATACACACATACATTCAAGTTATTATTATCAATTAAAGGATACTCCCGCATTTAAAGAAATAAAAAAGAAAGCTCTCACTCCAAAATTAGCTATAGTCTTAGAAACTCCACCTGTTAACAATCGAAATAAGGACAAACTACCGAACCCCAAGTGGTCTCGATGGCGCTAGGCAAGAGATGGATATTGACAAATCTGAATTGCTAGCAACGAAGCAAGTCTTTCGTGACCTCGGCATAAGGGGCAAGGAGACTTTTAAGTCCATGGAAAATCGCATCTTATTAAAGGATGACATGGTTGGCAAGATTAAAGTGGAGTATGACCTTCTTTGCCCCCAACAGTTGTCCTTTCAAACGAGGTACCTAAGACTGTTTGGGAAATCATTTCATCCGTCTTTACTTTCAAGAGCGGTTGTTAGAATGATCGTAGAAACTAATAAGTTAAATCGATATCTTTGATTAATGATCGGAGTTATATACTGTGCGTTCATGAAAAGAGGAGGGATCTGGATGGAACTGGTTTTAGCAAACAATGGGCAGCCCTTATTCAATTGTCGGCCATTTTCTGTGCATCAGAAAGTAAACTCCTGATTTCAAGCCCTCAAATGAGTGCAATTCATTCAAAATTTGGACGCCCCATTAATTAATTTAATGATGTGATAGTATATATATTATATATATATATATAAATAGTTATTATTTATATGTATTTAATAAATTATATTTAATATAAATTTTAATTAATTAAAAATATAAAGTAAACATACTCATAAAAATGGTTTAACATACTGAATAATTTTTTTATACCTACATACAATATATATATATCTTTTATATTTTACAGTATTATTTGTTTTAATAAGTCACCTCGACACATGGCAACAAGTTGACAAAAATTGTTATAAATTCGATTTGTTAATCAAAAAGTTTTACATAATTACTAAGAGTGTCCAGGTACGTTGAATTTAGAATCACGATGACAACCACCCACTTTTGCAGACTGCACTACAAGTTGGTCAACACCTTGTTTAAGCCAAGCCAGGACAGAAATTCCAAGTTCGTTATAACTCGTTTTTTTGTTTTTGTTTTTTTTTACCCTTTTTTCCTTTTCCTCTGTGTATAGAGGTAGGTTCGATGAATCCAGGAAAAATGAAAAACGGAACACGTGTTACACTTGTTAGCACGCATACGAATGACACCCACCGACATGAGAAACGGTAAAAAATGAATAGGTGGCACGCGGTTACCGCCTGGGTATCCATCCTCCATAAAAAATCTCCTGCGCCACCTATCCTGTCCCCGGAAAGCCGAAACCAAGCATAGAGAGAGAGAGAGAGAGAGAGACGAGAGAGAGCCACTCGGAGAAGCCACACAAAACAGGCGAGGAAACCCCGGAAATCTGAAAACTAAGCCCTCGCCATTTTAAATCTTTTTGGTTTCTCTCTATCTCTGTCTCTTCTTTTTCTCTCTCTGCAGTCGCGGCCTAAGCCAGCCATTTTGCTTCGCGATCTCCCAAATCTCAGCTTTCCGGGGCCAGATATCTTGTAAGAAAACTCAAATCCTTCCTCTCTTCCTTTTAACCCTCTCTATGTTCCTTTATCATGGTTCCGTTATTGCTGATTCCTCATATTCATTGTCTATTTGCTTGTCGAAGAAAAAGGCATTGTCATGTTGATTGTGTGTTGCCTATGAAAATAGAGGGGTATGTAGGTAACGCGGTGGGCATTGATTTTTTGTTTTTTTTATTCTTCCTGTGTTCTCATTTCTCTTAAGAAAAGAATGGGTGTGAAATCAATTTTTTGACCCAATCCCAACTGGGCAATAAAATTAAGGAAGACGAGTTACTTGTGAGTTACATTAATTAAAGCCGAAAATAAGTAATTTTGAACCTGGGGAGTGTTAGGTTGATTGATGTTGAGTATTACTATCATGATATTCCTTTTTTTTTTTTTCTTTTTTTAAATTTTGTATTTTTGCTGTAAGCACAAGGTTTACAGATTGGTGATAAAGACTTCATTTTTCAGGGGTTACACAAAAGATGGTGTTCTGGGTTTTTGGCTATGGTTCGTTGGTGTGGAACCCTGGATTTGAATATGATAAAAAAGTGTTAGGCTTCATCAAGGACTACCGGCGTGTATTTGATCTTGGTATGTTTATGCTAGCTAGCTTAAATTATATTTTTGGCAATAGATCATGGTTCTATGCTTTTGTGATCGATTTTCACTTTTATTCCTGTCTTTTATAGCTTGCATTGATCACAGAGGTACGCCCGAGCACCCTGCAAGAACTTGCACGCTGGAATATTTAGAAGGAGCCATTTGCGTAAGTGGAACTCATTGAAAAGCAAATAGTGCAACTTTTTTGTTTTACACAAGATTTTATCTGTGTTTTCTCGTGTAAAGATTTGTTAACTGATGAACCTGCTCTTCTCCCTTTGACTCTAACTTGCTTTCAATTTATTGCCATTTTAGTGGGGTGCTGCATATTGTATTCAAGGAGGCCCTGAAAAGGAATCATCGGCAATGAAGGTATATTTCTTCAACTTAATGTTGTTTCATTGGCTAAATAATGTTCGTGTTATGGTAACTTTGTGTATGTAACTAAGAACTACACAAATATACATTAAGTTAGGGTATGATGTGATTTTGTAATGGTGAATGACTTTTTAGAATACATGCCATAATTCTTTTTTTTTTTGTTTGTTTCTAATCCCAAAGAAATGATGCTAGGTACACCTTACAAGTATTATTCTATTTACTATCCTCATAATTGTCACCTTACTCTTAAAAAAAAAAAAGGAAAAAGAAAAAACAAGAGAGAGAGAAGAGATGTTATAAAGTTTGATACTCTGAAAGTTCCATAGATTCTACATGCAAATTGTTATCCACATTGTGTTACTTTAGAATGAGAATTCTTTGTTACTTTGGTTTGGTCTCTTAATTGTACTCCTGTTTTGGTTGGTTGTAAACTAATGTTTTCTTTCCTCCCCCAAAAAAACTGCCCCACAGTATCTGGAGCGTAGAGAATGCGAATATGACAAGAAGACCCTGGTAAACTTTTACAAGGTGTGATGATGGTTAGATCTTTCTGAAAATCTTATATCTGAAATTGTCAATTTAATTGCCTGTGCACATGTTTCTAATGGTCTATGTGCCTCTCTTTGTCTAGGAAGGGGATCCCTTTGCACCTGCTCTGACAGGTGTCATTGTGTAAGTTGCTTTCTCTGTATTATTCGTTACTTATATTGTTGGAGGTGCTATATGGTACCATTGTTTTAACTTTGCATGCATGTCTTATGACAATGAATCCATATGTGCAGTTTCACATCCACTCCAGACAAAATATCGAACAAATATTACCTGGGACCTGCCCCATTGGAGGAAATGGCCAGGTACACAGATGCCCTAGTCAAATTTTTACCACCATTTATAATTTTTTTTAACTTAATTTTTTTCATCCATTAACGATTCAACATGTAGTAATTCCTATTCATTTTGCCAGGCAAATTGCAACAGCTTATGGACCTTGTGGCAACAACAGGGACTATTTGTTCCGACTAGAGAAGGCCATGCATGATATTGGTAAGATGTATTACTAAACCAACTGAGCATTGAGCTGTACTTTTATCATATAACTTGTGCATGCACACGATATGCTAACTCTGGGAATATGTGAACAGGTCATGAGGATGACATGGTGATAGAACTAGCAAATGAAGTGAGGAAGGTACTCGGGAAAGTAGAAAATGGGATTCCCAAAGAGAAAAAGCTGTCCGGAGCAACCCTGATCTCCCTGAAATCCCATATGCCAGTCCTTCAACTACGTCCGCTTCCAGAAGCTGTAGCCATTGACTCCTAAGAACAAAGGACCTTAACTGAAGGAAGACAACTTAGACTAAAGCTTATCTGAACCTGATTACCACGCTAGCAGATTTTTCTATTTACTTTTATCTAGTAACTCACAGATGTTTTTCATTCGTCGAAAGGGAAAAAAAAAAAAAAAAGTGGGAAAAGACAAATTTTATTTTACGATGCTTCTGGACTTTGCTCGCTGCCCCCTTTCTCTAACCTTCTCTGGTTGAGGTTCCACTTGTTTGCAGAATCCGGAGTGGAATTTATTACCAATCACTCCAAGAAATAGTTGATAGGTATTCTAGCTTATCTAGTTGCCAAATGGCTGATACTTAATCTGTGTTTCCTGTTACATATCTTTCGTTTTTTCTGCTGCAACGAGTTGGTACTGAAACGGGATTAGGCAGAGAGCATTTTTGAGGTGGTGGAGTCACAATGCGATGCAAACTGAGAAAATTGTTCCTCCTTTTAAAGATGAGAACGGATCTACACTGTCCATTCCCCCCCCCCCCCCCAAAAAAAAAAAAAAGGGGGAGGTTTTCTCAGATTTCCAAGGCCTTTGATTTCTGCTCTCCGAGGATGAAGGCTAACAAGATTAACAAGTGAAATTTCTTTCCAAAAAATGACATATCTTTAATGGCTTTTATAATAGAAATTTTGATTGAAGAAAATGTTTTTTAACTGATGCCTTGTCAGTATTAAATGGACTGGCAATATTGAAACCAAGAATTCTCTTATTGGCTGACCATCATCTTTGTCCCTCATAAAATTAGTTTTTAATATCCCGCAATAGCTAGTCATCCTCAGTATTGGAACTGCGGTAAAAGAGAAGCAAAAAGATAAAAAAAAAAAAGATAAATTATGTCTTTTTTTTTAAATAAAATTATGAATATATTATATAATAATTTTTCAATAATTTTTCTTTTTTGGGACCTACGACGTGTCCTTCGTACATAATGGTAGATAGTATTTAAGGTAATAATCAATATCTTTCATCAAAGCCAATACAAATATTTTTCTGCCTAATTCGGGAACATAAATTAGAAAACAAATGCATTTAAAAAAAAAAAGAAAAAAAAAAGGGACTTGAGAAGGAAGTCAGCCGAGTTGGTTTAGTTAATAAAATTAGGAGTTTTCGTATAAATGTGTGTGTTAGGCAAAACAAGATTTGATTCAGTGACAAAGGGAACCAATCACATAACGCTGGCTTTTAGGTTTAACGGGAACGGAAAAATGGACGTGAAGGCAGACCTGAACTCTCCTCATTCCATGGGCACCACCATCATCGGCGTCACTTACGGTGGTGGCGTTGTCCTCGGAGCCGACTCCCGTACCAGCACTGGTATTTTATTGTGATTATTAATTTTTTTTTTCTTTAAGAGAAAAGGAATCAGAATATATATAATAATTTTGTATTTAGGTTTTTAAAATTGGTGTACTGGTGGTATTTGGGGCAGGGGTTTATGTTGCTAACAGGGCGTCGGATAAAATCACAGAGCTCACCGACAATGTCTATGTTTGCCGTTCTGGATCGGTATCTATTTACTTTATTTATCTCTTCTTGCCGCCTGTTTTTTTTCTTTTTTTTGTCCTCGGCTTCAGTTTCTAAGTGTAATTCTGGTTTTGCTTGCGTCTTTTTTTTTTTTCATTTTTTTTTTTGGGTAGGCTGCGGATTCCCAAATTGTTTCCGACTATGTGCGTTACTTTCTTCATCAGCATACGTAAGTCTTTTTAATTTTTTGTCGGTCTTACGTGCTATTCGACCAATTCTTATGGATGAATTTAATTGTGTGCTTGTTTGTTCAGAATACAGCTAGGGCAGCCTGCAACAGTTAAAGTTGCCGCAAATCTCCTTAGATTACTATCATACAACAATAAGGTTTGAGAATTATGCTTGATGTAATGTTTTTATTCTTTAGTGTCGGTTTTCAAAAATACTTTTCGAGGTATACTAATATCGTGTTTATGTAATTCTTTTGGTTTTGCAGAACATGCTGCAGACCGGTCTGATTGTTGGTGGGTGGGACAAGTATGAAGGTGGTAAGATTTATGGAATCCCTCTTGGTGGAACAATAATAGAGCAGCCTTTTGCTATTGGAGGTACTTATTTTTCCTTTTACTCTGTGAATGAGCGGGATTATATGTTTTGTGCACCATTTGCATTTTCCATTTCTTGTTAAGTTTAGCTATGATTTAGCAATAATTGCTGTTTCAGTTATAGCCTGCCATAAAATTTTCATCATAGTAAGAATCGCCTGTCCTACGACTACAACCATGCTACTTGATTATATACTATCGGCTGTGGGGAAGTGTTGTGATTTAATGGGTGGTAGATCAAAGATCCAAATCAAGTGTCTTTCAAATTTTTTTTTAACAAAAGAAAAAAGTACTAATCAATTGGTTGGAACATACCTTGTTGAACTATAGCCTTATATTTTTTGAGGCATTCCCTAAATCAGTTCTGCTTGAATGCACAAGCTTATCCTGCATGGTGATTTTGTGACTATTCTTAGCTCCTAGGCCATGGCTTGGAAAAATTAGTGTCACTTGTGGTAAAACACATTGCTATTGTGGGCGTAAGAGGATTGGTCCTGTTCTTTGGATATGAACTTCTTCTTGTGGCTGTTGGTGAACTTTCTATCAATCTTGACAACAAGGAATCAATGTGTTGGTATAAGGTCCTGTGCTCTGCTGGTTGCAGGAGGGTCATGGGACTAGCATGATGGTTATTTGTGGTTTCTGTCCAAGGGATCCAAGGTTGAATCTGTTCTGAAATCACCCACACTAGATGGTCATGTTATGGTTTTTTTTTTTAAAAAAAGATAGCATTTATTGGATAAGAAGGTAACTAGACTGACATAAACAGGATCAGGATTTAGGAGTAAGGTTCAAATGAACACAATCCATAGTATTTCATGAGTATGACATGAATTTAGTTTCATGAACAATATATGTTCCTGACCGTGCAACTACATTGAAGGTGTGTAAGTAAATTTATGTGTGAAGTCTATGCTCTGATACTGTTTGGAAATTTTGTTGTAGCATTGTTTTCATTTTACATCAGAAATATGAGCAGCTATATGGTTTTTTATGCATGAATTTGGTTATTCATGTCTCAGTTATTGAAAGGGCTCTACATTGCTTAATGATTATCATAATTAGTAAGCTGAATCTCTAGGCATTTTTTTTTCTGTAGAAGTTGAGGACTTTCTAACATACTGATGGGTTTCACAGGATCTGGCTCCAGTTACTTGTATGGATTCCTTGATCAAGCATGGAAAGAAGGAATGACAAAAGATGAGGCTGAGGTATTTATATCTTGATGTTTGCAAATGGGAACATCACTTCTTACAAGTTTCTCATGAACATCCCTGGACATTTGATTGTATGTGACCCCCTGTTTTTAGGGCATTTATGTAAGCAGCATTGTTAATAATCCCTGTACAAAGCAGATTGAAACTTAAGCCAGTGTTGTTTATCCATTTTATCACATTGTGTGTAATTGCATTCCTCATTTTGCTGTACCTGTCATTGTTCATGAATTATGTTGGCCTATGTTTTTTGAATCATGCTTGCCTTTGAGAGAGATGGAGAGAGGTGCTACTTATGTCTTGGTGAAATTTTTGCTTAAGCATTGTTGATAAATAATAACTTGGTTCTTTCTGCAGCAACTAGTGGTAAAGGCAGTTTCTCTGGCCATTGCACGAGATGGTGCAAGTGGGGGTGTTGTTCGCACTGTCATTGTAAGATTTTCAGAGCAGCATTACTAGCCTCTTTCACAGTAGCTCAAACTCAAAGTTCTTGGTCTTATTGTGCTTTTGCAGATCAACTCTGAGGGGGTGACAAGAAACTTTTATCCTGGTGACAAACTTCCTCTGTGGCATGAGGAGTTGGAGCCACAGAATTCATTGTTGGACATACTGAGTGCAGGTGGTCCAGAGCCAATGAACATATGAAGTTGCATCGCCATCAATGGAGGCCCTGCAAACATTTGATTGTCGCACTCCGCAACTCTAATGGGATCTTATTAATCCTTGAAAGACATTGCACTTCTGTGTTTAGTGGATCTAATGGGATCTTATTAATCCTTGAAAGACATTGCACTTGTGTTTAGTGGATGAATTTCAGATATTTTTCATTTGTGATAACGCATTTTGTGGTATTTCTTCCAACGTGGCAATATGCACTAGCAATGGAAATGCTTTATGCGACTGGGCCGGTTATGAGTTGCACATTTGGCTGGTGCTTTTAATCTCTTTTCTATATTTCTTTTTTTAAAATAATAATAATAATAATGCCACAAAGCCATTAGAGAGTGCATCTTTCTTTGTACTTCGGGCATTGCAAGTGAAGTGCCCATTTTGTCTGGATCCATAGGGTCCGGAAAATGCTAAGAATGATTATGCGCCAAGTCTTTAAAGAATGCCTACACAATGTAGCAGCTTAAAGTAATTTTAATTAAATCATAATAACATTCCAAGTTATTTTTTGGCATAAAGTTGGATTACATTAAGCGAAGCCAGTGTGGGAATCTCCTAAAGTACAAATTGTTATACTCAATGATAAGATAAGGGCTATTTGGGGGCTTAATCCTGATAAATAACATGGTGCAATTACAGTATGACAACTAATGAACCTAAATGGGAGAGAAGCGACGCCGAATCCTCAAATAACCAAACTTTCCTGCTCCAGGTGATGAACCCTCAAAAATGAATGGCAAATAGCCAGTTGCTCCTTTGTATCTCTGCTGAATCTGGATGTTCAAAAGCCAATATCTCATCAGGAATATGAAGAAATTTATAAATAAATAAATACACAGATTCAAAAAATGTGCAGCGTCACTTGTTCCAGGAAGTGAGAGATACTAATTCAAGCAGTCCAGAGTTTGGGTCCCAAGTAATTTCCTAATGTCAATCACCATATGTAGGAAGTAAAAGAACACCCAATCCATGGCCACGCTCTCTCTATTCAGTTGGCGTAACCATCCAAACGGACAAGTGCAAATGGTTGGGAGAAATATGAAAAAGAGAAAGGAAAAGAAACAAGAAATATTTTATGTTCTTACAGTCTGAACTTACCTCAAGAATTTGATGGCTGCTTCGTAGGCAGTTCCTACCCACGACACAAACTGTTCCACCAGAACCTCCGCCAGTAATTTTAGCTCCATACAGCGTCCCATCCTCAGATTTTGACAATTTCTCATGTTGCATTTCTTGCACTAGCCTTACAAGCCTATCTGTCCCATCAGATCCAAGTCCACAAGCACTATAGCTGTAGTGACACTGAAACAAGATCGAACATCAGCAACTAAGTTCGTCCTTTCTGTGCCTTAATTAGTAGCTCAGGGCTAGAATGTCACATATACCTGGTACAGCAGTTCTCCAAGAGCTGTAAGCTGCTCATCTGAAGATGTGGATGTCAACAATGCTTTAAAAGCCTGACATCAAGCAGCAAAACCATGTGATTTAGATGTTAGAAGTATAAACGTACAGAACTGTATCCACTACATATTATGAAACAACTAATCATGCACAATTTCAATATTTGAAGCTTACTTACCTTGACCCGGAAATTTTCATTTATAGGATGCCTAGCTGGTGCCCTCACCCAATATGTACGTTTTTTATCAATTACTGTGACAGGATCATTGTGGTCATCATACTTCTCCAAAAATGTCTTGCCAAGTACAGATTCAGGAAGGATTTTAGCAAAAACAGCTTCAAATCTGTAATTGATATTAAGATAGAATTTCAATAAATATATCAGCTATATGGTTGGTTGTAAAATTAGATAACTTGTCTATTTCATAACAAACAAATGAGAAAGGTACATTGGTAGATTTTCCAAAGTTTCTCAAAAAGAAAACAGAAACTAAAGGCATAAAATCGTATTCTTCTAGCAATTAATGGAAAATGAAAAGTTTCCACAAAAATTAGGCTATGACACATAGATGAGCAAAATTTCAGGCCACAGGGTGCATTTTTACTATTGTATATAGATCCATTTTCTCGCCATGCAAGTTTACATTTCTGTAGTTAATGGACATAAGGAGCATAACCTGTGTGGTGACAAGTTGCATAAATAATCTAATGAAGCTTCTGCTTTGAGGAGTTCAATGCCATCATCATCCAACTCATCAGGGATTGAACCATTAGCAGTGCACATGGATCTAGACACAATAGTGGATGCTGTAGACTTTATCATCTCTCGACCCATGAAGGCACCTACTCTGACAGATCCATAGTCTGCACCACCAACACTGTAGAAACAAAACACCAACTGATTGGTAGTGGGGATGCTGAAAGTTACATAATCAATATTGAGAAAGAAATTGGGATGGCAAGTTAACAGTACTGTAAGAATAGCAAGTTAAAGATTGAAAGATGCTTCCAAGTTTATTTATTTTTTGACATTTAATAGCTAACATCTGTTGTTGTGATCTAAGCATCAATTCTTGGGAGGCACTTGTAACAAGAACAGTTATTGTGCAATAGAAAACTGGGTTTTAAAAGTCAGCAACAAAAATTAAAGTACAATGGTGGCACACACTAGATAACTGGAAGAAGGATATTCCGCTAAGACAAGAAGCTCAATGAATTATCAGATCGAAGTGATAGAGCCTTAGAGTTTCTTCAAGTAAGAAAAAATTGAACAGGAACCAACCAAGAGAGAAGATGACAGGAAAAGGTCAAAAAGGTTAGGGTTAATGAAGATTATCTAAAAGGAAGCATTGACAAGTCAAGTACCTGTGACGTATTCCTGAGTCAATTCCCCAGAATCGAATGTGGCTAGGAATATCTACCAACCCAATCACCTCAGCAGGCTGCAAAGGTTTGCAGCATTATTTCATCTTTGACACAACCTCAGAGAACATTTTATCAACAGACCAAATGAAACATACCTGGCACACCATTGCAAGAAGTTTGTTGGCTTCACCACATGCTGAAGTCATCTGGTCCATGACACCACAGGGGGCTCCAACAATGTGATTCTCCACCTATAGAATAATTCATACAAATCAAGTGACGCCATAATTTGCACAAGATAATTCAAAAGTAATGGAATAGCAATCTGTATTCCATCATAATATCAAACCTTTTGGCAGAGCAATGCAATATCTCTTGGACTAATGCTTAATCCTGCACAAGAGAAAAAAAGAAAATGAACTCTGAGGCCAACTGTTCACCATAGACCTAGCAGCACACTGCAGACATAACACTACCAAGAGCACTGAGGTTCACAAGAAAAAGGATTCAATGGTAGCATTACAGAGAGTCAACAAAGAAAGAGCTTAATTTTTAATGGTATTGAAGCAAGAACCATTCATTATTGCCAAGGGCCCACTTTACTGAAAACAATAAAGCTTGAAATTCAAACACTAAACTTTGTGTTTGACAAGCATTCAATCATAAATATCATCTTTTCAAGATAAGGCATTGGCTGCAGGTATTGATTAGGTATTTAACATTTAAGCCAGTACAGGCAACTTTCCTTATGAAAAAGGACCAACTTGAAACTCCTACATGATCTAAACTAAGCACATCACAAGGGAATTTCTGGTTCCCTGATCATGATAAAAATCAAAACACTAAAAGTGACTAGATCACACATCCAACAAACTTTTGACATCCTTTGTAAGAAAACAAATTTCATTGATATGGTTTGTTCAGGATGGTGCTTGTGCTGAACTATTGGCAATCTCAAGGAGCTATCTACATTTTATTCAAATTAAAATATCAACTCATTTTGTGAGAACATTAATCATGAAGCAGTAGAAATGCAAGGTATTCCAGTAAGTAAAAGAAGACGAAAAGCCTAGAAACCAAGTGCATGCACACACAAAATATACAAAGGTTAAGTACAGCTTTGTAGGCTCAAGATAAATAATAACAATTACCATGAGCAGCAGCTATGGCAGACATGCTGGCAACCTCCACAGAGGCAGAAGAGGACACACCTTTACCTTCTGGCACTGCAGAAGAAACCTGCATTTTTCATATTCAGTTTGTCATTGTCTGGAGGTTGCACATCCTTAGATATTTACCATTAGATAGATGAACATAAAGAATGTTGGATCAGTTGATCTTTTTAGCAATAGAATCACTCCAATGACAAAACTAAAGATGTAGCTATGATGCGCTTCATTATCAAATTTGGCAATACCATCTTAAATCAATTTCACCTTATGCAATTGACTTATCACCCATTTTTCATGCAAACTAGTAAAATAAGCAAGAACTTAAGATTTTCCAGGAAGTGGAGTAATACACGAGGCCATCCCAATTTAGAGAATGCAACTTATACCAGCATGCTGATGCTATCCTCGAAGCAAACACCTAGTTCTGTCATCAAAACAAGAATTGTTCCTGCAACATAAGCTGCCCACCTGGCAAGGAACAATGTAAGTAAAACATAAACTCATACTTGTATACCAAGACAGAAAAACAGTGACCTACTTCTGGGATGGATCTTGGGAAAAATATTCCTTGGCCTTGGAATATGATATTGGCTTTCCATTATCCATAAAATCAGTTAAATCCATGTCGAAGGTTGGACTGCGATTACTTAACTCTGAGCCATAGGATACCTGATGCATGTAAAATGTGAGATAATGAAGATATTAAACCAAGCATGTGGGAAATTCAAATCCTAGATTTGCAAAGATTAGACTATTTTTGTAAGGATGAGAATATTTCACATTAAGATAAAACTCAGAATATATTACATTAAGATAGAAATCAAGATATTAAACATAAGCAAGTTGGGGATGATATCTATTCACCAACTTGAGAGAGTGTGTGGGAAATTCAAATCCTAAATTTGCAAAGATTAGAATATTTTTGTAAAGATTAGAGTATTTTACATTAGGATAGAAATCAGAGTATATCACATTAGGATAAAAATCATGATAAATATATTTTGCTTTATGATAGAAATAAAAAAATTTTATATTGAGAAAGTAACTACTTTTTTCTTTTCTCTCATTCTGTTTCTATAATCTAGTGACCTAATTATAAGAACTTCTCTTGTATATATGTGTATGTTATTGTCAATGAATAAAATATGAGAATTCTTCCCAAATTGCTTAAATTCTCAAGGCACATGCGTACACAAATCTGCTTCAATGGAGGTCAACATTCTAATGCAAATAAAAAGCGACTTGTATAGTCTGGTGGGGTGTGTGGAGGTACAATGATTGGCATGTCTAAACTTACAATTTGCAGAACAGGGGTGGGTCCTTGTGCTTTTGCAGTTTGCCGAGCCTGGGCATGTTTCCAGAGCCTTTGTTTACTAGGATGATTCCTTTGTACAGAAACATGACAAGCTTCTCTTATGGGCATCTACGTGAAAGAATACAAGTAAAACCATGTCAATCAATCAATGCTATGCAATACAACAATAAAGCTGACCACCTCAATTGACCTTATATTTGACAAAAAAGAAGTTAGTCTTCTGAGACATGGACTGAATTGTTTATCAAGACAATGTTCACATTTTATCCCAAATAACATCCACCCAACACAGAAAGATAAAAGATTTGCAATAAGGGCCCTCAAATGCTGGTTAATAGAGAATGCAATTAGTTTTTTCAAGAAATGGTTATTGCACAAGCACCTCAAACAATAAAATGGCAAATCTTGAAGAGGAAGAAGTAGGAGTTTAATGCAGGGTATTAAGAAACCACTTCATCTAGAAGTTTAAACTGTTCAGTGAGGGCCGAGATATGAATCTATCATATCAAGAAACTAATTTACCTAAAAGTGCTTTTAGGTGGAATAGCTCCTTCACATGGTATTAGAGCTTTCATGACCAAGTAATCATAAATTCAAATAAGGCTGCCCTCACATTTAATTGTAAACTAATTATGAATTTCTAATTTTGCTCATACTTCAAGACCAAGAGCATTTGGCTTATTCACACTTCCAAACCTCAGTTGGTTACTCATGTTTCAGCCCAAGTGAGTTAGGCTTTCACTTGGCAAGGAGTTCATATCTTTGGTCTTTGCAAATGTATGTAAGGAGTAAAAGTTACCAGGGCAATTTTAAAATATAACCCAAGTAAATTAGACTAAAGACAGATAAAGAAAGTGCAGATTTACTACTCCAATAAAAAATTATCAACAGGAAGCACTAACCTGCAAGACAAGGCTACCTGAATAGTCAGCAATTCCTCCCATTACATCCAACCTTCCAGGCGCTCTTGTCACAAAGATATCTTGCTGCACAAAAAAACAATCAAATATGTTTTTGGTGATTTTCATTAGCATATGAGGCACAATATATTAAGAAAACTTTATCTACTTGTGTTGAGACAATAAGAAATGATCCTTAACAAAGCTGCGGCAGTGATATATTGTGCAAATGCAATGCATGGCATGCACATTCCCTATGCCATCTTGCATCAACCTTGTTCATAGTTATTATCCAAAAATTGAATGTAATAGCACCTAAAAAATGAAAAAGGCCTAACAGATCAACAAGAAACAGGTTTTAGTTGAAAGAAGGATAACCTCCCAGTTAAAGAGTGCTGCAGCAGCCTTGTGCTCCCGCCTCTGGCGTTTCTCTGTTTGTTTTTCAGAGTCATACATGGTATCTAGTGCTACCATGCTCTTTAAGAAGCTCATTGTATCTGAAAGACCTTGAAAATCTCCATGAAGAATCTGGAAATCTTCAGTCCATCTGAAAAAAATGGCTCTTTAAAAATGTGCAATAGACTGTATTATGAATATAAGGGATTGATTACAAAGAAGGATGAAGCTTACGTGCTCAAAAAAGATCCATTGTCATTTCTTTGGGCAACAGGTGACCCAGTAGTCTCACTAAGTTCATTTTCAGCATTCGTATACCATTCTGGAATGCTCATATCTCGCCCAGGGACCCTTTGCAGTTGATACCCAAGAATAATTGCGTCCCTTAATCTTCTTGCCCCACTAAACTACATTTCAGTATGGAATACTAATAAGATGTTTAATATAAATCTAGAATTAGGCATCCACATATAAAGAGAAAAGTTCCTTTTGACATTGTCACACAAAAGCCATAATTTGACACACGCACAGTGTGTTGAAGACAGCACTACTTAGTGACAAGGTGAAAAAAGAATCATATAAGGTGACTTTGGGTGTAAAACAGGACTCCCAAACAGATTTTTGAACACAAAATTGGAGAACATAGATACTATGTAATGGCACTTGGAAAAGGTCAATCCATTTACTCTTCAAATGACAGCATTATGGCATTATACAGCACACCATCACCATATATATCTAGAATTTCCATTTTTTTTCCCCTTGGTACTTCTTCCTGGGGACACCAATGTGGAGCAACCTACATGATTGGTTGTTTACAAGACTTCTCTACATATTTTTGACAGAATTCTGACCAGAATCTCCTCAACGGGATTAATGAAGGTCATATAATCCTGAAGTAAGGAGAGCTCAACACAATAACTTTGTTTACCTTATCTGAAGTGTAGTCCTTTCCAATTGCTGTTTCTTGCAAGATGCGAGCTGCAACCTGAAATTATATGAGGAACGAAGTTATCCATCTCACTGTTAGACATAAAAAAAACAAAAGAAATGTCCTCCTTCTAATCTAATGTAATTTGTAGATAATCCATTATGGTATTGAGTATTTGGTGGTTATTTTATGCTAACCATACAATTGTGTTGTTATCACTGAAAAAGGAGTAAGGATATCAAAAATAATCATTTTCATCCTTCAAATGTTCAAATGTGTAAGAATCATACAGGAAAGAAAAAATAGTACCTCACCACCATTTATGCCTCCTTCGTAGCAAGGTTTCAAACTGATTGCACGTTCAAGATAAGGCTCCCAGTGACCCGTAAGTAAGTCCCTCCTAATCATCTCAACACCACTCTGGTAATGCTGTTTCAAGGTATAATATCTCAATGGTATCAGGACCAAAAGGACCAATTTTTTGCGGGGAGGGGGCATGTGTGATTGTCAAGCAAAAGAATTGATTGCACCTCAAGCATATTTCTCAAAAAGGGTTCCTCATTGAAATAATCTCTTCGTACAAAGACAAATGGTAACTTGTATGCCAGGGCTTCACTCACAGTGCCATACCCAATTTTTCCTGGAATCATGGAAATCGTGGGATTTTAAATTTCTGATTGATTGATCTAGTTCAGTTAATGCAACATTAAGTACAGACCAAGCATGCAGTCAGATGCTGCAATAAGATCAGGTGTGTAGGCATCCTTTGCAAGTTTAATGAAATTAGGGGGAAGCTCCTGGCTATTGGAAGCACCACAAACCTGAAAAAAAAGGCCAAGTACAGTTCATTAATTATTAAGCTAAATATAAACAGAACAAAGAGATAAAGAATCTAAGAAAAATACCAAGCAGAGCCAACCAGAAGGCAGGTAATCCTCCTTCAGTTTCCAGCCTGATGGCTGCATGCAATACAAAGAATTTTGATGTTATAAACCACAAAAATTGTGTCATAAAACTCACTTGAAGAGCAGATAATGATAATGCATATCAGAGATCAGCACCACAATAATGAGTATATCAAAACTTTAAAAGAGAAGTGGAGTTAACAGAAACTGTACCAAAATATTAGATTTAGACAAAGCTTAGTATTCTAACCTGTCCACCGAAGTTAAGTATAACCAGCTTCACATCATCACTAATACCCATTTCCTTTCTCACCTTCAATAAGAATTAGGAAAAATTAACTACCCAAAACATGATTTAAGGGATGGGAATCAACAGTGTTCCAAGTGCCAAACCTCACTGCGAGATTTGTGCAACCTCCTGACAACCAGAGGCACATCAACAACATCACGGAAGGCAGGCACTGCAAGAGAAGACTCAACATTTACAGACCCATCAACTAAATGCTTTGATGCATAAAAGGGAAAAAGAAAAAGGTGCAAAGAGGCCTTCTATTTAGAGCTATCTAAGAACTAACATACTTGGGCAATAGCCTGGAAGACGGATTAGGAACTCGCAGAGAGAATAGTCTTCTGCTATCTGCATTTTTCAAAGAATGCAGAGAATAAGAAAAAATATGGCAGGATAGCATAACTCACTCCAATGAATACTGAAGGCAAAGAGCAGGCAAAAAGTTCAATGACGAGAACTACACCTCAAATTCCACATAAAGCTCATTTCCGAATGCTGAAGAGCCATTAGTGTTTTTAATGAGAATATTTTGCATAGACAATAACTGTAAAGAGCCTTTCACGTGCTCTCTATGACCAAAGCTGGATCTTAGTATTTTTTTTTTCTGAGAATGTTTTGCATAAACAATCACTGTACAGATTTCATGCGCTCTCTATCACTAAGAGTGAATTTACTTTCAATTTTGTTCAATTTTACCATAAAAAGGAAGAATGCATGGAGTTCCTTCAACAGAAAGAGAGACACAATTGGGCAACTAAGAGCCTAAGGAGAAATGATTCCATGAACTGAAAGTATCAGGTCACCTGCCAGACAGTTGAACGATGTTGATTACCAGCTGCCATGACATATTCTGCATAGATGAAGTCCCAACTGCCAAAAAGAAAAAAAAAAAACAAAAAAACAAACAAAATAAATAAATAATAAAAAACCAGTTGGCATGATATTGAAACTACTTGATCACTTACTGGAAAAATCTTTGGCAGGAGAGCCGAAAAAATTTATTATAAATTAGACAATATAAATTTAAACAAAAGCCCAATTCGTTGGGCTTTGAGATCATCTATAGTACTAAATCTCTAGTAAGAAGTATGTGTTCAACATCAGTGTGCTCCTTCCTAGGAAAATGTTAGCAGTTATTCAAGATAAAATCAAAGTCAACAAGAGAAATTATGGAGGGTTAGAGATCAAGAGAACAGAATGCTAATGATAACAAGTTAACCTGAAGTTGGTGACACACACAGATCGGATTCCCGCATCAGCCGCAGCACGGCATGCAACTGGAACAACATCTGAAACCTACTTATGCCATAAGTGCAAATGAAGGTCATTAATCCATTTTATGTGGCAAACAAGGGATAAGGTCAAATAAGAAAAGAAGCATATGAGAAGTACCACTAGGTCAGCTTTGATGGAGTTAAGCCACTCCACTTCTGTTGCCAAAATAGATTCCCGAGGTTTGACAACTGTCTCCAAATACTGATATATTTTCCACCAAAACAGAAAACGTTCGAGTAGAATAAGAAATGACTCGTCTAGAGACTCAGCAATACGTAGAAACGACAGAGAGGACCGGATTTTGGCCATCAACTCCACGGGAAAAATACGAAAAAAAAAGAAGAAGAAGAAGAAGAAGAGGATTATCAGAGCTAAAAGAAATGTAGGAAATGCTTATATACCTTCTCCAAAGAAGCAAGACGGTCCACAGTCAATGCGTCTGCTTGAACTGCTCCACAGTCCAATAGTACCTGGGGATCAACATAAGGGCACAAAGCAGAGCAAGTCATTCAACCTACCTAATTGCTGAATGATGATATATAAGTCGGGAATAACAGTTCATCACACGTTGACAGTCTATAATTATAATTAAAAAAAAAAGCCACTAATAAGTAAATTAGCTAGCTGTTATTCTTAGAAAAAAGAAGCAAAGTGAAAAAAGAAGGTGAGGTTACCTTGCGAATGAAGAGGCGGGGAGACTGGATCTCGGAAGTGAACACGAAGTCAGGTGCACCAGTGACCAAATGGACATCATGTCCAGCCAGAATTAGGTTCCTAGCAACCTGCGCCATAGCATCAGAGTCATTTTGAGTACAGATCATCTCTCAATTCAAGTTGCCAATTGTTCATCGCACGATAAGAATTCCCAACAAAGACAAAAGTAATAAAGAAAAGAGCGATCAACGACTAAAAAGACTCCGATGGATGGAAGGATCAACAGAGAGAGAGAGAGAGAGATACGGAAGTCGTCATGAATAGACCTCGACGACACGTGTGGCATGGCCGAAACCATGACCAGTGACATAGTAAGCGAACACCAGCTGCCTCCTTGGCGCCGACACTCTTTCGCTCTCTTCCGTCCTCATTTTATCAGCGGCGCTGTTTGTTAGCAATGTGAAGGCCAATACGGGAATTGAAATTTGACGATGAATTTCAGTACGGGATGAGGAGGGGAAGCTGACGAAACAGTGAACTGAAGTTGAAGATGATGATCTCTCCTCAGTCCTTATTTGTAGGAAGGAGGTCACGAAGATCTTTTTCTTTATTTTTTTTATTTCCTATGTCTATCCCAATCCCATGCTGACTGGTCCGTTGAACAAAAATTGAAATTACGGTTACGCTTAGGTACACGCATTTGCCGTGGTGGATAAGAACGAACGACGTGTGCCCATTTGGTTGCGTGGGTTCTTCAAACTTGTTTAAGCTAGCAAAGGAGTGTAATTAATACGATCGATAACGGATACCCTGATGCTGATATACATATGCATGATCAAAAATTTCTCTTCGCTTATCCAAAGCGAAAACAAGAACAAAAAATGGAGCTATAGTGCCCTTCCAAGAAAAGATAAAAATAGGCATGGCACCAAATATTCTTTAGACTCAAGTTGACTCTCCCAGTTTCTGCACCAGAACTCTTATCCAGTCTGCGGGATTGACTCCGGTCGAACGGGGCTGTTGTTTAGAGGCGAGATGCATGTGTTGTGCAGTACCCTTATTAATTCAATCAATAAGTTAATAATTGATGTGATCAAATCAATACTTAATATATATATATATATATATATTACTATCAAATATTATCTAATAATTAACATTAATCTAATCCTATACACATTACATACATACCCATAACTTTTCACTTTTTCCTCTTTTCATTTTTAAGAAAGCAATGAAAAAATTTAACTAAAATTTTAAATTTATTTCCTTCTTAGAGATATCCTAAACATTAATATTATATACTAAAAATAATATATTTAAAAATATCATATCCCTTAATTTAAAAAATTTGAGCAACTATCTTTATTTATATCAGATAGAAAAATTAAAAAGTGTTTAATATCAATTCAAATCATATATAAGTGTAATTAGAATGCTATGAATTGATGAGTTGGTGTATTTAATGGGAATTAAATCATAGATGAATATTAGTTCAAACAAATATGTAAATATAATTAAATCTGAAATATTAATTAATGTAATTAATACATCATAACGGTAATTTTGAAACAAAATCTGCATAAATTGATCGGGAGAAAAGCAAAGGCCTTATTGTAATTTTGTAAGCCACCCACACTATTTTAATTAAAAGTCAATTTGATCTGATTGAGTCAGACGAATTGTTTTAGTCAGAAAAAATCCTGTCAGGTCAATTAGGTTTTTTCCGTTTAAATGTCCAATTGGTCTTTTTACGAATCCGGCCCAATCTAGTGGCCGATTCACCGGGCTACCGGTCTAAGCCGAGTCTGATAACACTGATTCTGAGTTCTCATTAAAAGTGCGTCCAGCAAGGCAGCTAGGAAGCCAGACCTCCGGCCAAGCAAAGGGCAGTACGGCAAAATATTTTAACTTAAAACATGCAGTGTCACAATGCACCAGACGTACAATCTAAAAGTAATCCACAAAAAATGTTAAGTTCATTGAATCTAGTACGCCATTATGTATAGAAAATGCCCTCGGAGTGGGGCACACTTGATCAAATGTACAATACTCAGATGTGGGTAAGTTCCTAAACTCTGCAAACCCCCATCATTAGGGCGAGCTATACAATCAGCCATAAAACCACCTCACTAACTTGTTACCACATAACAGGTGTATATTTGCTTGTGTTCTGGAGGAGTTCAGGTGTCAAACAGTGTTGTTGCTGCTGTTGCCAGTGTTCTAACCCTTCAGCTCCGATGATTCCACCCAACTCAAAAGGTTTCCATGGACTACTGGTATTTTCATCTGTGTCCATCATTTCAGCTTCTGTCTCTTGTGCTTCCATTGGCTCTAATGATACCATTTGACTTCCATTTGTTGGAGTGTTAACAGGATACTGAGATGCATTCCAGGGAACAACAGCCAGGCAATCATTTCCTTCTCCAGTTTTGTTTCTACGAACTTCATTCTCCATCAATTTGTTTATCTTCAAGTCTCTTGGATGGAATAAATAATCTACCAGAGAGTAAAGGCAAATTAGTTGGTTATATTAATTGTAAAACTATAGAAAGTTACTATTTATGCCAATGTAATCAATTTTGTGTTGTTGGATTACTCTGTATCCATAGAAATATAGATGGAAATAAAATATGTAAAAAAGAAAAAATAAATAAAAATGGAAACAAGATGTAACAATGTCACCACCAACTACAAGAAGTGTTAATTTAAAGCTTCAATGTATTTTCTCTTTTATTAGGTTGCCCCCAATTTTAACTGCAGAGTGAACAATCAAATGAAACAGCTACTCCTGAAAAGTGTGTCCTTAAATAGAAGAAATACTTTAGCACACATTGAGTTTCCTATGCACATTGCTCTAAAAGGATATTTCCTGCATTAGGGTTGTCATGATCCATAAACAAACCCAATTGTCATTAAAAACTAGAGACCATGCCAGAAGCAGAGGACAGAGACTTGAGTAAGTTATGCCATTATCGTGAGATAGGGATTAGAAGCTTCACCACCTTAACCTTTTGAAGAACAGCACACCTAAGGTTTGTGGCTTAATTAGGCCTACAACTGCACAAGACTCAGGGTAATGCCACCAGAATTTGAAAACTTTGTTGCCAGAAGTTTACAATATTGACGGATTAATTTGATTATAAAGATTAGGAAAGTGACTTATAATGTCATGGAAAAGGGACAAGGTTTATGACCATATAGCATGAGGAAATGGTTCAAATAAGAGAAGCATTTGGTGCCGCAAATAATCTTGCCCTGATTTGCATTCTAATTAGAAACATCCAACAATCATCATATGCTAAATCCAAGTTCACCAAAATATGCATAGACAACAGACAAATGATCAAATAAAGAGAAATCAGCCACTGATCATTCAATAAGATCCTCAAGGGGCCACACAAAAATCCTAAATCACGCAACTCAACCTATCAAATGGCTTGCTATCTTCTCCAGTACTCTGACAAACAGTTTCTATTTGCTCTCAGCTGAGGATAGAAGCACCCAGATACACCATGGATCCATGAAAATTTTTAATGCTTCCAGCTCTCAAGTAAGCCACTCAACTTTTTTTTTCTCCCCCCAAGTTTAATTCCACCATCCCTCACAATCGTTCATCTCAAGACCCAATTAAAGTCATCACAACCCTCATTTAAAAGATATAACCAATAAGCAACCACAAGCATGAACACGCACAACATGCATAGGTGCATGCACACAAATGAAATACATGCTTGTGTAGATATTATGGTTAATAGGGTACAGACACTAACAGCAGCATGTACTAAATATTTCATGCTCTGAATGGGACTCAGTTTTAACCAACAGAAGATCAAAGATTCAAGTAGTTCCAGCAAAGAAAGCAAACCATTTTCCTTTTTGGGATTGAAATTCCTCGTTGAATACTACAAAGCACAAGACATGTAGAAATAAGATCAACAAACCACTTTAGGTAGCAATAACCAAAGCAGAATGGAAACACATCTGACATGCTCAGAGCCATACGCTACAACCTATCCAAACAGTAAAGGAAAATAGGTCCATAATCAAAATAGACGTCAAGAACATAATAAAAAACTTGGATCTGCAAACTTACCTCTGAGCCCCGGTATCAAGTCAGAATTCAAAATGATGGAAAATTCAGGCGAACTTGGACTCTTAAGAAAGGGTGCGTTAGGATGCTGATAGAGCACAATTGCCTTCTCCTCCCAATTATCCACCAAATGCACTGCATCAGTTGCAGAAGCATTCGTTTCCATCATATTGCCATTACTCGTGAAATCTAAATCTCCTTGCATTGCCTCGAGGACTCCAGCTCTCGGGTCCTCTTGCATAAATGGAGTAAGCTCACCATCCTTCAAAAATTAAAGCAAGAAAAACGTTCAACTCAAAACCCAAGCAAATCCCAAATGAAAAAACCGCCTGATAAACAACCTCAGGCTACTCGTTAGTGCATTGAGAAACAAAATACAAACCGACAATAAGAGAGTTGGAGATTGTACGACAGCTAGCAAACACAAGCACCTTAGCCACGCTGCTTAGTCAAACGATAATGGAGATAGAGTAAGCGAAAATAAGCGTACCAGTCTCCTGGATTTCCTGGATAGAAAGGAGACAGAATTAGGAGAGAAATCTTCAGAATTATCTTCAAATTCCTTGCGCTTCATGGAGATTTTCATCACCGGATGCCGATTACTATCAGCCCCACCAAAAAGAAAAAAAAAAAGCCCCGAAGAACTCGCTAATTAACAAAAACCAATCACACAAAGCAGCCTCGGTTTCCCTCTTTCTACAGATATTCTCTCAGGCTCTCTCTCTCTCGAATGTGCTATTTTCCTGTCCTTTTCTTTCCTTTTTTACTAATATACGCCTATTATTACTTTTGCCGTCTCCCTCTTTTCTGCAGATTGTATATTATATTTATTTCTCACGTCTCTGGCAGTTTGTTTTGCTTAACTTTCTGCCCCAGTGTCCATGGTTGAGAAAGCAGCTGCTATTTACAAGACTGCCATTATCTCATTCTTTTTTATTATTATTATTATTCGAGTTGACAAAGTTTTGGTTTGGTATATCACTAATTCTCCTGCTTTTTTAAAAAAGAAAATAATAATTAATTAATATTTTATATTATATAAAAACAAATAAAATGTCGTTTTTAATACTACTATGGATGGAACGGCTGCGTTTTGGTGGGCACTTTGCATCCGTCCTTCTTACCGGTTTCATTCCTTTTTTCCTGATTCTCTTCTTCCGTCCGCTTGCACTTTGCAATGTCACATCAATTGCACATGAGAACCACATTCACAAAACTCAACTTAATTTTTCTTTTTCAGTCACCTAAGTTTCCGTTTTTTTCGAAGATTTTCAAAGTTATCTGATCTAATTTTTGTATGTTAATTTTGTTTGTTTAGTTACCATTCTATCTATCGGTTCTTTAAGAAAAATTATTGGTTATTGTATTCTGTCTTTCTGTTATGTGGACTACATGAAGAGGTCAATGTTTAATTGTCCTTCTCTCTGTTATGGAGCTTCGAGGTTATCATTCTGCATGGCCATACGGTCACCGAAACAAATTCGCTCCACTTTTTCAGAACACGTCAAAGTGATTCTCCGTTCTAGAATTTTCTTTCGATTCTTTTTTGGATGGATCGTAAGTTGAACGTAACTTCTATTGTGTGTAGTTTAATTGTGAAAAATCGAATTGAATGCCTCTCTCATGGTCGTTACGGATGATGCGAGCTTTTCTGCTATTGTTTGAGGGAAGATTGCGTGCCAACCCAGTGCTGTAAGCAGATCCAAATTGCCAGCTATCCTAAAATTCGAATATGGCAACGAGTAAAATAAACCAGTTCAGTCTTTACATCAATCCTGGAGACAAACATTCGATTTCAATTTAGGTCAACATTACTAAATTTCAAGTTCTGCATCAATTAAAAAAAGATTCCAAAGATGTTTGCAGTGGTTCACTCCGGTAAAAATCATTTGGTTGTCTTGTCAATATTTATCGCACAAGGCTAGCTTGCCTCCTTTCATGCAGAGTGCTTGTTCACCGATTGAATTAACTACCTTCCCATAACTATATCTCAATGGCATTCTTCCCAACACCTTATGGAACTGCGTTATACAATCTCCTCTCCTCTTCCTGTGCTCCGCTCTCCTGCTACTCAAACCCACCTCTCTTAACCTCTTCCACTCGCCATCCTTGAATTGTAACCGTCCACTGCGTCCTCCACCATCTACGCTACTCCTGTCATCATCGTTGCGAGGATCTCCCCAATCTCTGACCCTCTCTGCTCCCACTAATATGGGCCCGACGTTCACCTGATCAGCAACCACAAGATTCATCAATATATCTTCGCAGTTTTGCATCTGATCCACGATCGTCCTCAGTTCATTCATCCGGGGCCCACCTTGGCAGCTATACTGGAACAGATACTGGCTTTTTAAAATCATGAACTTGGTGAGGACAATCGAGTACCTGTCGGGATGCACCGTGTAAATCCACTTCCTCGCTGGCAGATCAATGTCGTGTGATCTGGAGAACAAGCCGACCAGGCGGTCAGGATTCGAACTCCATACTCTAAAAGCGAATGCGAAGGATTTAGGATCGACCTCCACGTCGTCGTCACAGATCAAGACGGCGTCGGTCCCAATGGATGATCTAGGAAGAAACCGAGCGTTGAGGCTGCTTGATGGTTGGCGGACGAGAGAGACGGAGGATTGACCGAGGCTTTGAGCCAAACGGGTCAGTGTTCGGGCTGGCGTAGCGGGGTTTCCCCAGAGGACGAGCACGGAGGACACCAGTGGCGAGGCGGAGTACGCGGCAGCGATTGACTGGAGGAGAGGGACGCGGGACTCGGAGTAGCCGTTGATGAGAACTGTTATCTGATCTGAGCGGAGGGTTCGTGGGTCCCGCTGATTTGAGGGGTTGCACGAATCGAAACTGAGAGATCGAACCGAGAGCCCACCGAGGGCCTGAAATAGTAACCGTGGCAAGCAGATAGCTAAGAAGAGGGAGACTTTGACCCTGCCCACTTTCGCCATCTTCATCCCTGGGCTACTGGGCGTGGCCGGCTCGGCTTGGTTGTGATCACTGAAATAAGCTTAAGAAAAAACAAAAAATGTAGGCATGGTGAGGGAGAGTGGCAGTTCCGTAATTGAAAGGAACTGGGGCATGTATTTTGGTCACTTTAATCAAATGGACCCGCCACAGGGCGGTGGGGCGCTCTACCGGCTGACACGAGCTCTTCGTTAAAGTCTACTAAAGTGCGGGCCACGTGTCCTAAAACTTGCGGTGGCCTGGTGGTGTCTGAGGTTGGGAGCTATTTATTTATTTTTATTTTCTGGGCAAAATCTGGGGTGCATTCTTTGTTATTGTTATTTCTCTAGTTTTCGAAGTAAGCGGATAATAATTAAGGGGGACGCTTCGGATTGGGAGCGAAAGTGAGATTCCGTAATCCAATTCTAAAATGGCAGCGTTTGCAATACTTCCTGCAATTATGAATTGTCCGAAAATACTGCCAAACAGGACAAGAACGAGAAGACAGTTCTCGAACCCCGTGCGCTGCGCTCCTCTCCAGCAGGTTCAACAACGCGAGGTGGTTGTCTTCCTTTGAAGTTCCATTTGACATTAATCCTGCTACTACTCCTCATAGTTTCTCAGCTTCATCAACTTGTACAGATTTTACATAATTCTGACTCTTATGTTTTTTTTCGGCTTTTCTCCGTTGGAATCGACGAGTAATTGCTGTTAAATATGGGGAAGTCTCTTGTTATTTGTCAATAAATGGTTATGAACGATAATTCGAAACCAATGAAAATAAATTTGATGGGTCCTTTCGAAGATTGCATTGGAAAGCATCGGGTTCAAAAGTCTAGCAGACGGGGGCCTTTTCCTGGAGGATTGCGCTATTCAAAATGGGCGTCAATCAATACTGGTCAGCGGGTAAAGCGAAGCTAATTTAGGGATATGAGAGCTTTTTGAAAGTATAGATATGAGAGCTTTTTGAAACTATAACAACACCTTTAGCAAGTTCCCATGCGCGTGAGTCTGCCATTCCAATATTGTAGGAGTGTTCCTGTTGTCACAATTCAAAAGAGAAGAAACCTGCTACGATATTTGGTTGAGTTGGGGATAAGAGTTTTTTGCTTTGTTTGTTTTATTTGTTTTTTTTCATTTTTGTTTAATATGTGACGTTTGGAGTTGAAATATCATATCTTACTTCAAGCTTTAAATTTGGTGACGCCCAGGCTACACCTAGTGGTCGATCTTTGTTTTTAATTGTAAACAAGACCAAGCATGCTCTGAGACAGGAAGCATATTGAATACTCTGGAACATCTCTGCTGCGTGTCATTAATCTTGAAAGCTAATCCCTGTTCTTATGCTGATAGTGTTGTTTTGAAGGTTGAATCAGGGATCATCTGTGATCCTTGCAATGGAAAAGGGTGGTTGCTTTGTGATTTTTGTAAAGGACAAAAAACCAATGTTAAAGCTGAAAACAAGCGGATTTACCGACGATGCCCTTCCTGCAGAGCTGTAAGTGGCCCGACTAATGCAAATTGTGAATGATGTTGTGAAAAATCAGATCTGAATCTTGTTTGACACTCTCCTCCAGTGCCCACCCCACTGCAGTGGATTTGCATTTTTAATGTTATGCTATCTGGTATTTTGGTTTCATGACGTGGATATTATCTTGCAGAAAAAGGCTTTGTTCCTCATAATGAGAAGGCAGAATTAGTTCAAGTGCAATAGGATCCCTGTTGTCTCGTCCTCTTATAATAATGTTTATAATAATGCAATAATTGCAACCAAGTTTTCTTATTTATCCTATGTCTGCTGTAGCTGGTGTTGACTGAGATTTGGATGAATGTACCTTAGATTCCTTTTGTTATACACATCTCCGTTAGTCCAAATCTTATTATTAGGTCAAAGCAAGAATACTCATTCCATGTTCAATACATGATGCAGGTTGGACATGTATTGTGTTCAAAGTGCAAAGTCTTCAAATGTGTTACCTTTCCCAATTACAGTGATGGTGAGGATTTATGCTTTTGAGCCATGTATTCCATTTCCCAAGGTTGATCATAGAGGAGCTAAGAATATTTCAGCTTCTTTGCTTGGGGTTCGATATGAATGTTTAGAGGACGCTCCATTAAGGCTGGTTTTGTTTCTTTCTTCTTAAATGTAATTTATTCTCTCTCAGAATATTTTCTTTGAGAGGCAACGGTGTGATGTTCGTATTAGGAGGGATGCTGGGGGTTGAATTACTGATTCCTGGTCAGTTCTATGTTTCTGTGGAAGTGAATGGGCCTCGTGGAATCCAGCCGATTACGTTTTGTTACGGCTTTGTTTGCTCTAGAGATGGGCCATGACCACGAGGATTATGACCCTTTCTGCGTTTGTGAATGGGGCTGCTTGGCGAGTCCTACTGTTTTTGTTGATCAGTTGAAGAATCATAGAATTCTTTAATAGTTATTATCAATGTTCTCTGATCTGTGAAGTGATTAATATTCTAACAACCAGCGTTTTAGAACAATGCATGGGATGCATCCTGAAGGCCAAGATTGCTGCTTGGACATATTTTATCCACAAAATGAAGCTATGTTCGGCTAAATTCTTGGCTGTAAATATTCAGCCAATCATAGAAGCACCAATTATGTTTCTTTAACCCTTTTTATGCGTGTTTTGGGGTATAAATAACGTAAACTAAGTAATGTTGGTCAGAGCTTCGCGGTACCTTGGAGCAACCAGAAACTGAAAAGCATTTCGCGTGTGTTAAATTAATTTTTTTGAGTAACATCATTTTAGGTGTCTTAATAATGGGGGTTGAAGCGGTGCAGAATTGGACATGAGTGAACCAATTACAAAATCCTTCCTTTTATTATTATTTTTTAAATTCTTTTATCAATTACATTTTATTTTTTATTTTTTGGTCTCTAAAAAGAATTACATAACTAATAGTAGGTAAGAAGGATGGAGAAAGCAAGATTTAAACTTCTCTCTTTACTTTATACAAAGTCAATAAACTCTAAACAGTTGCCAATGCAATGCATTTGGGTCTAAACCTGAGAGGCCCAAGTAGTTGTTGGATATTATGCATTTATCCGTTTGTGATGATACGGGTAAAACTTTAGCTAGCTCCCAAAGACTATCCTAAGATTCGGCCTTGACCCTTGTACAAGCCCATTCCTGATTAATTTTTTAATTTTTGGCTTAATTGGCTGTAAACATTCAAGATTAATTTTTATCTAGTTTTTTTTTTTTTATCTATTGTATGGAGCATGCAATGTACTTAATTAAGTTATCAAATAAAATTTAACCTAATGTTGCAATTATTAATATGTAATTTCCATTATATTTCTTTTTACATCTATTTGATTTGATTTGATTTGATTTGTTTTGTGTTGATTCAAATAGTGAAATAATTGAGAATCCATCCTTACTCTTATTATCCTAATTGTTAGATTTCTAATTATTTTTTATGTGAATCTTGGCATCTACTAAACGAACAAAGTTATAGAAAGATAAAAATAATAATACTATGAACAAGTATGAATAAAACAAACTCTTTAAGGGTCGATGGCAACTTTTAATTTTAAAAACCTATCTCCTAAGGAATATTCAATAATTAAAAATTACTATTTTTATTTTTAAAATTTCAAGTTCTAATACTAAAATGAAAACATAAAATTTATAAAAATAAAAAGAGTTATCTCATTATGATGCTAAAAGCTCAACGAACATCTTCATACACAAAAAATTAAAAATAATAAAATAAAATAAAATAAAAATAAAGAATAAAAGTCCGTTGGACAAATTAAATGCTTTCTAGATCAAATATTTAGAATCTTGTATCATGCTTGAGTGCGTGCATGCAAATATGCTTACATCCTAACAATAGGGGTAAAAATGTGTGTCCAATCAATAACAAGAGTGGATATCTTACATGATACCTATGTTTCTTTTTGTCAGCGGAAGGATAAGGTGTTGTCCCCCCTTAATTTGTTAGGGTCATAATGTCATATAAGTGGATCTCATAAACTATTAACGCAACCCCACTACTTAAAAGCTTTAGCTACAGGCCGTCTGCCTTAATTCGTAGCTCATTGGTGTTTCAGATTGCAATGCCTTTGCATTGCTCTTGCTTTTTCCAGCCACAGGTTTTTCTTTTTTGTTTTTTTTTTTCTTCTTTCTATAATTCTATACACACATTCCACTTGCATTTAAAATGGCTGACTATGCACTATTAATCGAGAGTGCATAATTTTAATTGAAAAGAAGCCATAGCCATGCGGTAAAGTTTATATCCTTTTGGCATGAGATCTGTGGTGTTTTTCTGTTTTGTTATTTGATATTCTTCCTTGTAAAATGTACGGAGAGCATCAATGTGCGACAGCGTGTCTTCCACTATGTTTAGAAGCGATATTTTCTTGGGGCCTTAAGGGATGTTATTTTATTATTATTATTTTTGAACGGCAGTTCAACTTCATCTCTGAGTGAACCAGGCTCCATTATTGTAAAATTTCAGTGGCCAATGCTATTCAAATCCAATCTATACTTTTTTTTTTGGGTTGGCATTGATTGTGGGGGGGGGGGTTATTTTTTCATTTTCTTTTTTTTTTCCCTCTCTTTTTAAAACAAAAGTTTAAGGGGTTATTTTTTTTTTACCCAAATTATCAACAGACAATTTCAATGTACTCCGCAACACTCCGGTATATGGCTTCTAAATAAAGTAAATTAATTGGAACACGACACATGATTCTTATTTCCTCCGGTACATGGCTTTTTTTTAGTTCTTTAGTTTCTTTGATCCACTGCAATCGGAGTCTCTAAAAATGTCAGCTTCTTTTTCTAATTGATTCCACACGTATTGATTTCTATTGGAAGAAAAATTTAATTACCATATAGACCTTACATGATTGGACTTTCATCGAAAGCTTCTTCAAACATCTTAATCTTGGATGCACACTTATAAAGAGTGAAGCTCAAAGCTTTTACTTTACCTTTCTCTTTATGGATTTGCCCTTTTTGGCTCAATTAGTCGGCATGCAATTGCCTACTTGTGTTTTAAGCAGGCTAATTAACCTTAGATTATTTGCATAAATTATAGGTTTATTGCGCCAAACCTTTTTCTCAGGGAGTAGACGAATAGGCGATGAGCAAGCTGAGAACTAAGGACTTCAATTCATATTGCATGTATACTTCCATCGAATAGCCTTTTTTTTTTTTTTTTTTGGTAAAAGATTAGGGAAACTAAAATGCAACCAAAAAAAAAAAAAAGAAAAACAACTTTAACGGGAATATTCCTCTTGTCTTAATAAAAATCAGATGTTGTAGATTGACAAGGTTATATAAACCGATTGTTATAACTAACTAGATAAGACTATATACATAACAACTAGATATTGATCTGCATGTCTATTTGACAGCTAGTTGTTGGCTGAAAACTACTAGTTACCCATCAAGCACAACCTAACATCGTTTCCATACTTGCACAATTTTTTTAAATTTTTTTACAAGTGAACAATATAAACTTGATTTTGTTATTTTTCTAATTTTTTTTTTCCTTTCATTAATACTTTCATATTTTAAACAAGAAACAAACACTATATATATATATATATATATATATATAGAGAGAGAGAGAGAGAGAGAGAGAGAGCAAAAAGGTTCTTCTATTGTCTGGGAAAAAAAAAACTAATAATTTATTGGCAAATATTTTTACCAGAATGGAGTTACGTAGCAATTTGGTTGGTTGGTTGCCTTGTCCACTATTAGGGCTGTGAGTTCTCGCCCCCTTTTTTTCGATTTGGAAGCATAATATATACACTTTGCCTAGAAAGGAACTGTCCTTTTATTATAACTGCAATTATGTAAGCGTCAGGTTTATAGGAAAGCGCCAATAATTCCTAACGCCATTCTTGTATGCGTCACTTTGTAGGAAGGGAAAGCAAAGCAAAGCAAAGCAAAGGCATGCATACATGTGGTAAGGCGTGGTTCATACGCATGGGATTCGAGAATCTGGTAGGTGCAGAGCAGATGAATTTTTCAGGTCTAGCTGGTGAATAGTCCAACCCATCGACTACCCTGCAACGATTTGGGAATTTACTTCCACACCATTTTATCTTAAATTTGTATTTATTTATTAAGAGTAACAGTGTGCAAGACAATTAATGTATTGAGAGCTTAATGATTTTTGAATCTTGTATTCTAGCTAGGTTTTAGAGAAGAAAAATGCAGAATTTATTCTTGATGGTTTTATTTCTTGATCTTGGAGTAATGCGGAATGAATATGATCCCAACATTTCTTGAGAATATAGCTAGAAGATTTGATTTTATGACCTTCTGCTGCCACTTTTTGCTTTTACCCCATTAAGAAATTGACAAAAACTCCCAGATTATATTTTAGATTTAAATATTATATTTCGCTTGAATTGAAAAAAAAATATATTTTTTTCTTTTAAAAAGCGATAATACATGTTTGATTGGAGACATTTGATTTCGAGTTTCGCTGTATATTCACCAATTTGCCGTCTCACACAATCTTATTTACGCAGCGAGAGAGAGAGAGAGGGTAATTATTAACAGAAAATTAATTATAATAATTAAATTTTAAAGAACAAAAACTACCAGTTATGTTTAAAGAAAAAAATTTTCAAATTTCTCTTACTTCCTCTTTTTCCAAGACCTTAAAATATATATAATTTATAAAATTTAATTAAAATTATGAAAAAATTTATCAATTTAAACCTAACTTTAAAATGTATCACAAATTCTTATTCTCGTTTGTTCATGTACTCCTCGATTATCTGATCAATGTTACTTATAAAACTTGTTCTGAGCATCTTACCGTAAGAATTAAATAGTTGATTGAACTATTGAGTTGCTGGTTGAATTAGTAGATTAATTATATTTAATATTTTTTTTATAATATTTATATCAATATTTTATATTTTTTTGCATTTAACATAATTTTATGAATTTTAGAAATAAAATTATATTTTTTATTTAATATTTATGATAAATTAATTATTTTAACAAACAAAATATAAATATATATTGTGATATATTATAAAAAAAAAAACTAATTTGGATCAATGTCGAGTCACTTGATCAATTGATTTGATTAACGATTCAATTATTAGGTCAACCAAATTAATCTAGGTTAAAGGTTCATCTGAATTTTCGAAGAATTAATATATTTTCGATCTAGTTCACCCAGTCACCACTCCAACTAGCCAGGTTAATAACATCGGTTTGACTTTTGTCTATGATTTACCAAAAAAAAAAAAAAAAGAATAAATAAATCAACGTACGTACCAATGCTGCATCTAATTAAAGGAGCCCGACCATAATTAAGAAAAAAAGAAAGAATGAAACAATTACATATCAAGTTCTAAGCTAAATAATTATCAGAACACGCTTGTTTGCTTGTGAATGTCACCGTTATAATAAGCCATGTTTCCAGCAATGAGCTGTTAGGCAAAGTAAATACGTGAAGAACTCCTAAAACTCTCATTATCACCGCAAAAAAAAAAAATAAAAAATGAACTGAAATATCTTAGAAGAAGAAACGGTTGCGTAGTTCCGTGCGCCGTACACGTTCTTTTCACTCTCTGACGAGCAAAAACTAGTTTAATGTAAACTCAGCTTTTTCAATCTTTTGATCTAATAATGACTTATAAACGTGTCATCCCAACTTCTCTTTAAAAAGTTTCCCTTTTTTTTCACATTTTTCAAAGCTTCCTCCTTGATATGATAAATTGTTGTCAGTGAGTGCTGTCGCCACAAAATGACAAAAGTTCATGTTAAATGCATTCTTCTTCCAATTAATTAATTGTTGCTGTACATAACTCTTATCAATCAACAATTGTGTACATGAATAATGTGTTGGAAAATTAATTATGAAATTAATATAATATTATAATAAAATAAAAAATAATATTAATATTTAAAATACATTTAATATTATATTTAAAAATAATTTTCATTCAATATATAAATTATTTCGATACAACAAATTATAACGATTATTTTTACATAATATAACATATATATTTTCATTAATATATAATTTAAATAATAAATTAATATAAATAATTTAATTTTTTAATTAATTTAATAATAAAATATAAATTATTAAAATTAACGTTTGATTTTTTTTTTTAATAATAATAATAAGAGATTAATTTATACTCATAATAATGAATTAAAAAGATAGAAAATAAAATAATATTATTAATTATAAAATATAATAACAATAAATGACGAGTATTATTATTATATAATATGTAAAAATTAATTCAAAGATTATATAATGATTAATTGACTAAATTTAAAATTTTAATAATTACCTTGTAAAAATTTACTAATTTACACTAATTAATGAAATTATTAATTTGAGTTTTGCTCTTTGAATATATTCAGTTTGGAGAATAAGGAAATCAACAAACCAAATAAGATTTGGTTGTCGCTTGAAGTTTTTTTTTTTATATATATATATATAAATAATCGTGTTTTCTTAAAAATCATTTCATTTTGTGTACTAATTATTTCGTTTTATTATTGTACACTAAGACATGAGAAGTAATTGTTTCAAATCTTTGCTAACTAAACGTTATAAAACAAAAAAGGAAAAGAAATAAAGTTTCAGATGGGACAAAACATTTCCTCGTAATTAGGCCATTATGCAGTCCAATTACTAAAGCTAGGAGAAAGCCTTTTTGGTTGCTGCCGTTGCTATTTGAGTGTGCGCATTTTAGCCAAGTCCATTTTCAGGGGAAACGACCTTTATTTATATGGGAGGCTGCCAAGCCTCTAGCACAGAGGACTTTTTGGCAGGCTGTAGGGATCGGCAGATAGAGAGAGAAAGCAACGCACTCTTCCAAGCTAACAACACCTTAGCGAGGTAGAGAGAAAAAGAAAGATGGAGTGGAGGAGTTATTATCTGGACGTGATACTAGTTCCACTTGGATTGTTTCTTACAATGGCTTATCATACATGGTTATTGCACAAGCTTCGAACACAACCACTCACCACCGTTGTCGGAACCAATGCGAGCGGCCAGCGTTATTGGGTGTATTCCATGATGAAGGTATCAATCATCAATCTGCTGTAAATTATTTGCACTTTAATTTAATTGCAATCGGCTACGCCTTCTACTTAATCAATGCATGTCTAAGCTAGCTACTATCTAGTATACGGGAGCCGTTCATATTTTCACAACCGTCAGTTTATTGAGATTTTCTGGTATTGTAAGAAATCTGATAATTAGTATATTTAACGTCCAAAGATCAACGAGCTGACAATTATTTTCTTAAAGAGTTGCTTTGCTTGTTCCACATTTCACGTGTTAGAAGTGCAATAACACGTTGCTTGAAAATGTTCCGTATATGAATGTCCACCCACGCGAATTGATTATTCTCCCTTTGGCAAAAGAAGTGTCTTGTGTCTAACTTTGCTCGCCATGCACTTTCAGGCAAATAGCATATGCTTGTTGTCTCTATTCCGTGATTTCAAACGTCCTATTTTAACGTAAAGTACGCCCTTGTAAAGAAAACCTCTCGGATATATATTTTTCCCCGTAAATGATCATTTTGGGGCAGATTGGGTGGGTGACAAATCACAAATATTGCCACCCGAATTATAACTGATTTTTATTTTTATTAAAAAAATTTATTAGACCGTAAATTATATAATAAAAATATTATTCTTTATTATCGTAAATCTCATATCTTTTCTTATAATTAGAACTCGAGATTTCAAACCCCAAAATTTAAATTCTATATTGTTCTGTGATCCTTAAAAAACTTAATTAAAATCTTAACAATAACAACTTGCACGAGGGCAAATGGACCGGGAAAGAGATGAGATTAAGGTGACAGTGAGTCTCACTTATTAAATATCTATATCTATATATTTAAAAATTTATATATTTTTTGTTAAAAAGTATATAATGTGTAAACAAGTAAATAAAATATACAAATAAATATCATACAATGTACACTAAAAAATAAATATATTTTTTATGATTAATTATAAATTATATATTATTTATTTATGTATTTATTTTACTTTTTTATACTTTACATATTTTTCCAAAACTTTAACTTAAAAAAAAAAAATAATAATAAGTTGGATCCACTGCCACCTTAACCCCTTCCTCTTCGGCCCGTCTCGCCCCGCCCTCCTACGTTTTTCTTATTTATCTTTTTCTTTTGGAAAGTATCCACCAACATTTTGGAGCTATGAAGAGTGCCCAACTACACGTACTTAGAAAAAGAAAATCTTGGGTATATAAATAAATATAAATAGTAGTATTGTACACTTTTAATAGTAGCTTTGAGAGAAATAATGACCCGTGACATAATCTTCAATGTTAATACATATGACAATGGGAGTAAGTTGAGGTCTAGGCAAAAGATATTAAAGCTTGAAATTTGGTGGATCAATTATTCATATACTCTATCTTTGGTGGTGTCGGAAATATGTAACATGGCTAGCATAATCCATCAATGGGTCAGAGCTTGTGCATTCACTTCGGAGGATGCTTTTTGCCAGTTGGTTATATTGCAGCACTATGTCCACATTTTTGGCAATGCAAGATAACGCAAGGACATCGTGAATTTTGTTTGGTGCAGGACAACGACAAGAAGAACATCTTGGCCGTCCAATCGCTTAGAAACCTGATAATGGGATCGACTATGATGGCCACTACGTCAATCCTCCTTTCCACCGGGCTGGCAGCCATAATGAGCAGCACCTACAGTGTGAAGATGCCACTGAACGACGCCGTCTATGGGGCTCACGGCGAACTCATGGTGGCGTGGAAGTTCGGGGCACTCTTGACCATATTCCTGGCCTCGTTCTTCTGCCACTCCCTGTCAATCAGGTTAGTCAACCAGGTCAATCTCCTCATCAACACCCCACAAGACCCCATGTCCATGGTAACCCGAGACTATGTTTCTGATCTCTTAGAAAAGGGCTTCCTGTTAAACATAGTGGGCAACAGGCTCTTTTATGCTGCAATGTCTCTTCTGCTTTGGATATTTGGGCCTGTCCTGGTCTTCTTGTGTTCTGCCTCTATGGTCATAGTGCTCTACAAGCTGGATTTTATCTCTAGCAATGGAAAGACTGGAGATGGCGACTCTGCCTAAAATTGGCCCAATGTGATTGATTACTGGTTAATTAAAAAGACCATTGTGATTTGTAATGCATTTTGGACAACCTTTTTGTACTGAGGGTGATCAAGAGTTGGATTTTTAGTAGCATCGAGATTAATGCTGAGTATGATTATACTTCTAAGTGAATTGCAGCCGCGTCAATCCAATATGTTTGCACCGATTCAATGTGGTATTGCTACATTAAAATCTTTGTTTTTTTTTCCCCTTAAATATTATAATTTGAAAATGTAAAACATTAAAACAAAATTGATTAACTGACTTCTTAATAATAATAATAATAATAATAATAAAAAAGACTAAAGAAAACCATGTGTAATATTGGAATAAAAAAAGTGACTATAATTATATGAGTGAGTATGGTTAACGTTTTTGAGTCCCATTACTGGGACAGATGGAAAGACAGAATTTACAAAAACAAATAGATTATTTTTTTATAAAAAAATTCAATTTTTTTAAAAAATTATATGATATGTATGAACATTAATAAAATAAAATGTGTAAATAAACAGAATAAAAAATATATATGAAGTTGGATGAAAGGGCACCGATTTTGCACTTTTTTACTTATTTTTATGTACATTGCATATAATTTTCGTCAAAAACTATAAATTTCAAAAATTATTTTATTCCCAGGTGTTGGAACCTACGTTCATTTTGTACGGCCGGATATTAGTTTTCCAATTTTTTTAGCTGTATTCTTTCGCAAGTTATTCTTTGAACATAAAAAAAGAGTAACCCAAAAAGAAAAAGAAAAAGAAAAACTTAAAAGTGTAACTCAAATCTCAAGAAACCTAAAATCCCAATCTTCTCACCAGCCGTTCTCCTTCGCTCGAGACTTTACCGTCCACGGGGATATCTCACTGTTCCTCTTCTCCGGTGATATCCTGGCCGTCTCCGGCGATCCCTGTTAGCTGAGATTTGAGGTTTAGCCCCCCCCCCATTCGAGCGGCCCCCATTATTCTCTTCAAGGTGAAAACCCTGTTAATAATTTTTTTTTAAAAAAAAAAAAGAAAAGAAAACAAGAGATAAGCGTGTTTTATCTAATCGTAATTCCGATGGCCTAATAACATATTTTCTTGTTTATAAACTCACAGGCGAAGGAATTTCAAGGTCAGCCCATCTTTCAGGTATTGCTTTCCTTCTTTCCTTATCTGTTCGCTCTTTTTTTTTTTTTGTTTTTTTAAATTTTAATATCAAGCAACTAAAAAGAGTTTGATTAGTGAAGTAGGTGGCGGCGGATTCACCATTACCAAGAGTTCCTCCACTAATGCGAAGATCTTTTTGTTATTTATTTTTTAATCGATTGGATTGGAGAAATAGACAATGGGCTGATTGGTTTGTTTTTAATGTCCGCTGGTATTAGACATGGGAAACAGTAGATTCTCATTTCAGGAGATGCTTGCGATTTCATTCAATTTAAGTTTTGATTGAACAATGCTCTTATGGTTTAGATTTTTGGAAATGTAAGTTGTTCCTGTTTTAGTAAAACTAGTTTTCTTTCTTGTAGAAGAAATGTTGTCACTTTGGTTGTTATCTGGATAAGCCATGGCTTCTGCCATAGGTTTTGAAATCTGCTAGGTAAGGTGTGTAGATTGCTAAAAATTTACTCCTGGTTATTGGGGAAAGCTTTGATCTAATGGAGATCTGGCATAAGGTTTCTTTTGGATTTTAGATGTCATGACCCAATTTGCTTCGATCTTGAAGCCTAGCTTGTTTTTGAGTTCTACTTCTCTTATTTTTTTGGGTAAGCCAGATCTGTAGCCATGTAAGTGATGGGATTGAAATATCATACTGTTCCAAATGTGATAGTCAGATAGTCGGAAACGAGACACTGTTTTTGCGAATTATAGGAAAGAAGGATGATTTTATTTCTTTCTTAGTTGGGATTTGTGTTGCTTACTTCCTTTCTTCAAATGTATGCTGCTTAACGATGCATGGCTTATGTTGTAACTGTAGTGGCATCATATGGAAATTAACCCCACAATGTAACATATATCTGTGAAGCTGGTTATGGTTGCTGTGTTTTGCTGCGAGTCATTATTGGGAAGACCTGTAAAAGAAATATGCCATGGAAATTTGACATAATTTTAGAGGATACCAATGGTTCATTCACGTCATGGAATTTGGCTCTTATCTGGCTTTGTGAGCTTGGAGTTGTTTTGCTGTTTCAATAATTTTCTTTCATTAAGCCAGGTTGTAAACTTGCTTTGTGAAGCTGGTTTTGATTTTTTTGATGTGCCATTTCTGCAACTTGTTTAATGGGGAGGCATCAGATTATCTTTATTGGGCATTTCATTTAATCAAAAGGAATCCTTGTTCCTATAATTGCCTGCCTTCCTCAAGTGAAATATTCTGCCTAGGTTTGTTTTTAACTATTCTGTATGTCCAGAGAAGCAGAGCAGTTCTGCCTCAGCTTCAATTGGGGTCAAAATAAACCTGTATCATTTACATTTGTTCTTCACGAGAAATATTCTAGGCCTTCGTTTACACTAGTTCTTCATTATAAATATTCCAGGCTTTCTTGTCTTGCAGGTTTTGATTTTTACTCAGCTCTAGCCATGTCTTCTTCATATCTTCCAGCAACAACAGAGTCCATCTCCCAGGCTTTAGAAGCTAAAGACCGATCTGCTGCCATATCCATTCTCTATCGGGTACTTGAAAATCCATCTTCTTCCCCTGAAGCACTGCGCATAAAAGAACAAGCCATCACAAACCTCTCCGACCTTCTCAGGCAAGAGAACAGGGCTGAGGATCTGTGTGGCCTTCTCACTCAATTGAGACCCTTCTTTGCCTTGATCCCTAAGGCTAAAACTGCCAAAATTGTGAGAGGAATAATCGACTCTGTTGCCAAGATACCTGGAACATCTGATCTCCAGATAACCCTATGCAGAGAAATGGTGCAGTGGACCCGTGCAGAAAAGCGCACATTCCTTAGGCAGCGAGTTGAGGCAAGGCTTGCTGCTCTTTTAATGGAAAATAAGGAGTATTCAGAAGCATTGACTCTTATCACCAAGCTGGTAAAGGAAGTGAGGCGGTTGGATGACAAACTACTTCTTGTGGATATAGATTTGCTGGAAAGTAAGCTTCATTTTTCACTGAGGAACCTTCCCAAGGCAAAAGCTGCTCTCACAGCTGCAAGGACAGCGGCAAATGCTATTTATGTGCCACCAGCCCAACAAGGTACAATTGACTTGCAGAGTGGGATTCTACATGCTGAAGAAAAGGATTATAAAACTGCTTACAGCTATTTCTTTGAAGCATTTGAGTCATTCAATGCTCTTGAAGATCCCAGGGCAGTTTTCAGTCTTAAATATATGTTACTCTGTAAGATAATGGTGAACCAAGCGGATGATGTTGCAGGGATAATTTCTTCAAAAGCAGGCCTTCAATATGTGGGGCCAGAATTGGATGCAATGAAAGCTGTTGCTGATGCTCATTCCAAGCGATCCCTGAAGTCGTTTGAGATTGCCTTGCACAATTACAGGGCCCAGCTAGAGGAAGACCCAATTGTTCATAGGCACCTCTCATCTCTGTATGACACGCTTTTGGAACAAAACTTATGCAGATTGATTGAGCCTTTCTCAAGGGTTGAGATCACACATATTGCTGATCTGATTGAATTGTCTGTAGAGCATGTGGAGAAAAAGTTGTCACAGATGATTTTGGACAAGAAGTTTGCTGGGACATTAGATCAAGGTGCTGGGTGCCTCATCATCTTTGATGATTCAAAAAGTGATGCCATATACCCTGCAACCTTGGAAACTATTTCTAACATGGGCAAGGTGGTGGACAGCCTCTTCGTTAGGTCTGCCAAGATAATGGCCTGAAACTTCAATTCCTCGAATTGTGTTTCTTCATTGTTATGCCGATCCCTTTGTCGAAGCTTCATTTTGGTCACCTTCTTCTTGTTTCAAGTTGTTGGACTAGTTACTGGTAAGATTATAGCTGGTACATTGATTTGATGCAGCATTCTATATTTAGCTGTCTTTTATCTACTGATATACCCAATTCAGTTAGGTCGCATTCCAAACTGGTTAGAATGAGTTCAATATAAAATTTCCCTCTATTCTGCTTTATTCGAGGTGAAATTATCCTTAGGAGATGAAATTATCCCTGGGGTTCAAGTCATGTTATTTAAGTTCTCTTTTTTGTGCCTTTTTTTTTAACTAATAACAATAACGTGCAAGCTTATGCTTTCATGGTTGGAATGGACCCAAAGGCTTTCTCCGATCTGCCCAGGCGAGTGTTCAATATGATACCACTGGTACGGGGAAGCTAGTACATCCGGGTTTTTAGCAAGCCCTCAGTTAAAAGTTTTTGAATCTTTAAAATCTGTACGAAGTTTGTGCCAATTCTTTAGGTTGGGGCCTCGGCTAAAACACGGAGATTTATTCCTCCCTTCCACTGCTCTAATATGGACCTGATTTTTGCTACCATCGGCCCTGCCCATCTTTTAGCTATGGTTTTGACACTTTCACTGGTTCTGAGTGACCACAAATATTCATGTAGTATATAGCATGTGCCACTTATCGTCAGCCATAGGTCCCCTGGATATGACCCTGGAAGCAACTTTACTCGGTAGATTTCTGGAAATTTCGGGACTTCTTGATCGAGGTGGCAACCTGGGTTCGTAGCGGATAATTCACCGTTGAAAGTTAGGTATTAAATCCAAACAGAAGGGCGAAGTTGGCAAAAGAAAGTATTAAATCCAAACAGAAAGGCGAAGTTGGCAAAAGAAAATAAGCAATACTTACGTGATTTGTTTGTTTAAAATTAAGGGGAGTTAGCCTGGTTCGGTTTCAGCATGACGTACAAAAGCATTTATCAGCGATTTTGTCCAAGGGTCGGTGCCAATCCCCCCCCCCTCCTTCACTTGCCTTGTCCTTGCCCCCAAACGATAACCATGAACTACAATTTTACCGTCCACTCCCTTCCTCTCCCACCCCCAGCCCCCTTTTTTTGTTTCAAAAGAAAAATCTCGCTTGAAGTTTGAAGTTGCATGAATTGAGAGGCGGGGAAAAGAATTTTGCTTAACTTTCTGGGCTACCTTTGCTTTTTGGTTGTTTCAAAATTGGCTAAAACAACCCTATAATGAGACCAGGAGAACGAAACTCATTTGATTTGACAGTCTTAAAATATGTTCATAATGTTAGAAAATAATGAGGTAGAAAATATGGGATGCAAAGTAAATAAAATAAAAGATACGACATCTGAAGTATTGTCTCTGGGTAACATCTTGTGTGAGGACAAATTGACAATGACAGTGTAAATATTTTAACAACCGTTGTTAAGTTTCTTTTGGTTTACAAATTCTACTTACTATATCAAGTAATAAAATATTGCAATTGCGAGAATAAGGAAAGGGTCTTTCCGTAATTTACAAAAAAGAGCAGAAGTTGTGAAATCAGGTCCACTTTCTTTTTTTCTTGTTTTTAAACCCACAAGAAGAAGAAAATGCCTGCTTTACTCCTTACAGCTCACTCTTTATAATAGCACTCGAATTCTTAGCTTAAAATCTCCCCCCCCCTTCCGCTCCTTCTTCTTTTCTCCTTCTCTCTCTCTCTATATATATATATATATATATATATCTATGCCTGTATGTCTTGAATTAATAGCATAAGAAACAGCACATCATCAATCAATCAATCGATGGAGCAGAAACCAGGGGACTTGAAGCGGAGCGCGTCCGAATTGGCTCCCCGGGAGGTTATCAACAAGGACGCTAAAGCTATCGCTATGGCTCCCGACACTTCCAACCCACACAAAGAGGAGAAAACCTTTCTCGAAGAGAAAATTGGGAATCAAAGAAACAACGTTGTCTCTGCTGAAATTGATGCTTTCTTCAACGACTTGTGCTCTGGTGATCTTAGTTTCGCTCTCAAAGCTCAGGTCAGTCATCCGCTCTCTCCCTCTCTCTTTGCTCTTTCATTCGTTGATTCCGATGAGTCTGTGTGTGAATCCAGACGATCTGGGCCCTTAATTTATGGCCACGTCAGCATGCGCGGGTTTTATGTTGTCATAACAAGCCAGGGTCTTCTGCTCGTAAACCCTTAGCCGGTAAAATTTTGCTTTTAATGGTTTGCTATATATATATATAGAGAGAGAGAGAGAGAGAGAGAGAGAAAGAGAGAGAGAGAGTTTTTTCATAATAATAATAATAATAATGATAAAGGATTATTTATCTGTAGTTTTTTTTTTGTTTTAATTGGTTGAGCAATCACTTGGATATCAGATGTAGTTAGTGACGGGGTTTGGATCGATTATGAGCTTATATTCTTATAATTTGCAAGTGCAGGAGGTCACGGATGGTTTCTCATCTTGTGGTGGATTCACAGAATCAATTTTATGGTCTCAAAATGTCACCTCTAAGCAATCCAGTATGGCAGCACCCATTGATGCCCAGTCATCAATTTGTGGTATGACTTCCATTACCCGTATTCATTCCTTGGCAAGTCATGGATATTTGCTGAGTAATTATGCAATAACTTTCCATGTTTGTATGTGGTAAGGAAAGGTTGAATGTTGTTTAGCTGGGAAGCATAGAATGGGTATATGGTTTGTGCTCCTTTACTGTCTAAATAACATTATAACAAATGCAAAATTGGTCAGTGGGCAGTCCAGCCTCAGCTAGTAATCGTGAGGGAAAAGATATTCAAACGAAACTGACTACCAGTGGTTCATCTCGTGAGCAATCAGATGATGAGGATGTGGAGATAGAAGCTGGTCCCTGTGAACAGAGCACAAACTCCGTTGATCTAAAACGCATTAGAAGGTATGGTGATGCCTTTGCACCGAGATAAAAGATCCTAAGTGAATGTCAATCCACTGATTATAAAAGCTTAATTGTCGCCTCTTAGGATGGTTTCAAACCGTGAATCAGCTAGACGGTCAAGAAGAAGAAAACAAGCACATTTGGCTGACCTTGAATCGCAGGTATCATTAAGATTGAGTGATGTTGGATGTTTGGTCAAACAAGTGACGAAGCTGCTTTGATGACAGCTTGCTGAAAGGGAAACATAGAGAAAAAGAGTTGGAATATTTTGACACCAAAATCTTTCTTTCCCTGGGACTTAGTTTTGTTTCTCTATCTTTGGAATTAGTTTGTGTTCTGTTTCTTGGTATCTCGGCAATCTAACAGAGGAGACTTTGGCTTTTCTAAAAGTGTTTTATTTGAGAAATGGTCTCCAATAATTTGTGGAGTGAAACGTTTTTCTTTGTAACTTGGAGTCTTGAATATCTCTTTTACAATCTAAAGTTTATGTGCAAGCTCCCTTCATGTTTCTCAGGTTGAACGGCTGACAGGAGAAAATGCATCTCTATTGAAGCAGCTTTCTGATGCTACTCAGCAGTATTGCGATGCTGGTACAAACCATCACATGCTTAAATCGGATGTTGAAGCTTTGAGAGCCGAGGTACAATTGTGCATTGGCTCGCAAGCAAAGCTATATTAATACAAGTGAAAATGCAAACATTGGACTGGGAAATGGTAGTCACATTATAAACTGGGCATGCAAGAAATTTGAAACCACTCTGGGTAATTGTGTTTTCTTGAACTTGTTTCAAGAAAAGAGAAAATGATGTTGCACCGGAAAATAGTTTGCTGTTTTGCCAAAGCTGATGAGAACTGTATCAGTGTTATGGAATTCAATTTGAGTCTTGATTACAATATATTCAAAGTAATGTTTGTGCCATTGTAGGTGAGGTTGGCTGAAGACTTGGTTGCTCAAGGTTCAGGTTCATTAACTTTGGCCTCACATTGTCAGGACCATCTAAACTCCCCTGAACTCAATAGCTATAATCTACGTTGGCTGGCAAATGTCTCACCCACCATCACTGTCCGTGAGGATGGTGCCTCGTACACTCATACACTGGGCTGACTGTATCTGGACAAAATTCAGGACTCAGACTGGGAAAATTCTGATCATCTCAATAATGGCAATCTCAACAGTGGTATCATGAGTGATGCTATAAGCTGTGTGTCGGATATTTGGCCTTAAGAGCCTCAATGCCTACATGCTTGCTAGTTAGCCTCAAGCCCAATCACAGGTCACTTAGAAGTATTTGGCCCTGTCATTACTGGTTTCCTCATTTTAGTGTTAATCAGTAATCTTGTTATCCACATGATTGCATAGTTGTTTCTCTCATTGCATAGTTGTTTCTCTCATTTGTCTAAATATAGTAATTATGGGAGTTCAAGCACCTGATCACGCTATGTTTTCAAGTCTTAATAGTTACTGTAACGGGAAGTGGCCACCTAGAGGATGCTTGGATCGCGTTTATCTGGAATGGTAAATGATGTAATGGGTACATTTCCTTGCATATCCCAACAAAACAGCAGCTAAATATGATTCAATGGCACTCCTGGGGGGTTAACAAAGATTTAACCGAATGAAAGCTGAGCAAGTGATCTTAGACCTTCTTTAATTCATAACGATTGCATCGATGGTTAATTTTCCAAGTGTACTGAAATTGGTAGAATATCCCCTGGAAGGAAGGTCATTAGTGATAAATGTTATCTGAAATTCTTTTTAATTATTATTATTATTTTTTTTTAAAAAAAAGAAAACCTGCAAAATAAAATAAAATTTGACTTCAAAAACAGTACCTTTCCATTGGTGAAAGTAATCAAGGGAAATAATTTGCAGGTTAGCCCATCATCAATTCGAACTCGCTAAAATCAACCGTGCCATCCAAATTCAAATCTGCAGCGTTCAGCATCTTTTCAATCTCCTCCATATTCCATCCCTTGTCCAGTCCCAGGCACTGCAGCACCCTCTTCAACTCCTTCGCATCAATGTGACCATTGCCGTCCTCATCAAATATCCTGAAGGCTTCATGCAACAGTTTGTGGCGGTCTGAGCGGTCCTCCAAGCCACTCAGCACCTCCTCTACTGGAAACCCATTGTCCATGGCACCAGCAGGCGCGTCAATGATATTGGACTCATCCTTTTGTTGTTGTTGTTGTTCTTCTTCTTCTTCTTCTTCTTCTTCTTTTTTTTCTTCTTCTTCAATGTACACCAAACCAAGCTGCTCCACTACTCGTCGTGCTTTCTCCTTGTTTATCTGTCCATTGTTTTCCATGCCGAATACAGAGGTCAGGGCCCTGATCATGAAGTCGTCATCAACTTGGCGTGCGTCGTCCCGTGGCTTGCTTGTAATAGGGTTTGGATCAAGGCAGCCTGCCGAGCGTGACCTTACATTTCCAAATGCTTGGACTATATGTATAACCAATCTACTGCAGATTCCGGTTATGCCCATCATATCTCAAGACACAAGAAAATCTCAAAACACAGTTGAAGAAGCACTCTTAATTATTCTATTTTCTTGCGCAAATAATAAGCAAGTTGATTTCTTATCCTCCAATCTCTTGTATAGTGGTGAACACTAGATGTTGACAGTATTGTCACTTTAAATGCAATTGTGTTGCTAATTTATTTATTATTGCTTGCATCTGATTATAAATTCTCTTTACGTGAGTGACTAAGCTGGCGCACTCTGATGCATTATTGGTGTGGTCTGCCAATGCCGTGTCCTTAAAAATATTTTTTCTTCTTGGGTCAACAGATTCCATATTAAATTTGGTATTATTGCATTAGAGATGCCACCGAGCTGAGTGGGACTACCTGATTGCTTGCATTTGATTCGTGTTTTTATTTTATTTTCATTTTTGTGGGGTTTGAGGGGATTCGACATCAATCTTTTGATCAACCCCTCTAGTCTTACTCTGGGACAAGGTAGCGCGGCTAGTGACCGATGTTCTTTTTAAAATGCACTCGCCTTGAGCTTAAGCCCCACCCACGGAGCCGTTGTTGCACATCAGATGGCATGGCCATTTTGTCAATCGTATTTAAACGGAAAGCCAGATGGCATGTCATTAATAGTTAAACGGCTATAGGTTTTACCTGCATAACAAATAACAATAAAACAAGTATGATGAAAAAAAAAAGTAAAATCTTTCATGGGGTGGAAGGAAAGCCGGGGGGGGGGGAATAAGAATCAAATCTCCTGCAAATCTCACTAGTTAATAAGAAAATGATTTCCCTGCCGTTTTGGAGGGGGACACTCATGGTATGAAACCGCGTCTCGCAGCTGTACAACTAATGAAATATTACTAGTTGTAGCTGAACCATTATTTTTCTTTCGATTTTTAATATTCTCCTGCTGCTCCTAGCTGCACGACATCATATTTTTCAAGTGTCTTCAAAATTCAGCTCTTTTTCTTTGTGGCTTCGATCTTCATAATAGCGTTAGCATTTCAACGCAGAAGCGAATCGCAAAATGCCTCGGATGTACAGCTCAAAGCCTTGCAATTATGTTCGTATATTCATATGCATTAGACGTGCACATTTTATTTTAAAGTACACTGCTGTTGTTATATATGTAAACAAATCCGAGCTTGGATCTTTTAGTTATTCTCCTTGTAACAATGACCAAAGAGCTAAAAAGCACGTCTTCAGTTAATCAGTATTTTTGGCTGTACGTCTGGTCCTGTATCTCTCAGGATTGAGAACTCCTCTGGTATTGGCACATTCAGCTCTGAACATACAAGCTGTACGATTTTTCTTGTAACGGTTCCTGATGAAATCTTATTCAGGGTCACTGCAATAGCGAACCTGTTTTTGATATCACAAAAGCCTGTAGATCCACCTATACCTGAATGGCCAAAGCCGCCGAAGGATCCATCATCAGACCTAAGCCTTATAAAGCCTAGTCCAAATTTCCCATTTGGCAGAACCAGATTTCCATACTCCCTCACACCTAAAAATGCATCATGGATTCCAGGGCTATCAAAAATCCTAATGACATCATTCTTTTGAAAATCATCACCATTTGTGCAGCTGTCAGGCATACTAGCATTGCTGCTACTAATTGCATCGGTAGGAAGCTTGGTGTAGGTGTGACCAGCAATCTTCCTACCATTATCGCCTGCATTCAATTCTTCATCACATTCCATCTTATGATCATCATTGTATGCTTTCTTCTGTCTACCTTTCAACTTTTTGTTGTCAGATGGAAATTTGGGAATGTGAGGGTGGCTACCAAGGGGTGGCTTGGACAAGGAGGAATGTTGTGGTGGGATTATACCTCCATCAACAAGGGCTGCATAGTATCGTGCCAGAGCACGTGCTGAGCAATGTCCATTGGCTGCAGGTATGATAGCACGGCGGATGTTCAACATGTTAAATATAACAGGTAAGTTAGTAACTAGCCTGGAGAAGTTCTCTCCCTGGAAGGCAGATGGCAGACCAGGTCGTCTGCTGATCTCTGACAACTTGTTAAGATCATCTGTATCTAGGGTCAGAGTCGCAAGTCGAGATTCCACACCTGAAAGGGGCCATGAAATGCATTACAGTGCCAAATATGAAAACCAAGTAGACATTACAGCTAGATTGAGCATTACATACCAGTTCAAGGACAGACAAGTACACATCATTTCTACTTAAAGATCAGAAATTTTGCCAGGTAACAATAGCATTAATGAAGCAAGAATCCAACTCAAACATGCTTGACCTTACCTGGAGGGATTCCCACATATAGTTCGCCTTTAATTTTGAGAGGATGAACAATTGCCTCTTCAAGGATCTCTTGAAATTTCTTCCCCGATGCATGCTGTTTAATTCAACCAAAGCATCATAACGGGCTAATAGATAATACTCCATTGAAAAGCACTTATAGGTCCTTCAATTTTCAAGACTGGAGGAAACAGATCAACTATCCCTATTCACATGAGAATTTACAACATGCAAACTACCAGTAAAATTAGGCAAAAATTTCACCCCCTATTTTCTGCAGTACTTTGGTATGGAGAAGGGAGTTTACAATTTTGATGGGAAGATGGTTCTAAAAGGGCAAAAGTTATGGCATTGAAATTGCCATTATCAATAGGCCAGGGCATCAAGTTTATTTCCCTGTATCATTCTTAACTTTTTGTTCCTTTGTTCTTTCCAGGAACATCACCATTCCTTGGAAAATCCTTCTAACATGCCATGAAGCTTATCACCAATGACATGCCATGCGACAATGCATTTGGTATCCTCAAGAAATTATGGATAAAATTCAACCAAAATGTTAAATTTCAAAACATAATCTTCTGGCAATGAAAGATATCCCTCAAGTAAGAAGGAATAAATGCTTGCAAATCCCCAACTAGTGTGTTATTTCTTTGATCATGATTCATGCAGAATAAGGAAGATGTTCAAGAAAGTCCCAATTGTGCTGATGACCCTCAAGTTCCAATACCACCACTAAGTTGAGATGGAGCTATGTATTCTAAGCATAGAGTCAAGTTTATTGAAGCAACTTAATACCTCAATTATTCCACCACATAACCAGCCAAAAGACAGGGAGTGATACCACTGCTCCTGGCCAGGCTCTGTCTCAGGCGTTGAGAAGGCAATCTGATTTAGGCAGTGATCCCAATCAGCTATTAGCAAAGGATTTTGTCTTTGGATGTCCACGGCATTGTGCAAACCAGATGTATGATTTAGCACATGATGAACCTGGAAACAAGAACAAATAAGAAAAAAAAAGTCTAATAAAGAACGTCAAATTGTAATGGCTGTATTTAGCAGGCCTAGAGGTGACAATTTACATGTTGAGGCTTGGGACATAATCTTCATACCTTTATGACGTCTTTTCTATTTGTTCCAAATTCCGGCCAAATATTAGCAACACTCTCGTCAAGCCGAAGTTTTCTACAAGACAAATATGCAACATTTTGTGTGACAAACTAGATAACAATTACATTATCCCAGGATTCTATGACTTTCCAAAATCTCCCAATAATGAGTTTCTATTCAATCTGAAAGCTTTTAGAAGACAAAATTAGTCAACTATAGCTGACCCAACTGTATCCTTAGTGATTCAATCTTACGATACACAAATTAATTATCCTTGGATGTCATATCTTATAAGGGAAATGATATCCAAAGAGAATAAGAACAGTTTTTATTGTCATTCTAATAGGTTAGATGACAATGAGAAAGTAAGGATGTCGGCCACATGTTCAGACACCTTAATCTTCAAATTAGGGTACCCAAAATGAAAGAAATAAGCCATAACCATGTACTGTTGCTGTAGCTCCTTGTTAATTGCTAAGCAAAACCTTCAGTCATACTAAACATACCCATTGTCAACAAGCCAATGCACCAATCCTGCTGTGATGCCCTTTGTTACAGAAAAGACAGGAAAGAGACTATCAGGCTGAACTGGGCGAGGATCATATCTACCAAGCACTCCAGCAGCAGTATCAATGACAACCTCTCCATCCTTGTATGCACATACCTTAAGAATTTAAAAACTTGTCAAAATGACAAAAAGAAACTATATATTTCCTATCAATAGAGAATATTTACAGCTCTCCTTGATTATTAGTTCTAAAAAAATGAGCCATCAAATGGACACATCTACATGTTTGTTAAAGTAGATTGTTTTAATGGAATAAACTTCCCCATGCTTGTACGATAAAGGTCTTAATTCTACCACCAAGTTCTTCTCATTTCCTGCACGCTTGTTCCTTTTGGATATTCAACAGAGAGAGAGAGAGAGAGACCCTAAACCAATTGCAAATCAAAATAACTTAATTCCAACTCTAATTAAAGGACATCATAATACACAAGGCTCCCACACTGCACAGTGTAAGGAAGGGTTCGATGTTGCAGCCTTATCCCTTGTTATTGACAAAGAGATTGTGACTATAGCCTTTGACCTCTAGGGCACAATAGAGTAACTTCACTATTATATCAAGACCCGCCCTTTATTTCCAACTCTAATCAATATAAAATTTACCATATTTAAATTTTAACCTATTCCATAATCTCACTTGAGAATATTGGAGCAGCTGCACATGAGCTAGTGAATTACAAAGGCAATCATACATAAACTAGTAAATTCTTGATATGGCCATTTGGCCTGCTGACAGCAAACATATTCTGCATCTCTCCTGCAGTAGTTAATATAAACTTTTCTTTTTGAAGAAAGCCCCTGGAAAAGTGAATTTCAGAAACTCAGAACCATGGAAATTAGCTTCAATTAGTCACTGAGCAGGGATTCCTCTCCTAGCAGGCCAAAATGAAATTTCTCCAATGCCATATCTGTATAAATGTCTGATGTCTTGCATTTATGTTGATGCCTTTACATTTACTCCAAGGAAGAGTTTAGCAGGAAGAAAAATAAGTTTTCTAAATAAAGTTAGGAAAGAAGGAAAAAGAAGCAAGAAAAAATCGCTGAAATATGAGCCCATTGCTGGTCCATAGGATTCCACAATCAAATTGTTATTTCAGGAATCCTTGATTTAAGGATGCACAGGGAGGAAAACTGACAAGATGAAAGTAACTTAGCCAATCAATGGTGCAAACCTGAATTCCAAGTACTTTATCATCATTCCCCAGCTTGATTAAAAGCTGCCTTAGCTTTGACTCCACATCAGAATGAACAGGTGTGTCACAGACCCATTGTGAATTTACTGCTGGCCCCTTAATTATGTTTCTGACAATAAAATCCACACTTCAAACAAAGATGAATGACAATCAAAATAACATGGATTGAAAAATGACATTCATGGTGAACTCACTCTTGTAAAGCAGATTCAGCAAACGGTCTCATGATCTCTTGATATACTATGCGAGCATTCATTGTGGATGAAAGCCCTAAATCCATGAAGATAATAAGTAAAGGCACAAACCTTCCTAAAAGAAGCTAAAAAGTGAACTTTCTATTAACATGCCTCTCAGAAGATTAAGAACCCGCGAAAATATTACAATATCACCAGGAAATGCATCAACCTGAAAAAATGTTTGTCACAAAATATCAATGAAGCAGTCTTCACTCAGACAAAGGAACATGTTGATAGAGTATAAAAATGACTCACTGGGTTGAAGCGTTTGACTTCTTTTTTATCGAGTTTCATCTTCTCCTGTATCACCTTCATGTTCTTTGTTCTTTGTTCAGCCAAAGATTTCACATTTTCCTTCACAGAAGCATTATTAAATGATAGGAGTTATTGATGTTGGAAAGCAAGATCTGAGAAGCAGGTGATGCATACTTACAAGAGCTTCACTGGCTGGTGTTGATGTACGGAAGAATATGCTTGTTACCTCCATAGCCTGCTCTGGCAAGTCCAGCCGCAGCTTAAGCCCCATTTCTGCAAAAGCAGACAAAAGAGCTACGTGGTCCCCCTGCAACAGGAAATGACAGCATTACTTCACAAGGCAACATTGAGCAGAAGATAGGGAATATAAAAAGACAACTTGATTCCATTAACTGATCAAGAATTATGTGGTCAAACTGGCATATTTTTTATGCATCATTTGGCCGGTGAATTTCAAATAGCAAAATTTTAACTCTCAGTTAGCTACAACATACACAGATTACCTCAAATGACTCAAGGATGTACAATAAAGACAAGAAAGGTGACAGACAGTAAGGTCAGGCAGGAAGGAGAACAATGGTTGCTGACATAGGGCTGAGAATGACTATGGCATACAAGATTATTAACCCATTGGAAAACTAGAAAATCATGGACATTGAATTCTATCTCATATCTACTATTGTAATGCTTTATAATTCTCACTATTTATTGGTTGTGGGTACTTGTTTTATAATCCTTACTATTTATTGGTTGCATGTGTACCCACATTACAAAAAAAGACAAGGGTTTCACACAAACCTCAACAGATGCAAGAAACATTTTGGCTAGTGCTTGTTTCATAGAGCTTGATAGTTTCTTTGTAAGCCCAAAGTCAAGCAGAATTGGACGATGTGGTGGTTTCTTGCTCACCAGAAAATTTCCTGCAGTCCAAGACGTACAAAAGCATTAATGAAGTAAAAGGATTCAAATTACGAAAAGCAGCATGTAACATTATTATCCTTATGGAACTCATTAAATTATGTGTGAAAATGACGGGGAAAGACAGAAAGAGAGACATACAAGAAGCAGGGGCTAAAGGTAGGAGAGCAGGGAGTACCAGGATGAGGGTCACCATTGAAAAATCCATCAACATATATTTGATGCGCATAGGCACGTGTGATTTCTTCTACAATCTTTTGTCTGCTAGCACTACAAGCTTCCAGGGCTTCATTGTCATATAAACGAATACCATCCATGTACTCTAAAATTAGGACCTTTTCTGTTGACTGAGACACCCAAAAAAAAAAACATAGACAGTGAGCTAAGAGAAGTGAAATGAATTGTAAAAGTCTCCTATCTAAGGAGAGTTAATCAAGCCCCAAGTAATTCAAAGGTTACGATGCATCTCTTCTTAACCCGAAGCTCCTTTTGGCTTATGATAAAAAAGGATTCCACCATACACCATTTGGACTCAGCTATATAACCACATAAAAAGAACCTACCCCAATGGAATAATCTGACACTTAAAGCTAAGTCCAGCTGTTTGTTCACCATCAAGGCAATAGAAGATTATGTGTCAGGTCCATTCTGTGCAAAATCAGTTTGTTACAGAGTGGCATCAACTTGAAAACTAACCAGTCTGGCTGCAGCACTCTGTCAAATATTTCCTCATTTTCACTTTAATTAAGCCTCAAATCATATTAGCATTTGATTTTCAGTAGTCCTAGGTCTTTACTGTCCTTGACCAATGTTAAAAAGGCAGTGCCCTTACTGTCAGTCAACATCAGCAAGGCTTGTAATGTTTACTTAAAAGGCAATTGCTTCCCAAGAGAATGCTCTCTGGATTCCTTCATAGGAGCAATAATAAGCTTCCACTACAAAGAATTTTTCTGATACTATCTAACATTTGCCAGCCATGACACACATTCTTCACATCTCAAATATATAGTAAAATGTACCTGAATAACCTCTGGAATCAAAACATCCACTTGTTTACTAGGAGTGTCATTGCAATGTTGGTTATTGCAGCCAAGGTTTCGAGACACAGTTCTTGTATTTTCTATACATACGAAGAAAAAAATGTTAAGAGAGTATACTAGATCAAGCTCAAACATAATAATGCATCAGATGAGAACATTGAAATCAAAAGTTTAAGAGAGGAATATATTAATATGCCAAAACCATAAGCTTCTTTAATATGTTCTAAGTGGAAAATTCTATGAAGAATGACTAGAAGGCACAGGTTCTATGCTAAAATTCATATAAGTTCACAAAGCAACCGGATTTTACTTTAAAAACCCCAAAATGCAAGAAATTTGTCAAGCAATCCACATTGCCAGCCACAGTTCTCAATCTCCACGACCCCAAGCCTACACTTGAGCATTCCCACTGAACTTTCTGCTATCAACAGCATCAAGGAAGATTAGGTGGCACCATTACCAACCATTATTTTAATCTCTGCAATCTCCAAGCTCACTGATGCTTCCATGAGCAGCATGTCTGTGCCGCTGCACTGCCACTAGATCATGATAACCACTGTGGCCACTATAACATAAGTGTCCACTTCTGCTGTCACAATGCTACATTGCTGTATCCAGTGCATCCAATTATGTTTGCCACCAGCAAGATTCTCTGAGAACAGCACCATTTCAACATGCCATGTCACTCCCATCGACCATCTCATTCTTGCAACATTTGCCTGCAGCACTAATTATCATGACTACTGTTGATGCCAGGTGCCAACAAGCAATTTCCGACAATGTTAATCACTTCACTCAAACACCGTCATCTACTGTGCGAAATTTGCATATCTATAGGAATTAGCTTTTCCAGCTTAATGGAATTCATTTTCCATAAATAAGGTTCTGATGTGACTCCCAAAGCCATCACTCAAACTTACCATGAAGTCACACATATAAATAAGCTGTAGATAAAAGAAACTTCTACCACCAAGAAACCATACCTAGAAATTCAAAGGACTGCTCCATTTATATATATGTATTTAAGAACTAGTCATAGGAATTATTAAATCCTACCAATGACTCAGAACTTTTTGCAATGCAAGAATCAAATGACTTAATGCGATCAAACATATATCTTACATTAAAATGCTCAGAAATGCTTAAAAACATTTCTGAGGACAACCAGATTCAGACACATATGCATATACAGAAGCAGTGTCCATGTAGAGGCCTACACTCTTATCCATATTAGAATGATATAGAGCATACCAGCTTCTTGGTTGAAATCAAGTTCTTTTGGAGCTTCCTTGCACCACTCATCAATTATTGGGTTAAAGTTGTACTGTGGTTCTGCCCATGCTATCCAGTCAACAACTGATTTAGCATTCTTTAAGTCCTGCAAAAAATTGAATGAACAAAAACCATAAGGATATTTCAACTCCTACTTTTTATTCAAGCATCTTTAAAGCTAAAAGGTATGAAACCTCCAATATGATTGTCTTTATGTCCTCATGCTGAACTTTAACAACCACTTCTTGTCCATTAATTAGTGTTGCACGGTGGACTTGCGCAATCTACACAAAAAATATATTTGGGAAATTATGATTGTCTGAGATGTAGTTAATGTTGTGCATAACTTGGGAGATGTAGAAGGAGAAAATCAGATTTTTAATCCAAAATTTGCTTTTTCTTTCATATTAGCTTCCTACAATAAAAGATATTCTAGTCACTTACTGATGCTGTAGCCAAGGGAGTTTTGTCAAAATTTAAGAACAGATCATCCATTGATTTTCCCATTTCTTTCTGTATAGTCTGACAAACCTGTGCACGTGAAAAAGAAAAAAAAAACTTAGATAATCAAACCTCTGGAGATTCAATTACACACTGCAACAAATTCAAAAACACACACATGTGTGCAGAAGCAATCTAATCCATAAAGACGGAAAATAAAGTGGTCCACATATATCTTTTAGTTCATCTTTTTTGTTGTGATATGCCTCTCGGCCATGGTATTGCTACATAGAATTTTTTCCTAGAAAAGATGAATTAGTAGCTAGTATATTATTCACCAAGTTAATTCTTCCACCTGATCTATACAGCCCCTCAATAATCACAAGCTCATACTAGTTTTCTTTCTGTTAAACAATTTCTGCAACAAATGGTAAAAATTTCTACTTAGTCTAAGACAATTGAAATTAAGATAATTGGCATAATTAAATATCCCTACGTTTGAGATCAACTAAAAAAGTGAAGAAAAGATGTTAAAAATAAAGGTCAAAAATCATGTGTGGATCATGATAAAACCAATAATATTAGGCAAGTATGATAGAAAATATTCATACATTACTCTTACAATGGGAATCAATAATTTAACAATCTTTATATTGGAATCTATGAAGCTCATTTGCTAGGCTTCTTCACATGAGTGTTGAAAATCAAATTGAAGACCTTAGGTAAGATAAATACTGCCAAAAAGAGATGGATACCAGAAAAAGAAAGAAACAATAAGGAACGACAAATGTTGATCAACAATATTAGACAGCTATAATTTTAATGTATACATGTAACTGACAGCTACAAAGCAATGAATTAGATTCCATTTTGTGTGAAACCAGACATAAGCATTAAACACATGAAACATCTAGTCTTTGCTGAAAAAAAAGAATATGACCTCTTGCAAAGAACGAGGAGGAAGAGAGTCCTGCAACTGCTTGAGAAGTTTTATGTATGCATGAGGAAGCACATCAGCACGTGTGGATAAATATTGTCCAAGTTTAACCCACAAACCTTCCAATTCTACCATCAAATTGAGAACACGTCTAGCATTGCGCTCATGAGCCTTCTCCCATAAAGCAGAAATTTTTGTTTTCTTCATCCACTTCTCTCTTTGCTGTGTAGCCTTCAGTTAAAAATGTAATGGCACAATCAGAGTTCCACAAATACTGAGCCACACAGAAAGCAAGTAGCAAGTAAAAATCTATACCTTGTAGTCCAGGTAGACCACTATAGCTAGTGTGAACACTTTCACACGTCTTCTGTAAATGCTTCCCCATCCCATCCTCACTATGAAATTGAATTAATGACAATAATGCTTACAGTTCTGTGCTGAAAGTAGATTGCCAGGAGGAATACAAACAGGATCTGCAGGATTCAAGTTGTGGTGCAGTAAAAGGCAAGATTTAGCAATGTGTGGCACACGCCGAATGTTTAATGAGGAACAAGGAAACTGCAATAAGAAATACATATACAAAACTAATTTCCAGCAACCAACAGATTATAGACGAGTAATGAGACATTAAGACCAACAAACTGAACTATTTTCCTCAACCATCCGACAAATGAATAGCTAATATCTAGAAAAGTACGATGAAACCAATAGTTGCTCCTTCTATTATTCTATACACGTAAAAGACAATTCCTAAGGGTGCCTAGAGCTCCATAATTTGGAAACACCGTTCCCTTTGATTCCTGAAGACTATATAGTCAACCTTACCCTCCTTTCAGGTGTTTAATCAGTATTTCAATTTCCCTTCACGACACATCGATATACACCAAGAAGCATGTTCTAGAAGATATGATAGAGCAAGATGATTCCGCCATGATCGTTTACAAAAACCAGAAATCAATTATATATGAAGCAGCCTAGAGCTCAAAGACTGCACGGAGTAAGTGGCTTTCAATGGATAAACACAATTCACGAAAATTCTGAATTCCATTCAAATACAGCTTCGCTTTCATTATCTACCTTTTATTTATTCATTTATTTATTTATTGTTACGAATCAATTGAACCACTACGAAGCCTCTTTCGCAAACGCCTAAAATTCAACATCAAATAAGAAACAAAGCACAAAAAGAGAAAAAAAAAATCAAAGCACAACGTTAACCAAGTACGTAAAATTAACCAGAATTAAAGAAAATCCTCAGTATTCGAATTTGAGAATTTCGCCAAAAAGAATGACAAAAGTCGGATTATTCGTCAAGATGATCAGAGAATTTCTAAGAACGTACCTTAAATTACAGAGAGAGAAAAAAAAAAGGAGACTCCCTAAAGATATATGGGGGGGGGGAGAGAGAGAGAAAGAGAGAGAGAGAGAGCTCCAACAGATTCCCGTGTCATTGGTTACCAAATCAATGTCACGAGCGACGAGCGATTGCACTGTCAAACTTGCCAATGACATGCCACGTGTCCATATATGTGTTCACACCGACAAGTGACATTAGAGTTTGAATTTGAATAATAAAAAGAGAGGAGGAAAAGGTTGAAAGGAGAGAATGGAATCGCATAAATTGGAACAGAGTCTCGTGGGATCGCAGGGAGCAAGACGACCGTTGGATTAGAAATGGGGAGGTGATCTAAGACGCAAGTAGTTACGTCAGCGGCGTCGTGGCCGGCTCCTAGCCTGGTCCGTATTCGAAGTTTCAACGGCCCCAGGAGTCGTTGGATCGTTCAAGGACTTTCAAACATGCGGTCAGATGTTAGGACAAAGGTGGCATGACTAGGTTCCGTATCGAGGAGTTTTGGCTAGCCGCCTCACCTCCTCCTCTATTTTTTTTTAAAAAATTAATTAATTAATTAATTAACGGACCCTACTTAGGTTAATTAAACACTCGACTCTACGGATTCCACCGAGCGATTTGTCTTCGACAGCACACACTGTCGATGTTTATTGCGCCTTTTTAACGTCACAGCCTTTTTCTATTTTTTCTTCTTCTTTTGCATATTATCATAATTTATCTCGTTTTGTTTAAGACACTACTGTTCAATCATACAAATAATTTTTATGAATATCTCGTACATAAATTAAAGATTTATAGATATATAGTGAAATTTATTAAATATTACAAATGTTTATAATATATGCTTTCTCGTAAATTTGTTTTTATTAATACTATTTTTATATTTAACTAATGTTATAAATGATATTAATTAATAGATTTTATTTATTTCACTAGTTTATATTTAAAAATATATATATAATATTAAGATAAAATATGCATATTGTGCAAGTTTTAAATGTAGATAAAAGTGATAAAGTTAACCTAACTCAAGTAGTTTGATATAATTCATTCCAAACTCAATTCAACTTAATTTACTTTAACCTATGATTAATTTGATTTAAAATTAAAATAACTTAAAATTTGAATAATTAGTATTTGAAACCTAAATAATTTTAATTATAAATAATTTAAAATCCAAATTTGAAATTATTAAAACCTAAAATAACTAGAAATTCAAACTTGACTTGAAATTTTAATTCATTTTTATAAAAAAAAAAAAAATAATATTTATAAATATTTTTAATTTAAAATTTATTTTTACTACATTTATTTATAAATAATAATTAGTTTTAGAATTAATTTTTTATATTTAAATTAACATACATAGGAGTTTGAATGTATTAAATATCAATTGTTTGATTTAAAATTTTTAATGATAAATGTGAGAAAATAATATAAATTTTGTGATATTATTATTAATAAAAATTATTATAACCAAATAAATTTTTAAAATTATTTTCATATATGCATTTATTTAGCTTTAATATTTTAAAAATACAATATTTTTTTATTTATATTGTAAATTGGAATATGCATAAAATTCGTTCTAAATATTTACAATTGAGTTCTTAATTTTAAAAAAAAAAATTATTTGAATCTTATATTTTTTTCCCCGTAAGAATTTACATAAGAAAAATCGAGACATCCCATTAATCCAGAAAACAAAGGAAGGAGCTGGTACCATTTCAGATTGTTGACATTTTATGGTAGAAGCATATAGGTACAGAAGAAGGATGTCTTAACAATTTTGCATGACAATATCAATATTCTCATTGAAGATGAGGGAATAAAAAGGGAGGCTTGTCTGAGACCTTAAATGATTGAAGTGGTAAATAAGCAAGGCACTTGGGTCATGCTCTTCCTGTATTTTCTTTTCTCAATTAATAACCATGAATCAAAATACAACTCTCTAACTCTCAACGATAAAGACCTTGAATGCCAATGATGCCTCATAGCAAGGAAAATTTGATCGACCAGGTAACCAGCCAAATCAAGCAAAACAGGTCCATCAAGACTCGCGACAAACAAAGGACACAAAAGTAAACAAATTTGAAACACGTTTCATTAATGCCAAGGTTACTGAATAAAAGAGCCACGGTAATAGCAGGCATCATAGTTTCAGTCCCAGTTGAAAATAACAGTCCTACAGAAAAAGAAAAAGAAAAAGAAAAAGAAAAAACAAGGTCATAAAAAATGTTGGAAAACAATAGCAGTAAACAAGTTACATATATAATTTCAACTTAACTCCTTCCCTCTTCTTCACTTGATTGTTACATATATAATTTCATTGTTACAGAAACTATATATATTGTATACTTGAGTTCGGTAAATTATACTTTTATTGGATCAAATAGAATAATTTTTTTTTAAAAAAAAAGTTTTAGAAAAATTTCACTTTGAAGTAACTATGTTATGTCTTTAAATAAATAAAAGATTTGAATAAGATTCAAATTACGAAGGATTTATTATTTTTTGGTAAATATATGGGAGGAGGCTTAGAGTAAAATTTGGAGGAAAATGAAAAAAGAAAAAAAAAATCATTTGGGATTAGAACCAGCCGCTGGACAAACAACTGGATCCTCCCCTTAGTTTGTTTTTAAAATTATGTGTCAATCGGTCTTACTTTTAGATTTTAAGTGTAGAAAAATTTTGATTCCCCTAAAAAAAACAAAAATCCTATAAAAGAAACAGAGAGTGGGTCTACTGCAACTCGATAATAACAAAAATTTGAACTTTAATTTTTAGCAATCAAATTTATAGCATTAAAGTACGTTTAAGTTTATCAGAATTCAAGCTTCTCCTTAGTAAAATTAATTTCTTTAAGCTATTAATTACGTCTTTAGCACGGCAGTCACTTTGAAATTCTTTAGATGCTGTTTGTGGGTGAAACCTTGAGAATCAAACCCCGGCAGCCTCACTCCTCTTGAAATAAAAGAGAAGAAAAAACTAAAGCTGTAAAAAAGTACTTCTTTAAGCTATTAGGCGGACCCTCAAAAGTCAAAAATTCTTCACGTTTTCAAAATTTGGCCACAGAATCTTTCAATCCCATACGACTTTGAGTGACTGATTTGCTGGAGGGCCACATTGCTTTGGTGTTGTTTCAGCATCCAATTAAAGTTCAATGTTGTTTGAAAGGGTGGTGCAGAGAGATAACTAAGAATTAGTAACATCATTTTTATTACTTCTTTTATTTCCAATTCTCCCGATTTTTTGATTAACAGTAAATTATATAAAATAAATTAAAAATAGGTAAAATTGCATTAGACTTAAATAAAGTGTTTTTTTAGTCAATAAAGAGTACAAAAATTCGTAAGTTGAAGAGTTTACGACACTGCTAGGAGATAAACAACATTTCCTGTAACAATAATAGTAATATTAGTAATCTAAAATTTATCAAAAATAAATTTTTTTATATATAAAAATAACATTTTTTATTTTTTTAATAATAGATCATACAAGTATAGTTATAAAATTAGGTTGTAATTGTACTAATTTGCGTGACACTTAGTTATTTTATGTGTAAAAATAAATTAAGTAAACTTTAAAGAGTTTGAACAAATTAAAAAAAGAGCAAGTAAGAGACTCAAAAATAAGAGAATAATAGTAAACACAAGTGTTTAGCAATGTGAAGAAACTTTATTATTGAGAGATAATTTTACAAATGAGAGGAGTGAGGTATTTATAGTTGTTTCCCATCTTTAATATGTGACTACAATTACTTGTTCTAGAGAATTTCATAAAATACTCTAGAGTAGGACTATTCTAAAATATCTAAATATTTATAATGAAATATTCTAGATAGACACACTTAATTATACTTTTAGAAATCTCCTTGCCTTGGATTAGGGTATTGATTGAGCTAGCATTTAACAAGCAGACTGATAGCATATTTGGGTAGCCCGTGACACCCTTCTCCACTCATTCTCACGACGTCCTTGTCGCGTCTTCATCCTTGTATTGCTAGATGAAATCTACAAACTGCCAAAATAGGCCATCTTATTCCCAACTAACCTTTTTATCCAACAAATCTTTCCATTTTACCAAGTACTCGGTGTAGTTAGGAACTCCTCTTCTCTGGATCACTCTATCAGTAAGGATACATTCTACCTCCTTATCGAATTTAGTGACCATAGCAGTGGGTACTCGCTTGGACTCGTTTCGATTAGAATCCTCATCATCCCTATGAAAAGATTTTAGAAGACTTACATGAAAGACATTATGGATCTTGAGATTTGACGGGAGTGGGACTTGATAGGCAGTCTTTCCTACACGTTTGATAATTGGAAATAACCCTTTGTACCTCATTACCAAGCCCTTATACACTTTGCGTAAAAACTTGAATTGGTTGGGTAACAACTTTACCAATACCAAGTCTCCCTCCATATACTTTTTTGGGCGTCACTTTCTGTCAACAAATTTCTTCATCCATTTGGCCGCTTTGTCAAGACAAGTCTTAGTGATGTCTGTCTCCTCATGTCATTCCTTTGCAAACTTATATGTAGAAGGATTGTTTCCTATATATGAAAAAGCAATTTCATTGAGAGTTAGAGGTTGTTGTCCCATGATAACCTTAAAAGGGCTTTTGCTTGTTGTCTCGCTCCTTTATAGATTGTAAGAGAATTAGATAATGTCGAGTAACTTTTCCCAATCTCATTAATGGGCACTAACGTAGTGCCTTAAATATTAATCCAACAAAGCATTCACTCGCTTCGTTTGCTCGTCACTTTATGAATGAAAGTTTGTAGAGAAATTCAGATCAGTCCCTAGTAGTTTGAATAGCTCGCATTAGAATTTACCTGTAAAGCGAGGGCCCCTATCGCTGATTATACTTTTAGGAACACCTCATAATTTCATCACATTTTTTAAGAATAAGTGAGCGACTTCATCCACCTTACAGTTAGCAGAGGCTAGAATGAAGGTACCATACTTGTTAAACCAAACAATAACCACTATAATACTTCCAAACCCATCGGACTTGGGTAAGACAATGATAAAGTCCATTGAGACAGTTTCCCAAGGTCTTCTAGCAATGAGTAGTGGCTTTAATAGAACAACTGGATGTTGTTGTTCTACCTTATTTTGTTGGTAAATAAGACAAGTTTGAACATAGGTCTCAACATCGACATGCATTTGTAGCTATTAGTAGCGTTGTTGGACAAGTGCAAGAGTTTGTGTCATACTTAGGTGACCAGCCTATAAGGAATTATAACATTCCTTGAGGATTTCCTTCCGTAAGTTTTTCCACTTTGACACGAAAACTCGGTTGTCAACAGTTGTCAGGACTCCTTCGTCTAACTAGAATCGATGAGTCTTCCCCTCACTAGCCAACTTTAGCAGGTTCTTGGCCAATGTTTTTTGTATTGTGCCCTCCTTGATCCGCTCAAGGAAGTTGCTCTTTAGCGTACTAGTGGTCATGATAGCTAATCTCGCCTTTCAGCTCAGTGCATCAGTAACAACATTGGCTTGACCTAGCTTATAACGTAGTGTGTAGTCAAATTCTGCCAGGAAGTCTTATCAACGAGCTTGCTTCGAGCTGAGTTTCTTCTATGTTTGGAAGTAGCTCATAGCAATGTTGTTGGTCATGATCATAAACTTATTTCTAAGGAGATAGTGCCTTCAGACACGTAAACAATAGATGATGACGGTGATCTCTTTGTTTTAGATGGTACATCGTCTCTCTGTGTTGTTTAGCTTGTGACTCTCATAGGTAATGAAGTGCCTATCTTGCATCAAGACTCCCTTGATGACAAAGCCAGATGTATCAGTGTGGACTTTGAAAGGTTTTTTGTAGTCTGGTAGCACCACAACAGGTTTCTCAAAAATTACTTGTTTCAATCTCTCAAAGGAAGTTTGGCTTTCCATCGACCAATGTTATGTGTTGTTTTTCTTTAATAAGTCAATTAAGGATGCAAATATGACAAAATATCTCTTGATAAATCGACGATAATAATTGATAAGTCCCAGGAAAGATCGCAATTCCAAGACTTTAGTTGGTGACTCCTATGCTTGGATGGCTTGCACCTTTGCTGGATCTATCATCAGCCTACCATCCTTGATCCTGTGGCCAAGGAAGTCTACCTCTTGCTTAATGAATGAGCACTTTTCCTTTATGACTTACAGTTTGTTTTCTCGGAGAACTTGGAAGACTTGTTTGAGATGATCAATGTGCTCCTCGAGAGTATTGTTGTATACAACAATATCATCCAAGTAAATCATTACAAATTTGTCAAGAAAAGGATGAAGTACCTTATTCATGAGGGTGCAAAAGGTAATAGGCGTATTGGTGAGACCGAAGGACATGACTAGAAACTCAAAGACTCCGTAACGCATTATACAGGTTGTCTTCGGTTTGTCACCTTGGGCAATGTAGACTTGGTAGTAACTCGATCGCAAGTCCAGCTTAGTGAAGTACCTCGCTTTTCTTAGTTGGTCGAAGAGATCAGTTATCAAGGGTATTGGGTACTTGTTCTTGATAGTAATCTTGTTCAAGACTTGGTAGTCAATACATATGCGTAGTGAACCATCCTTCTTCTTTTGGAAGAGAACTGAACCACTGAAAGGGGCTTTTGATGGTCAAATGTAGTCCAATTCTATCATGTCTTGGAGCTGCTTCCTTAATTTAGCAAGCTCCGGGGGTGCCATGCTATAAGGGGTCATGATAGGAAGTTTGACACCGTGTTCCAGCTCAATGTGGTGAACTAAATCTCTTCTAGGAGGCAACTTCTTTGGCAGTTCAGGAGACACCACATCCTTAAACTTGGCAAGAACACCCTGGATGGACTGTAACAATGTAGGGATAAGTGTTGTTACGTCTTCCCCATGACTGAGTTTCCTTATGGTAGCAATGTAGCCGTCATCCGACTTAAAATCCCATTTGAATTGTAGGACAAAAATCATTGATAGTTTTGATTTCTCCATACTCTTCAAAGGAATCACTTGGATCTTGCATGTATCGAGGATCACAAGAGAACTCGAGGAAGGAATGAGAAAAGCTAAAGCTTTACAAAAAAAATGCAAATCCTAGCACCACTTTGAAATCGTCCATAGGAACGATAGTAAAGTCTAACTTACCTATCCAATTTCTGATTTGGATAGCTACTCCTTGCATTACACCTTAAACATGTTTTGCCTCTGAATTGACAACCTTAATGGTGTCATTCCCCTTTGTAAGTTTGAGGCCTAGACGTTCGGCCTCTTGTACGTCCATGAAGTTGTGCGTTTCTCTCGTGTCTAGCATTACACATGTGGTTTTGCCTTCGATGGCAACATCCGCGTATAGAAGTCCCTTTTTCCTTGGGGATTGTTGGAGAGAAAAACTTGGATAGGTTACCCAATTATTGGATAGCTCCCATGTAGATTTGAGACTCTTCCTTAGGTTTCTCTTTGTTGAAATCTACCATCATGACATTCATTGCCCTATGGTTGGGGTAATCCTTCACCGAGTGAGGTCCATCATAAATGAAGCAGGGTCTTAGGGGATTACCTGTGTTACGTTTGCCTGAAGAATTCTGGTCATGCTTGGGATTGCCACTTTAGGATTTCTGATTTCCACCTTCCTTGTGACTTGCATCCTGTTTTTACCCATTTTTCTCTCCCTCACTCTTATTGGAGTTTGGCTTTTTACTCTCGGAGTAGGAAGAGTAGTTAATGAGTGTATCGATAGCAGCAATGACATAATCCAAATTCTACACATCGTGTCTGTCCAGCTCTACTCTTGCCCAATCCTTCAAACCGTCCTTAAAGTGGAGGAGTAGTTCTTTATTAGACATATCAATTTCAAGTATGATAGTAGTAAATTCTTTGATATAATCGGAGAAACAAAATGTTTGACTTAGTTGACGTAACTTCTCTTTAGCTTTGCTGTCTGCATTGTGAGACACGAAGTGTTTACACAATTCAACCTTGAATTGCTCCTTGGTGTTGAGAACGCATAAGTCTTTCTCCCTTTTGAAATGCTTCCGTCTCCACCATAGTTGAATAACAACCCTCAAGAAGATTGGGGTGTTGCACAGCTTAGCAAGGTCATTGACAACCCCCATGACCTCAAAGTATTGATCGAGATCGAAGAGAAAGTTTTTCACAGCAGTAGCGTTGTGGGTGCCATTATACATGACATGTTTAAGGACCTTCAAACCATGGACAGCAGTGACACTAGTAGTGGCAGCAGTCATACCACTCAAATGTGTGTTACTTCAGTGACGTGACTCCATCTCCCTACGAAGGTCGTGAATCTCTCTTTCTACGAACTTGCGTAGGTTGGATAGGTCTTGATTGACAGAACATATCTATTTTTTAAAGGTGCGACCAAGATCTTCAATCATAGACTTGGTAGCCTTTATTGGCATTCTTATGGATCAAGTTATCGACTTGATCACTAAGATCGCCCACAACAAAACTCACGTTAGTGATACTCCTCTTTAAGCCAACAATGCGAGATTCCATCGATTCCTTGGTTGGAACTTTAAATTTGCTGCACTTGGCAAGGACACATTGTTCCTCTCGCCCACAAACTTGTTGCTTAAACTGTTGTTTCGCAATAACAACTCTGTCCTTGTTAGCCATGCTCCTAGCTCAAATAATAATAAGACTGTAACTCGATTTCAACTGTTACTCTGATACTACCTGTCACGAAGTTAGATTTTGATTATACTAACTCGCGCGACACTTAGTCACCTTATGCGTAGAGATGAACTAAGTAAATCTTTAAGAGTTTGAATGAACTCAAGAAAGAACAAGTGAAAGGCTCGCAAATAAGAGAATAATAATAGACTTATGTATTTAACAATGTGTAAAAATTTTGCTATTAAAAGGTAATTTTATAAATAAGAGAAGTAAGATATTTATAGTTATTTCTCTTCTTCAATGTGTGACTACAATTATTTGTTTTAGAAAATTTCATAAAATATACTAGAATATAACTATTTTAAAATATCTAAATATTTATAAGGAAATATTTTAGATAGATATACCTAAATATACTTTTAAAATTCTCCTGTCTTGGTTAGGGTATCGATTGTACTAACATTGAACTAGCATTCAACAAGTTGCTGAGAGTATAATTGGGCAGCCTACGACAATAGTCATATAATATGAAACTAAAGGAGTAACTTTCTTTTACTAGAGATGTCATTAATCAGCGGCTAGTCCCGTTGCCTTTCAAAATGTTTGTGCATAATAAATAGGTCTCTAAATTAAGTTGTGCATCAGACGGGAATAATAAATAGGTCTCTAAATTAAGTTGATCTGCTTGAGCTCGCGTGGCATGAATTATAACCGACCTTATGCTTTTAAAAAGGTATGGCGACATTTGCTTTCAAGTTTTGCTAATATCTGAACCTGTGAACCGAATGAAAAAGGTCCCTACAAGAAGACTGAGCCTAATTTGCATCCAATCAAAGTCTACTTTGGGAATAAAGGCCTAATATCCATTTGAAGGTCAATCCAACGTGTTACAATTGACACCTGTGTATGCAGGGGGCATTACATTATTTATTGTACTACAAAATTGATGAATGTAGGTGTAGCCTTTCCCGAAAGTAAAAAGCTGATGCAAATAAAGGAAGGGAAAGGAGTACACGTTAATGGAGTTGCTGTAATGGAATAAATGGGTAGTGATGAGTTCAGAGTCCAAATTTGTTTTTTATCCCCACCAGCAACTATTTCTCTGCTTGAAAATGTTTCTGATGGTAATTTGAAGTAAGTCGTCCAACTACAGGTGCGTACAGATATTATTTTATTTTATTCTATTTTTTACAACTTGGAAAATATGATTTCATTCATTCAGTTACCAAAAAATCAAAATTCAAAATAACAATCAGGTTACAAGGAGGGAAACGTGATCCAATTGGGGAGACAAAGATTGGCCTTTTCAATCCAGTTGCGCGTACTGATATTTAGCTAGGTGAATTTCTTGAAATGTGTAGCCTGCCTTGCAAGTGCTGGCAGTGGTAGGGCCAGTGAAGTAAGATTATGGCTTCAGTTGTTACTGTTAAGCCAAGTGGGAAGCAGCGGATTGTACAGGAAAATGACTGGAAAACTTTTTAAAGGGATAAAAAGCATGAAGATCAAACAGCAGCAGATTGTAGATGCTTTAGGGACGGGCGGCCAAGGTGCCACCCTCATCATCCATGGAAGAGGTGCCTTGGAGTAAAGGCTAAAACAAAGGACATTTTATATACATACATACATACATACATACATACATACATATATATATATATATAGTAGTACACCGCTCATGGCAGAGGTGCCTTGGAGCAAAGGACATTATTTATATATATATATAAAGGTCTAATTACATGGATTGGACGAGAGAGACGAGGCATAGAAGGGTCATGTGAATTTAAAAAAAAATAAATTATTTTTTTACAAAAATATATAATGTGCAACAAAATTCAATAAAATATACAACAATTATGTGTAAATATATAACAAATATAAATAGATATTGCACATTTTATATTAAAAAATAATTATTTTATATTTTACACTATTTGTTACACATCTTACGTTACTTTTTCAAAAATAAAAAGGTGAACAAAAAAAAACATTTACCCGCAAACCCCGCATGCCTTGTCAATGCCACGTCCATGTGTCCCTGTCTACCCATATTTTTCGCGCGCGCATATATATATATATATATATATATATATATATATATATATATGCATGCACCTTCTTTTGTCAAGACAGCCATATGCCCCATCAGGCCGCTTGTTCTCGCTTGGACAGCCGTCCACGCGCGTGCTCTTGAGCTGCCTAAGCTTTGCGATGATCGTGCAACTTCAGGAGAATTACCGAAAGTATTGACAGAATCGAAATGTTTGTCGTTAGAGTTATGCTAGAGATACTAATTTTCCTTTCCTTTAGATTTTTTACTAAGTTAATCACGAGGAATGTGACGTGATTATGCTCACCGCAATTGCAATTTTTGCATTACACGGAGGGCCCCACCCGCCAAAATTTTGGTTTTAATCTTATAATCAGGTCCATTTACCAAAAAGAGTTATATTTTGTGACGTAACACTCAGTGATTGCACCTCAAATTTGTGGGCCGTTCATAAGCGGCCAGAATGTCAAGGTGCCAATATTTTCTGTGCCGTGGTGCTTGGGGTATTTATCTTGGCATAGCCCCCCCCCATGCCCTCCTTTTGACTCTTTTGCACGGAGAGTGGGACACTACTTACCTATGGGTGGGATCCACTCTGCTAACCCATTTGAGGGAGGTGTCGGATGGATCGATGTGGCTATTTGTCACGTTTTCTGAAGGTGCTTTTTGGCTATTTAGGCCCTACGATGACATACCATTTCTGGTTATTGTTACATATATTGTGCCTTGACGGATCCAGTTCTCACCTCAATTCAATATGAGTAATCACACTCTAGGATCCAAGTTCTATAAATAGCTAACAGGTTTACAAGGCATTACACAACATGGATGAGCGATGGCTTGTGGGCATTGCATGAAGTGGTAGAGAGTGTAATTCAGCCAAGGATGACTTGCCGACAGCACAGGGGATTTTGATCCTGGAAAATGCATGTCCGGCAAGTTGTTCTTGGCTACATTCGATTCTCTTCTTCTCATGTAAGGCCTAATGGCTGGAAAGAAAAAAAAAAAACGTCCATAATGTAATTTAGTCCTCACAAATGCTTGCCATCATCAGATGATCACCTGAGATTAACGGACCAGCACAGAGGAAAGTAAAATGGGTATGCCTCCTTTCTTATATTCATTTTTTGCCCCCCTTGTCTTTCTTTTGTTAAATCCATGATTAATCAATCCCCTTTCATGCGTTGAGTTGTCCTTGGCTACGTATATTGGGGTCCTTAATTTCTTCGATCTCAGGAAAAGCATTGAATTGCATTAGGGAAACAAATTTGAAAGCCTATGCTAAAGATTCGGCTCAAAATCTGGAGTTGAGACATTCGTGGTTCAATTCACAATTTTGATAAGAGTAAGTTAAAATAGCAGTTTATTTAAACTTTTTAGATTGGATGGTCTCTCCCTCTTTTTTTTTTTTTTTCCTCATTTTTTGGCTAATATACGAGGTGTTTCGTAACTAGCAATAATTCATTAAGAGGAGGCATTGTGTCAAACGAAGCCAATGTTATTGTACTTTAAAAGGAGAAAAAAAAATAAAGTTCTTAGTTTAAAAATAAATTTGATAGGTTTATAAAAGAAGAAATATAACGTATCTTTGATTGACTTAAAGAAAATATTAAGAAAATCACTAAGCCTACGGGCAGCAAATAGGTGCGTTGCAAGTTTTTTAATAAGCGCATTTAGAACATGAGCACTTGACACGTGATATGTGGTGAATTATTATATTGATTAATTATATTTTTGATTAATCAAGATTTGGTAGTAATTTTGTCGATGTAAATATTTTTTAGTTGACGTTACATATAGTTTCTAAATTGTTTAGTATCTAAGCGATATGTTTGATCAAATTTATTATGTTTTATCAAAATAATTGAAGCACTTATTTGTCTAATAATAGTTATAACCAAAAAACAGTTATATGTCTAAATAGTTATATTCATAAAACAGTTATACAATTGTATCTAATTAATTGCAACAAAACTTTACAAAATGACTTATATTAGTTTTATTTTATTACAAAAAAATAGAATTCAGTACTAACAATTTTGCTATATACAAAATTTTCTATTATCTTAATTCTATAATTGTATAGGTGTAATTAATGATTTCATTTTTTTCTAAGATGAAATTCACATTAATTCTATCTAGTAATTAAAATGTGAATTTTGTCATAAATATAGTTACATTGAGAGTAGTTTTATAGAATTCTTGTATTTTTACAATCTAAAGACAAATGTTTACCATTATGTTTGAAACTTTGAAAGATTTGTCTTCTAAAATCATAAAATTATAAAAATTTGATAAAAGAAATTTTATAAGCTAGTAGAAAAAGGGTTGCTTATTATTGGTAACATTTCATGTGGCCTATGTTCTAAATATATAAGGCCAAAAAAGATAGAAAATAAGACTATTGCTAATACTAGAAAGAAGTAGAAATGAGGGAGTTAGTTTGGAAGGGTATATTTTGAATGCTATGAGTCATTTATTGTTTGATATTTACTATAACTTTTAAATAACAAGAGCTTTAAGAAAAATTAAAGTTAAAGTATATGCAATAAGACGCAATCATTAGTAAATTTATTATATTTAAATTTAATAATTATAAAATGTTTGATAATATATCAGTAATGAAGTAATTTGTTAAGATTAAAAGAACTTTAAATCATTTTTTCAACATAACATGTATATGAATGAAACTATTATTATAAGTTCTATTATTGATAAATTGTTTCCTTCATGGAAATATTTTAAGAGAATCCTAAAACATAAAATAAATGATATTTCTCTTTGAAGTTATGCTAAAAATCTTTGTGGAGAAGAAGAATTTTGCATGTAGGAGGAAAAAAAGAGAGTATAGTTTAACAAGCCTACATAAAAGAGGAAGAATAAATTTAACAATATTCAAAAGAAAAATAAAAAGCAAAAGACAAAGAACAATTATTATTATTGCCACAAAAAAAATCACATTTTTCAAGAAGAAAAAGGAGATGTAAGAATCCTTAAAAGTAATAAATGAGAAATTTGTGGTTATGATCACATAAATCAATTTAATTGAGAATGAAATTACTTTGGTGCTCAAACCTTGTTCAGAGATGTTTTTGTTGGTATTGATCCAGATTTAGATGCTCAAGTGGAATTTGGAGCATTCCAAGATCCAATTACATGAAGACAAGTAGTTTAATAGAACATTGATCTTTTACTTTTCGCCTCTATTTTATATTTTATTTTATTTTATTAATTTGACATAGGGTACTGGGGAGGGATTGATTTTGGTACTATCAAACATATTTGTAAAAATTAAGATTTCTTTAAATTTGTGAAACTAATGGAAAATGACACTGTTGTGTCTATAAGAAATTCTACCATAGTTTTAGTAAAGGGAATTAGAGAGGTAGTATTAAAGTTTACTTTTGGAAGAGTTATTATTTTTAATAATATTTTTTATGAATAAGAAATTATAAAAAATATGATTTCAGATAATCTTTTAAATAAATTTGAGTTTAACCTTATATTTAAGGTCGATAATTTTGTCTCTTTAAAGGGTAGTGTTTATGGGAAAAAGTTATTTATATGATGATATATTTAAATTGAAAATTAATATTAATAATATATGCTAATAGTTCTACTTATTTTGTTGAACATTTTTTTCCTTCGACATAATAGGGTTTGTGTATGTGAATTTTAGAAGGTTGTATGATATGATTAAGTTACAAATACTGTCATACTTTGATAAATTCGAAAACAAATGCAAAAGATGCATGCTAAGAAAAATAATTAGAAATCCATTTCATATGGTATAAAGAACATAAAGTATGTTAGAATTAATCCAAAAGTGATGTGTGCGACTTAAATAATACACCAACACTAAAAGGAAAAAAATATTTTATAACGTTTATTAATAATTACTTTAGATTTTGTTATATTTACTTGTTGTATACAAAAGATGAAGTATTGGAAAGATTCAAAGTATATAAAATTGAAGTTGAATTGCAAAGTAATGCTATCATTAAGTGTTTAAAATTTGATAGGGAAGAAAAGTATTATGGTAATATATTTGAGTCCACAGAAAATATTTATGAAATTACTATCCCTTACACACTATAATAGAATGATGTTACAAAATGAAAAAAAATCATGTATTAACAAAAATGGTAAATGCCATGCTATTAATTTTAGGCTTGTGTTAATGTTTTTGAGACGAGACATTGCTTACTACATGTCATATTTTGAAAAAAGTTCTAATCAAAAGGAGAAAAATGACCAAATAGAAGTCTGAGAATAAAAGAAAGTTTGACCTTAGTTATCTAAGAGTTTAAGATTATTGAGCAATTGTTAAAGTTCTTAAACTCTAAAGAAAAAATTAGAAGAAAGAGTATTTGAATGCATCTTATTGGGCTATACCCATAATAGCAACAAGACCTATTGATTTATAGTTACGGCTCAATATCCATCAACATAATTATTGGATCATGAAATGTCATATTTAATGAGAATAGATTTATCATAAATTTAATAATTACAAAAAAATTACAAATTCCTAAAATGGAAAATTAAAAAGCAAATGATGACTTCATTACACTTCAAAGGAGTCAGAGAGTAAGGAAAATAAAGCCTTTCACTTTTGATTTTTTGTGTTCTTAGTCATAGGAACAAGAAAATCAATAAATGATGAAATTCCATTTTACTTCACTATTAAAAATGATCCTAACACATTTGAAAAAGTAATGAAATCATAAGATATCATGTTTTTATAATGAAGTAATAAATAATGAAATTGAATTAATTATGGGTAAGAGTAAAAATCAGTAGACCTTCTACTTAAATCAAAGTTAATTTAATGTAAGTAGATTTCAAAAAGAAAATAAAATTTGATGAAATCATTAACAAGTTCAAAGTTGAGTTGGTTGTAGCAAACTTTACACAAAAGCAAATGTTGACTATGTTAATACATATTTAACAATGGTTAGAATTGTCATAATTAGAGTGCTTATTGAATTAACTTTTTAGCTATGACATAATAATTCATCATATAATGCTAAAATAATGTTTTTGAATGCTAAATAGGAATAAGCATATATAGAACAACTTAAAAGATTTGTGGTACCTGGTCAAAAGAAAAAAAATAGTGCAAACTTATTAAGTCATTGTATGAACTAAAATAAGCACTAAAAGAATGATACCAAAAGTATAAACAAGTGATACTAATGAGTTTATGATTGATGAATATGATATGTGTTTATAGCAAATTAAGTGAAAGGAAAAGTATAATTATGTGTTTGTATATTGATGATATGTTAATTTTTTAAATTAGTTAAAGTTATTAAAGAGTTTTTGTCTATTAGTTTTGATATGAAAGATATAGATGAGGTAGATGTCATCATTAGAATCAAAATTTTTTGAGATCAAAATAGTATAACGTTTACTCAATTTTATCATATTAAGAAAGTTCTCAATAATTTCAGTCATATAAATTGCATTCATGTATCTACCCCATTTGATTACAACATGTAATTTACAAAAAAAAGTTTGAACTCCAATGTCACAATTGGAACATACAAAAGTAATACAGTGTCTAATGTACACAATGACATGTATTAGACTAAATATAGCTTATGTAGTAAGAGAAATGAGTACGCATATGAGTAACCTAAATAACATGCATTGATATAAAGTACACAAAATTTTAAAGTACCTAAAGAAAATAAAAAATTTTAAACTATTTAGGTTATCCTTTAATTTTAGAAGGATGTTTAGATATCAATTCATGTTTCTATTAGTGAAAGGATCTTTATGCTAGGTAGTGGTTCAATTTCTTAAAGTTTTAAGAAATAAACTTGCATAACTAGTTTTACCATGAATAAAAAGTTTATAGTATTAACTTCAGCTAGTAAAGAAATAGAATGGTGAGGAGACTTACTTTATGAGATTTTTTTTGCATTTGAAGCCAATAACACTCATTTCTATACACTATGACAATATTGTAATTCTAACAAGAGTTGATAATCAAGTATATAATAGTAAGTTCAAATACATTAAATTCAAACATAGTTATGTAAGAGATGTAATCATAAATGGATTAATTACAATTGATTTTGTAAGGTTAAGTCAAAACATAATTGATATTTTGACAAAAAGATTAACAAAAAACTTGGCATATAAGACATTAAATGGAATAACTCTCAAACTTATAAAGATTGGTCATTTATGATGAAAACTTGACTTAATGTTTGATACAATGCTAAGTTTTGAGTTCAATGAGTCAACATACATTACAAATGTGATTAAAACACTATTATTAATAATTTACATCCAAAAGTCATATAATATTTGATACTTGTAGTATAAAAAGGGAGGTTGAATTTTACAATTCTTAATAGACTTTGAAAAATGCCTTATGGCAAGTGCATATAACATACTTATATCAATATGAAATAAAGGTCATTTTAATAAATTATAATGTTTAGATTTAAAGCATTTATATAAATAATATCAAAGTAAGACCTTTAATTGTGTTAATTACATTTATGAAAAATTTATTATTGTAAAGTCATTTGTGTAAAGCCTTTGTATTGCTAATTAATTAGAATATTTGGTTCAAGGTTTGTTTACCATATTATTCATATTTTTCATAATAAACAATTTACTATGTAATGGTTCACTCACAAGATACAATTATTTATATATTTGACTTTTAGTGTTATTGAGAATTCACTATTTTTCAATCTTTTGAAAATGGTGAGAGATTGTTAGTGTATTTTCAAAAAGAGACAAAGAAAAGAGAGAAACAAAGTCCTACATAGAAAAAAAAAGAAGACTTTTAAAAGGTTTATGAATTGGGACAAATAACATATGTTTAGTTGGTTTAAAAAAACACTATGAAAATGTCACACATGCATAGGGCTTATAAGCGCATTTCAATCATTTTTATAGGCATATTTGGCGCTTGCACATGAAGCATGAAAAATTATTTCATTGATTAAATATAGTTTTGATTTATTAAGTTTTCATAATAATTATGTCTATATGTATACTTTTCTATTGATAGTTATATACAATTACTAAATTGTTTAATGTTTAAGAGAAATTTTTATTAAAAACTATTATATTATGTCTAAATAATTAAATTGGTTATTTATCCATGTTAGTTATATTTTTGAATAGTTATAACCCAAAAATAGTTATATTCCTAAGGTAATTTTGTCATTATATTGAATTAACCCTAACAAAACTCCATAAAAGAATCTATATTAATTATATTTTGCTGCATACAAATGGAATTTAACACCAATAATTTTGTTATACACAAACTTTTATATTGTGTTGATTTTATAACTGCACAAGTGTAATTAAGAGTTTTATTTTATTTTAGGAGAGAATTCACATTAATTATAATTTAATTAGAGTGTAAATCTTACTTTAAAGATAGTGACATTATTACATGACTTAAAGTAGTTTTGCAAATTCTAGATTTACACATTTGTGTTTTTATAATTAGGAGGCAAAAAAGGGATAAAATAAATTATATGAAAAAGGTTGATTTGTACATTTATCAAGTAAAGCAATTTATGTACTCTTCTTAAGTGTTGGTCAATTTTTTATGGCTTAAGGCCTAAAAAATGCATCTTAAAAAGATGGAAGTGATATATGTGACCACTATTAGCCAATTCAAAATCTTCAAGAAGTTGTTAGAAAACAATATCCATTTTTTCCCACTCCTACTATATACATGTCTCAAAGACAACAAACTGAATGTTGTTGTGATAATATGTACATGGTATAGACAAGTTGTCCATAACTTATCGATTTTCACATGGGTTATCACCCATTAGCTATTAGACAAATATAATTCCTAAAACTTTTGGATTTTAAGAAACTAAAAACTTTTTGAATTTTCATATAAATTTTTACCTAAACTATCACTTATCGTTCATAACTTAGAGGTTAATGACCAATTAATTGGTAACTATATTTATTAATAGATCCCATTATGATGGAAAGTTAGATTAGATTGGAAATTAAAAGACTAATGGGTGTATTTAGTAAGGATGCAGTTAAATGTTTCTAGGTGTATATGCAATATATATATATATATAATATAAGTAATTATGCAATGATCATTTATTCATTGATTTATCATTAAATTGTGTTATTTATTTATTATAATATTTCTTATTAAATAAAATCTTTTTATTTTAATTGTTGTAACTAATAAACTTAAAGTTGGGTATTAATTTCTTGATATTAATGTTAAACACATATATACACACATTATCAAAATTGAGAGAAAAGTCAAATGTTCTCTTTTTACTGTGTAATCAATTTTACTTATATGCTGATATTTACTTAATTTAGATTTTTTTATTATATTCTTATGGTTTTAATATTTAACATTGACTTTATAGGTGATTTGTTTTCTTTATTAGTATTTAAATAGAATTAGAATTTGATTTTAGGGATATCCAAATATTTGAATTTGTTAATTTCTTAAGTCACTAAAGTGGTTTGAGAAAAGCAAAAGAAGCCAAACTAGAAAATGTCGAAGAGGAAAGACAAATAACTAAAGTTTTTGGTTGTAATTTTTAATCATTTTCATTATATTTGTAAATTCTCTTATAAAGGGTTCATTGTATATGTTTAAAGTACAATAATGTAAAAGAGACAACGTGCTTACCATATTTGTTCCTTTACTAAGTAAAGAAAGTTATTGTAGGTACTCAAAAGTTATTAAACAAACCCTAATAACTAGTTTTTAGCTTAACATAGCCACTAACTCTCGCATAAAACATTACAAAATGCAAAGTCGATTGGTTGCTTAAACTAAATTAACAAAAGCATTAGTTATGAGCTAACTAAGTATTACATCAAAATAAAACAAAAGGTTCCAATTCCTTGTTATTGAAGTTATTGTAAAAAACTAACTCTAACTCAACTTCATTTTTTTTTTAAATATAACAACCTTAAATAAAGAAAAAGCTAGGCTTATAAACATTTTTTTTAAGCTTCTTTATTATTCACTTTAATTTTATTCAAAAATTGCTCAAACTTTAACCTTGATAGTGCCTCTGTCATGATATATATTAGTTGTATTTTAGATTTATAATGCACTAAAGTAATCTCACCACCTTGCTGGGCTTCCGTAATGGAATGATATTTAATCATAATGTACTTAGTCCTCTCACGGAACATTAGATTCTTAGAGATTGTAATGATAGACTTCTTGTTAATTTTGATTTTAATTAGCTTTGTCATCTCACTTCTTAAATGATATAACATCTTTTTAAGTAAATAGCCTAATTAACAACTTTTATTGCAATAATCTATTTAGCTTTATTTATTGATTGTGTAACAATTATATGCTTAATAAAGTTTTAAGTGAGCAAGGCAAAATTAAAGAAGAAAAGCTGATTGTAAGTGCTTTTTAAATCATTGTATAAGCCACCCTAATCATTCTCTATGAATCCTTTGAGACTTAGCCATCATTTTCTACAAAACCTCAAGCCATAACTAGTTATGCCTTTAATATATCTGAGTGCCCTTTTAACAACTTTGGGGTGCAATTTACTTAAATCTTGCATAAACTTATAAAGTAGGCTTGTGGCTTATATAATTCTTAGTTTGGTTGTTGACAATATAACAAATAACTAATCAAGCTTATGCAATCACCTTTATCCACTTTTTATGCCTAATCTTCTTTATAAATTTTATCATTCATCACAATAGGTGTTGTCCTTGGTTTATAATTCTCCATTTTAAAATTCTTGAGTACTTTAAGTGAATATTTTTGTTGGTGAATAAAGATGCCTTCTTATGTTTAAGAAACCTCTAATATAAGCAGGAATGACATTTCTTCTAAAATTTTTATTTAAAAAACTTTATGTATCTTAGTCTTTAAGCTAACCCAAAAAAGGGGTGAATTACGTTTAATTAGTTTGAACAAATAAAGATAACAAAGGAAATAATAATTAAATAATAAAGTAAGCAGTAAACAAATAATAAATGCAACAAATAATGAAGGGAGCTAAAGAAAAAGAGATTAAACATAAGAATTTATAGGGGTTCGACTATTTTTTGAACTTATGTTGTTTCCTTAAGGTCAACACCTTGAAAGTCTTAATCTACTAACATAATTTTCTTCCTTGAGTGAAGATCAAATCCCTCATACCTTATTAATCCAGTATCAAATTCACCAAAAACTTTGTTTGTTGATTTAATGCCAAACTATCTAAATATTACCTTTGTTGATCAGACACAAAGTTCACCAATTACTTTGCTTATTAATTCAGTGTAAGTTCACTTTACAACACTTAGATTACTCAATTGTGAACACAAAGCTTTACAAACTTTTCTTACAAAATTATAATATTTGTCTTTTTAAAATATTATGCATTCCTTCTATTTGATTTATCAAAATTTCTCTTTTTGATCAAGAAATTTACAACATTTAACATTGTTTATAAACATTTAGTATATAAATATTTTTGTCATACTAGTCATTATGATTAAGAATATCTTGTTATATAAAAGTAAATCACAATTTAGAACAAATCTATAAAGTTTGTCTATGAGACATTGATTGATTGTTAGAGAGTTCCAATTGATTAATCCAAACTTTTTAGAAATTTTTAACTTTTTGCACTTCCATTAAATCAATTAATTAATAGGTGTGATTAACCAATCCAAACTTTTTAGAACTTTTCAATTTTTTTTATATTTTTGTCATTTTGGTTAATCAATTGGTTTGAACAAGCGATCCAAACTTTTTACCCAAAATAAGTTTTTAACAATTAAACACTCTTGTGGTTATTTGGTCAACTTTAATGATAGGTCTGATTGACTTGTCCAAATGTTTTGTAACTTTTTAGCTTTCCATTTCTTATCTCTCCATTAAATTAGGTTAACTAATAGGTTTTGTTTACTAATCGAGGCTTTCTGAAACTTTTTAGCTTCTTTAATTCTTTCTTTTTATGCTTGATTTCTTCCTTTCTTTGCACAATCTTTCTTTATTTTTTTCTATAATTTCATTTAAATTTAAATTTCTTTCCTTTTTTTCTTATAATCTTATTTGAATTCTTTACTTCTTTTCAATTGGATGTTGTATTTGGATGCTTTACTTGGGTCTTTAAGAAGGGAATAATCCCTTTTTGCAGTTTAATAATACAATTGGTACCAAAAAATATAGATACAACAAAAATAATTAAGTGAATATATTGTATGAGCTATGTTATGATGTCAAAAAAATTTTCTTTTTCAAGAGCATTTATAACTTGAATCATACATCCATGATTATGAAATTTACTTTAAAATTTCTTATCTTATATTTGATGCTGGAAAGAAAATGTTTAAGAAGAAAAATAATGTGAAAAATATTGAATAAAAAAAATCTAACCCTTGTTGAACAAACAAGAAATGAAATGAAAGAAAATGAATCAAAATTATATTTTTATGTTTTAATTTTATAAGAAAATAAGATTTATACTTATAAAATTATCTTTATGATTTCATTTACAAAATTAGCAATAAAAGAAAAAATAATGGTAGTATAGTCCATTAAGAATAAATGTTCAACTTTCTCACACAAGAGTTTGTAATTTCGTATCCCACCGATACTTGTCTTGCTAATTTCTATCCTCTTTCTTCTTATTTATGTTCTAGACAATGAAAGTTCATTTTTTAACAACTTTCCTTTTTCAATTTTTTCTTTCAATCCAAACATAAACTTAGTTTCATGTAAAATATTTTTAACAAAAGGTAAAATATCTTAGGTTGTTGGCTCTACTTTCCATAAATTAAAAAAAATGCTCCTTGTTTTTTAATTAAAAATAAATAAAGTAAAGGAATCGTCTTTTTGAAGATTAAGGAATTGTCAACCTAGGCGAATGAGTTTTATGAATCCAAAATCGCCAGTCCGGTCACCTACTTTTCTCACCAAAACAAGTGCAAGCCCAACCTGCCCCCTCTCATCTACTTATTTAATAATCCTTTTAATAATGTGCCCCCGCTCTATCTGTCCCGAATCGACCTCGCCGATCGCTACTTGTCCGTCTACAACTACCATCCATCACAAAGACCCACACGCGTCAGAATATTCAACCTCCGCAACCCTTAACGTCGCCGTTTAATAAACCGAAGCAAGTTATAAAAAGAGAGAAAAAAAATTGTAAATACATAAATAAAATAAAATAAATATATATATATAAGACGTTCCGTCTCTTTAATTCTTTTTTTTGTCTGTACTTTTATTTACTACGCGAGTACGGGTGACTAAATCGGGTAGTTTCATGGCATCCTCAGCAAGGCTCGTGTTTTCGTCACTGTTTATGATTGCCCTAGTTTGCGCCGGCGTTAGGGCAGACGTGTCTAGAGAAAGCGGCGATGGAACCGATGGAGGTGAACCCGCGACACAAGTCCCTGGATCGGACGGCGTCGATTACTCCTCGTTGAAGATCGAACTGGGCCAACTCAAGTCCAAGATCCTTGCCCTTGGTTAGTTCGTTGCTTACGCTAAATGTTTTTCGCTTTTTCTTTTTCTCTCACTCTCTCTGTGTTTTTTTTTTCCCAGTCCGTATTTTCCACTAAAGTAGTTTGGTTTTGATGAGCGAGTTCATTGAAAGATTCAAATTAGGATTTTTCGTTGTTTTGGGGTTGAGCGCACAGAAAACTAATTTTCTCAAGCAATTGCTGTTTCTTTATTTTTCTAGAATTTTTTTTCCCATTTAGTTTTCTTCGTGGGAATGTTATGCAACCGAACCAGCGTCAGAGTTATGATTCAAGATTTGCCCTATTTTTTAGGATTTAGAGAATTTTCTGTAGGCTGGACTTGGATTGGATGGGTATATTTGTCTGCTTTGAATTGCCATGCGATTGAAAGTAGTCTTGAGAAAATCGGCTGTAATTGTTATGCAGTTAATATGGTGGAAATTGGCTCTTGTTTTTTTTTTTTTTCCTTTTGCTTTACATTCAATTTTATGAGTCAAGAAACTTGATTGCAATATTATTTCTTCCTCTTCTGCTCTCTCTCTGGAGAATGATACTAATTGTATATTTGTCCTGGATAATTGCACGTGGTAGAATCGGGCGTTCTGGAGAAATCTCAAGAACTGGAAAGGAAGGATAAGGAAATTGCACAGAGGGAGAAAATCATTCAAGAGAAATCAGATAGCATTGGATTGTTGGAAAGTGAAATCTCGTCTCTTCAGGTCTGATACATTCATATTTGTCTTGACTTGTGTGTATTGTTTGGCTACTTCGATTCATTTTATTATACAACACATGCGCACGCACAGAGAGCACCATCTTACATCCTTTACTTGATAAAAAGATGAGGCTCTTTATGTTGGCATGCAGAAAAAAGTCAAGTTGGATGCTGCAGAGCAGGTAGGAAAGGCACATGCACGGTCAGGTGAACTAGAGAAGCAGGTTGTAATGTATCTTTTCAGAAAAACTGTTTACTTGGGAGGAATTCTTGGACTTTTTGTAAATGCTTCTTCTCTATGCAGGTTGACAATCTTAAAAAGGAATTAAATTTCCAAAAGGGAAAGAAAGAAACCTTGGAGGCCCAAGCAAGCAAAGCTGAGAAGAAATTTGGTGAATTGAACTCAAAATTAGATGATGTAAGCTCTTTTGTCTGCCAGAATCTATGAAGTTCCGAATTAGTTGCCCTTTATTATTTGTGTTTTTGCTATCTTTGTGTTTTAGTCTCCAGTAATTTTTCATTAGCTGACTGCTTCCTGCAAAAATTTTCTCTGGACTTCTCTGGAGAGAGAGTTTCTTGTTTTTTCTCTTGCTTATTTGATCCACCTTAGTAATTGTGGTATTAAAGGTTGTCTTTCTCAGTGTACTCATGTTCTTATTTAATGTTTAATTTAGGTCAGCATATAGCCTGCTTAAGTTATCTGGTATTGCCAGTTTTTTTGAACTCTGAATCTTTTTTTTTTATTCTTTTTTGTTTTTGGGGAGGGGGGTGGAGGGCATCTAATGCAGGCCCCTCGCTTTGGCCTTCCTTGATATGGGCATCTTCTGTCTGAACTACTTTTTGATGTTGCAATTGGGCCCTAGGCTTCTTTCTTTTGTTTCTGCAGCAATATATATTTTACCAATGGATGGCTATATGTTTCTGTTTTCCTTTTGGTATTGATTTTAGCTAAATTGAATTTTCTGATTTGGAGATATGTATCCTCATGGTGAACATGGTCCTTCTGCAGCTACTAAAGATTAATGAGGAACAGAAGAGGAAAATCCATAAAACAGAGCGTGCTCTCAAAGTTGCTGAGGTATTATGTAGCTTACAGAGTGTGAACCATATGAAATAGTAGATGATGGTTCTTATTTGTCATTCTCTTTCTGTTGATTCTTTTGGTTTAGGAAGAAATGATGAAGGCAAAGTTCGAAGCAACTTCAAAAACTAAAGAGTTGATTGAGGTAATCTGTTAGTGTAGTCTATATTCTAGTTCTATTCAATGTGATGCTCTTACATAGTTTTTTTCGCCTATATTTAATCAGATGGAGGGAAAGTGCTATAATTGGTTGAATGTTTAACTGATATCTCAATACTCAACAACTTGGAATTCAAGTTGAAAATCAAGATTTAGTGGTCTTTGAATTATCACCTATTGATGCTGAACTGGGGTGAAAGTTCTCTTATATTGGGCTAATCATTGTGTCTCTTAATCCTTTAGAAGCTTTTTTGAAACGCCAAAAATTTGGTGGACCTTCTTAGAGATGTCCATTAGGAACAAAGAAACTTGGATTTTTTCTTTTTTGATTGAGAACACAGCAAGACTATACTGCTTGTTTCTGTATCAGGGCATTCCACATGCTTTGGATGTCCACCAGGAACAAAGAAACTCGTTTTGCTCATTTGATTGAGAACACAGAAAGCCTATCTGTTTTTGTCTGTATTAAGGCATTCCATGTGCTTTGGATTTTTGAGCCAACCATTTCATATGGCTCAAGGCCTACTCATGGCTTGTTTGCTTTGTAAAATTATATATACAGGTTGGTATGGCCTCATCATTAGATGATATATAAGGAGTTATTCTTTTGTTGGATGGGTACATTGAGTAGTAGTAGGATTTAAATTTCTCTTCAACTTTCTGGTCTAATTCATAGTTTCCATTTATAATCAGGTTCATGGTGCGTGGCTTCCACCTTGGCTTGCTGTACAATTGACTCGTCTTCAGGTAATATGATGCAGTATGTGGTACCTTGCCTCAGATCCTGTGTGTGTGATAGTACTATAATTTTCCAGTCCTTTGTGGTCTTTGGTGCAGGCACATTGGAATGTGCATGGAAAGCCAGCAATGGATTTGGCAGTACAAAAGGTATTACATTGGCCTTTTTGTATTTTCTTTTTTTTTCCATTGATGGTAGATAGAGACTATCAGACCTTTGGACGTATATCACTGTGCTAAATCTTTTGAAATACCTTTTTTTTTCCTTTGTTTTCTTTAACCTAGTATAAGATGACATTAACTCTACTTTGTATTGTTGAAAACCTGTTGTAGGCCCTAGAGAAGAAAGTCCAAGCTGAAGAGTGGGCTGAACCCCATGTGGACACAATAAGAACAGTATGTTCTTTTTCTATTTTCTCCTGTGTTCTGCTCAATCATTTTTTACTGGCTTCAACCTTTAAGCCCAAGATGTTATAACAGCAATTTCTGTTCTTGTTTAAGAATATTGAAATTTTGAATTTTAGTTTGATAAAGCCTGATTGCATCAGTGACTCTAGACTATTCTGGACAAAAGATTTAAGGATTTTGGGTTCCGACTCTTTATTGGTACAATGTTATTCATGTCTGACTGTTGCCCTTTGTCGAGAAACTAGTGGCTGCCCAAGCATTATATGCAGTTTTTCATAATTCTTATAAAATTTAGAAGTTGATAATCACAGGAAGATGTTGGGATGTAAGAGGATAAGGAAGATAAATAAATGCTGAATCATTGCTTATAAGAAAATATTTGCAACTATTATTTGCTTAAGTTGATCTTATAGAAGAAAATAAACATTCAATTCCACGTGTTTGTCTTGCTGGTTGAAGGTATGGATTCCAGCCATAAAGGAGCGATGGATGGTGATTGTAACAAATGTTGAACCACATGTGCATTCACTTTCTTCAAAAACAGTTGAAGCTTATGAGGCCTCTAAGACTGCCATTACTCCACATGTTATCAAAGTACAAGAATTTGTTGATCCTTACTTCCAGGTATGCATTCCATCATGAGAAACCTTGTCCTCTTTGCTCTCTTAGCCTGCTTCTGAGATGCATACTTTATTGCAGGAAGCTAAGAAAGTTAGTAAGCCATACATTGATCAAGTTGCCACTGTCACAAAACCCCATGTTGATAAAGTGAGGGTTGCTTTGAAGCCCTGCACAAAGGAGATGCTTCGTGTTTATGGGAATTTTCTAGAATCTGCAAGCACATACCATCATCAGGTACGAATACTGTCTTTTCGTGCATGCCATAATGCAGTGTTTATTGATTTGTGTGTGATCCTAACTGCTGCTTTAATTTTTGCTAAGGTGCAAGGTACTGTACATGACATGCTTAAAAGTCATGAGCTGACAAGAGCACTTGCAACTAAAGAATTGATTTGGTTTTCGGTGTGTATTAATGGTTGTCTATTGTGTATTTCGCTAAATCAAAAGGTTATAGAAAACAGTCATCTAACTTATTGATTTTTGAATGCTACAGGCGTCTGCTTTGTTGGCCCTACCTATAATTATTTTCTTCAGAGTTTGTTCTGCCTTTTTCTGGTCAGTTTCCTAATCAATCACTGAATCGGTTGATAAATATTTTTTCATGTATAGTTGCCAGGAAGTGTTAATTGGCTTAGTCATATTTTCTTATGCATTCATTGATGTTTGGCAACTTTCGTAGGGGAATTATATAGTTTCCTTTTCCTGACTGCAGCAAAAAGCCAAAGAAACCTGCTCGAAGTGCCAATGCCAATAATTCTCGTCGTAAGGGTAAACGGGGACATCCAGAGAAATAGAAAGCTACAAAGTTATATTTCTGGTTTTTTTCTTTGGAAATATCTTCGAGGTATGGTTCATTGATACAATAATTTAAATAATTTCAGCACATTGGTGCTTCTGATGTGGATGGCACTAATGATCTCCTTGCCTGACTATTTTAATCAACTTGATTCCTTTTGCCTGGTTGGCGACTGAGCATCTTTCTTACAGGCCCTTTTGGTATGGGGAACTTGTTTGTTTGCATGTACCAGTCTTTAACTGTCATTCATAAGTATTCTTATTAACTACCTTTTTTCCCCTGAAGTTAAGGATGAGAAAGGGTGATGTGCTAAAATTGGTCACCCTTTACCAAAAATGTTACTCATGAAATGTGTGAAAATTTGAAAAATAGGAAGGGGACAGAATAGGTGGTGGGGTGTAGTTGGATGAGAATGTATTACTTGGTGTTGTGTGGACAAAACTGCAGAATTGCCATCTTTTTTCTAGTTCAGTTAGTTTGGGAAGGTGCTATATTCCACCTATGTGATTAAATGTCCCCAGTGGTATTTCCCTCTGTCAAAGTTTGATACTGGTGCATGCATTTTATTTTACCTAACCATTGTCACTGCCCTGGATGCCAGAAAGTTATGCTCTCTGGCCCTGCTATCCAGATCTTGATTCGATCCAAATACTTGTTTCTTGCAGATCTGGAGTTATGCTCTTTGCATAGGTTTAGGGGCCAGGAAGTTCCATACAGTTCAAGATCTTGATGATGTTTTTTGAAGCTCCTGATTGATGTCATTGTCTGTCTTTGAGAAAAAATTTTAGCACCCTTTTCACACTTTAGGATGACACTTAAGAATTTTAGATGTATTAGGGATAGGGGTGTCATGTCTATCAGTGTTTGTTGGAGTTGTAATTTATTATTCTTGTTTGTTGGTCTCGGTTTAGAGTTTAAGAAATCATTATATGTTTTGCCAGTTGTGTTCACGAGAATCATTTTTGTTGCGCTGCCTACATTTATGTCGATTATTATTTGCTTAGCTTCTTTACCTCCAACTCCTCCCTGTTGTATGGAGGTTGTCTGGCAAGCTGCAACCTTGAGGTTGGGCTTGGCCATCTGTAATGCGCTTTGGCATGGGGGCCACAGCGAAGTTGTTGGTTCAGTTAAAATCTTTTGTGGTTGAAGGACGCACCTTGAAATCATGACTCAGAAAAACGTATGCTTCAGTTTTTGAAGAAAACAAACAATGAGAATCGTTACGATGGGCATTTGATTTGCCTGGTGCCATTTTGTTTCAAAGCAAAGATCAAAGTGGATGCTTAACAATTAGCTGATGATTAGAAAAGCATAAAGATGTCAAAACTGTTCCTTCTTCCCACGTGAAACTCTTTTTTTCTGCCTATGTACAATAATTGAATTGCTGTTATTTATTATGTACTCTAGATGGTAAATTGATCTGATGCAGCCAAATTCTCTTTGAAATTTAAAAAAAAAAAAAAAAAACGAAGGCAATTATATCTGCGGGATTTTTCGGTAAGGTAAGTGCAGCAGCCCCTTTTTATTTGGGTTTGTGTGAATTCAGTAACTTTGTTTCTCCTGTGACTTCATTTTTGTGTTTTCTAAACTCGGCTCTATGCTGGTTCTATGCTGCAAGTTACAATTAACAAATTGTGTTGGGGTTGTACCATAGGAACCCAAGTTCAACGTCTGGACGTTTAGCTGGTAAATTCGGGCTATGTATGAATGCAAACATTTCTTACGTGGTTTGGGTATTAATAACTACTGGGTTTGTGGTATTGTATAAATTAATTTCGTTTTCTGTGCCAATGAGATTAATTTGACATGAGTTGAACACAATTCGTTTGGTGATTGAAAAGGTTGAATCGAGAATTTCAATCAACAACTTAAAAAGGGTGATATATAATGGATGGTATATTAATTGTCAATAAAATTATTAAAAAAATGAAAAAAAATAAAAGAAGGAAAAGTTATCATTAAAATAGACTTTAATATATATATATATATATATATATGATATAATTGAATAGAGTTTTTAAGAAGTAATAAAGTATACGAATTTTGAAAAAAAAAAAAAGAACACAATGGATATAATAGTATATAATAACTTCTTCTCAGTTATTTATTTTAATTAATGATTATCTTACACAATAATTTGAAATGGTGAGATGCTTACACAAAAGGAATTTGCTTTCCTCCTTCCTCTTTTTGTTGATTGTTGCAAGCTTAAATTTACTTATGAAAAAAAAAAAAAAGACTTAGATTTAGGCCTAATTAAATATTTTGACATCGGATGGTATGTACGGTTTTCACATCTTTAGTTTGTTCCCATGCTATCCTTTTCAATCCAATTAAAGATGAGTTCATAAGGAATTGCGAAAAGATTTATTTGTGCTTCTAGTGTTGCTTTGGATTGGAAATCAACCTTATTAAAACAATTATGTATAAGATCAGAGTGGGTGAAGCAAAGATCAAAGCTTGGGCTATTTTTTAAGAAGTGTCGAGCTAGCTCTCTACCAATAAAATACCTGAAACTTGCCTTAGGGGTTAACCCAAAGAACAAAGGCATGTGGGATCTTGTTATTCACACGATGGAGGTTAGGTTAGCTAAATAGAAATTCTATTCTTTTATCCAAGGCTAGGCAGTTGGTGCTGATTAAATTTTGCCTATAATTAATCCCTTTCTATTTATTTGATGTCCCTCTTCATAATGTCAAGAAGTGTAGAGGTTAGAATAAAGAAGATTCAACACTTTTTTTTTTTTTTTTCTTCTCTAGAGTGATAACGATAAAAGCAGGAAGATCCATTATGGTAGCTTGGGAATTGGCAGAGTTAGAGATTGTAATTTAGGTGTTTTAATTAAGTGGTTATGAAAGATGGGGAATTATAGTCAAGTGATATAGGTGAAAACTATCAAAGCAAAATATGGAGATTATCGATATTGATTGGGAATGACACACCAAGTTGTCAAAGACGTCCCTAATATGGAGAGGAATATGCTCCACTTTACAATTGGATAATAGGACTTCAAAGGTTGTTAAATCCAACTTCGAAATTTTTGCTGGAAGAAAGAGATCGAACGGACTTTTGACATCATATACTTGTATAGGAAATGATCCACTTAGGTGGAGATTCCCACAATTATTAGCATTGGTGGTAAATAAATCAGGTTCGGTCATGAGGTTTGGAGGAGTATTGGCAAATGGTAGCTGGGAGTGGTGAATTAATTAGCGTCGAAATCTCTTTAATTGGGAGTTAGAACACAATGAAATGCTTTTCAACATATTAAAAGTGAGTTATTTATTGTAGAGAGAGCCATCTGACAATGTGAAAACAACGAAGCTTTTACAGTAAAATTCTTTTGTAATATGTAGGGCAGTCTTCGAAGAGTGGCCTCAGATTTGATACATTGCATAGAGTTAAAAGACATTTGAATGATAGCTCACTGCAGGACATATTACCAATGAAGGAACGTCTAGTATAGATATTTAGTGATTAGCCAATAGGATACAATTTGTCTCAAATGTTCCTTGGCTAAAGAATCTATTAACCATTAATGCTTTCATTGTAATCCAGTTTAATAGGCTTAGTGTTGTTAGTTAAAATGGTGGAGAATTCCTTTAGAATTTATTAATATGGTATAGGAGATATGACAAAATCTGGAAAAACGTTGCAGGTTAAATGAATTATGGGCGATGAGATTCTATGCAATAATTTGATCCACTTGATTAGTCAAAAACTTTAAGTTTAATGACTTATACTTATCATCACAAACATTTCACCTCCTAAGTGAAAAATTATATGTAAAAGGGTGTGAGATTAAAAAGCACCATAATGAACAACTTCAAGTTCAACATAAATGTCCCCATCATTAGAGCCACTAGACTTGCAAGTATAGGAGGGTCTTGAGAGATCACAACAAAAAAGTCATTTGTTTCTGCTCTAAGTTTATTGGAATTGGATCAATATATGAAAGGGTTGTGGGGATGGAGGTAGGATGCTACGGAAGCCACTTTGATAATTGAAGTGATTCTCTCACACTAATAGTTTAATTAAATAATTTTGACGTTTAACCTTAATTTTTATTTTCAGGATTTCATTATATTAATAATTTAATTAAAAATAGCATCTCTTTTACTTATTAATTTCATGAATGTAATTTTTTTTTCTTAACATATATTATAACTAAATTAACAACCATCAAATTAGAAGCTTTTGTAACTTGATTGTGATGTTATAGGTCCACTTATCCCTTTTTGATCAGGGTCGTAAGATAGATGCAATGTGTTTTTTTTTTTTTTTTTTTGACTTTTATTATTATTGTCTTTTGGTGAGCTCTTTTGGTTTTTGACATTGTACAAAAACATGAAGATTGAGTGTTGCCTAGAATGCAATTGGCAGGAAAGGGGGCGAGGGGCATTCGGTTTTTAGAATGAGGTTGCAGATTATAACACTGCTAGAGTTTTTTTTTTTTTTTTTTTTTTGGGTGCATTTTTGTCTAAAAGATTAATCTTTTGTGCAAAAGCTCCAATCTTTCATTTTTTTGTTTTTTTGGTAGGCGATTGATGCTTTTTTTTTTTTTTTTTTTTTTTTTTTTTTTTTTTTTTTTTTTTTTTTTTTTGGGTTGTT